>CM022946.1:28453584-28661084 GCA_012931725.1 Litsea cubeba
AAGGAATTGGATTTTTTTTTCAATTCTGGTAGATGTCCAAATAAGATTTTTTTTGTCTTCCTTTTGTCGATCCTTATTTTCCTTGATTGGTATTGTTTCTCTTTCTCATTGGGATCAGCTTGAAACATGAAGTTCTTTTGATATTAGATTTTTCTGTTGATTTGCTACAGATAGTGGTCTCACATAATAGATGAAGCTCCCAGTTGTGTGTTCATCCAAGGAAAAACCCTGTCACGAGAGGGGACATCACCACTCTTTAAATATAAACTTCACTAAATTGGGCGGATATCCCCTCCTAAGTGGTTGTTTCAGCCCTTAAAAAAAACCTATCACGAGAGGGGATATTGCCGCTCCTCGAATATAAACTTCACATATTGAGCGAGGATAACCCCTCCCAACTGTTTTATCTCTTAGAAAAGAACCTGTCATAGGAGGGGATATCGCCGCTCCTCATATATAAACTTCACATATTGAGTAGGGATATCCCCTCACATAATAGATGAAGTTGACCAGTTTCATCTCTTAGAAAAACCTATCAGTGATATCCCCTCACATTAAACCATTAGACACTGCACATCTGGTATTCACAACACATCCTCCACCCACATTACACCTTCTTTTTTTCTTTTTGTAAAACCCACATTACACCATTACATTCCACCATTTGTACAATCATTTCCACATTCACATCTTCCACCAACATTTCACAATTCCACTAGTTTGAGCAAGTTCAGAGTCACATAGACTAGTAAATCACAAAAAATTTGCTCATATGATCCCGACGCAAAATGGTGTTTTTTTAGCATTCACATTAACCCATATAGATCATGCTGCTTTTACACTATTTATTCACTTTCTTGCACATGAATCCTGTTGGGAGGCCACCATTGGTGTGTTCAAGGTGTTTTAAATGTCAAAGTTTTCTGTACACAATCTGTTCAAGAAACAGATCAAATCTGATGACTATTTAAAGAAAGTTATGACTATTTAAAGATGCCAAATTGAAAATGCAGTGCTACGGAAATCCGAATCCGCTTGCTGAGTACCCATGTTCGTGCAACTGTCTTGTTTTTCTGATCTGGGATCTGTCTTGTTTTTCCGATCTGGATTTCTTTGGAATGCTGTCCTATTTATAGGCTTTTAGGTAGCCATTTAGGATGGTTTATAAGCCTTAATTGTCATAAATCTACATAAAGGGAGGAGTTACAAGATTGAATTCTTTATTTTGTCACTCCTTTTCTTGGCTTCTGATTGGCCGGATGAGATTGAGGGCATTTAATCGCCTTTAATCGCCATGATGGGAGGAGTTTCATGGGTTAAATGCCATGAATCTCTTGACTTATAACTCCCGGATGCTTGCTTCTGATTTGTCCGTCCAAAGAAATGGATTAATGACTGTAATAAAGCTAGTCAATTAATCGCATTAAGTGGTCGCCGAGCAGTTGAAGAGTCGCGGGCCGTGCCGCGTCTTTTGGGATTCTTCTGGCGATGATCATCGATGGATCTTCATGTAGATCGACATCGGATGACCATATAACTTCACATGTTGGTTGCCAACAGCGGGTCGGTGCCATCTGTCCTGTCGATTTCTCGATCGTCGGGTAGAAAGCACACTTTTGTTTGGTTGATCAGTTGGCGATCAATGTTGATTTCGATACTCTTGATGATTAACCCGTGTTTTGACGGATGTCAGAGGATTTGGTGTCTCAAAAGTATGAATTTTGGAAAATACCAGAGGCTGGGCGCTTCGAATCGCGAAAAAAACGGCGAAAACCCGGGTTTCCCCGGCGACCCCGGGCTCCAGGGTCGCCGGCGACCTTGGGCCAGCGTCGCAGGGGCCTGCGACCCTGGGCCCGGGGTCGCAGGGGTCTGCGACCCTGGGGGGTTTTTTCCCCTTTTGTCCCGTTTTGTGTCCGTTTCTGCTGTTTTTTATTCTTTTTTCTTCTGTATTTTCCTTGACATTTTTGACCATTTATTGGGTTTGATTTCCCTGTAGGAAAACCTGATGAGAATCCTTGCATTTTATTTTTCAAAGTTTCCAATTTCCTGAGAAAGCCTAAGACTTTGTCGCGCAGAGCTGCCGATTTTCCGTCAGAAGCTGAAACTGGGTCAAACAATGTCGGAATGACCTGAAATTTGGTGTGAAGCCTCCTGAGCAATAAATAAGACCAACCATAGGCTTTTGTTTGAGTTTTGAAGCCGTTTGGGGTCCTATCACCAGTAGACTTGCTTTTGTCGCGATGAAGATGTCGCGGTTTGATGTGCGGTCAACCGATGTCCGATTGACTTGAAATTTGACAGGGAACCTATTGGAGTCATTTTATGATGATCAATAGGCTCTGTCTTGGAAACCATGGTCTCGGGGAGCTTCGCCGCCGAGAGGCCTGATTTGGCTTCCGAGCGTCAAACTATGGTCAGATGTTGTCGAAATGACCTGAAATTTGACGTGTAGCCCTTTATAAGCATTTTGAAGCCATCCATTTGCTCTATCTGATGAGTAATGGCCTCGGTGGTTCTCGCCGCCGAGAGGCTTGATTTAGCTGTTCGAGGGTTGATGTAGGGTCAAACGTTGTCGGTTTGACTCGAAACTTGGCTTGGAGCCTTTTGAAAGTATTTGGAGGCCATCCATCGGCTCTGATCGAAGATTTGGTGTCGCTGATGCTTTCGCCGCCGGGTGCTCCTTTTGGCTGCCGGAGAAGCGAAGTTAGGCCAAATGATTTTGAAATGGCCTGAAACTTCTTGTGTACTCCTCTTTTGGCTGTCTTGAAGGACCTTGCAGTTTTTGTTTGATTCTGACAAGATTTGATTTTTTGGAAGCAGCATTGCGTATTTATGGAAGGTTGCGACTTCATGTAGCTCTTTCGATCTTGAAGAGGCAAAGTGACATTTTTGGTGTCAACAAATGCCCCCTCGAGGTACAGCGACGAGTTGCTTATCATTTGTAGTCGATGTGCATCGAAGAGATTTTTGAAGGAGAGCGTGTGACTGGACCAAGAGTCTTTGAGCAGTCTTTTTTTTTTGGTATTTGTAGCCTTTTGAGCTTCCAGGGGAATTTTATGGTAGTGAAAAGGATCACGTACCATCTCGAGGCAAAGTTTTGAAGATGACATCAGGGATGTGGATTTAGGTTTTGACCTTGTGACCTAAACAGGCTGTATGTGGCAGGTTAGGGGGTCGGGTTTGGTTTGATCGTATGACCCAACAAGCTGTATGTGGAATGTTGGGGGATCAATTTGGTTTTGATCTTGTGACCTAACAGGCTGTATGTGGTAAGTTAGGGGATCAGGTTTTGGTTTTTGGTTTTGGTCTTGTGACCCAACAAGCTGTATGTGGCAAGTTAGGGGACCAGGATTTGGTTTGATTTTTGTGAAATGTCAATTTCAAGATTTTGGCTCAATTTGGTATATGAGGCTGGATGGTTTGATTTTGGAAGCTCATGGGGCTTGGAATTTTCTTTGTATGGTCCAATCAACTCAAAAGAGGCATGGAACCATTTTTGTATGCTCTTGGTAAGAGGGATTTCTCTTGACTAAAAGCCCAAATTTTTTTTAAGTGCCTAGGTGGTTCAAACCTGGCTCATATGGGCTAACCCTTGGGACCTTAAGCTTTTGAAATGGCTTAGATCTCATATGGTGTCATTTTTGTAAAGAATATCCAAAAATATCTCATTTGGATAGAGAATATCTAAGAATATCTTTACTTGGAGAGAATCTCTCATATTCCCTTTATTTGGGATAGGATATCTCAAGATATCTTTCTTTGGGAAAGAATCCTTCATTGATCCTATCTTTTGGGAGAAAATCTCTCATTGATTCTTTTTGGGAGAGAATCCCTCAAGATATCTTTCTTTTGGGAAAGAATCTTTCTAATCTCTTTCTTTTGGTAAGGTTACTAATTAGTAACACTTATCTCTTTCTTCTTTCCTTCTTTGGTTTGCTCTCTTCTATAAAAGCAAGGAGGAGGTTGGATCTCTTGCTCTTATTACTTTCTTTTGCAATAATCTCAAGAGGGCTTCAAGACCAAGAGTTCTTCTTCTTCAAGATCTTCAAGATTTTTCTTCTTCTTCTCCATCAATGGCTTCAAGTAAGTTCCCTTTTTCAAGAAAACTCCATTGTAGGGAAAAAAAGTTCTTTCTTTTTTTTTTCTTTTCTTTTTTTTTCACGTGTTTGCTTCCCTTTTTTTTTACACGTTTTTTTTTTTTGCTTTCTTCTTTTCTCTTTTTTTTTTGCATGTGTTTTTTTTTTTTTTTTTTGTGTACGGATCTGTCCGTACGGCCACGTGGCCAGTGGGCCAGCCCCCATTTTTTTGTTTTCTTTCCCTCTTTTTTTTTCGAGAAAGTTTCTTTTCTTTTTTCTTTTTTTTTGTTTTCTTTTGCTCATCATGATAATGCCCCTTTTTTTTGGCAAACCTAGATGTTCATGCATGCATTCAATTGTAAATTAAATTTGTAGCATGATGTGATAGCATACCTGAAAGTTTTCGCAAATTTGGGAATTTGGAGCTCGCAGCGATGTTGAGCCCTTCCTGATTTTGCGGAGACTTTGAGGTTTCGAAAGTTTGGAGTTTCGGAGCTCGCAGCGATGTTGAGCCCATCTTCAAGCTTTCTATTTCTTTCGGGATAATTCCTTTTCTTCGGAATTGCCCCGTCATCATGTCAAAATTTCGCCAAATTTTTTTTAGCGAGATTCTGTCATTTTGATGTTTGATCTTTTTCTTTTCCATCCTTTGCAGGTGGTTCCTCCAGAACGAACAAGGGTAAAGAGCCTGCTACAAGCGTACCTCGTCGATCTTTTAGATCTTCTAATCCGGCCGTTCAGCAGGCCTTTGAGAAGGTCCAGTATGTTGAGAGAAATCTGGAAGAATGCAACTCCCTCAACAGAGATGAGATGAGGCAACGACTGATCGCTCTCAAGGGAGAGGAATTCTATAAGATCATGGTAAGCAGTCGTCCATGGGTGATGGAAGATCAGAGCGTTTTGCCCAAGCCTACCTTCTTCTTTGGTGATGCAGTCCCTGATGACATGACATACCAGAGGAGGTGTTTTCAGTTTTCTTTCACAGCAGATGGTGAGAAGAAGACTGTTGTTACCCGGTCGACGTTTGATCGCACCGTCTCGATCATGAGCCTTGCCCCCATGTGCTCTAAGAGGCAAGATCCTCCAAGCTGGGTGAGAAGGACAAATGTAATCAAGACCGGGGTTTTTGTTGGCGGTTCTCCTTGATATACGGAGAGGTCGCCTGTTGACATGGACCTTTTGATGCCATCCAGCGGTTACCAGGGTTCTGATTATCCGTTGGTCGATTTGAGACCGGTGGGCCTTGGTATTTTTGGCGGTGACGGCAGCAATTGGATCAAGCCTTTTCGACTTCATGGCCGTTTCAATGCTGACTCCGAGTGGAAGTCGTGGACTGATCGCGTCCTGCTGATTGGTGGCGCCGTTTTGAAGGAAGCCGGGATTTTTGATGCGGTCCGCGCCTTTAGGGACACCGTGATCTTTTCCGACGAGGCCTTCATGGCTATGCTGGAATCATTCCTCCCACAAACCAATACCTTCATTGTGACGAATGGTGAGATTGGTTTTTCTTTGAAGGAGCTGAGCGCCATTACTGGATTGCCCATCCTCGGCAAGCTCTATAAGGAGTTTATGCCGATTGACAGCGTCCTCGAGGGGCAGTCTGAGGAGTTCAGGCTTCTGTACTTTCAGCTCGTCGCCTTCTATGATTTTTTGAAGGAGAAGGAGGGTTTGAAAGTTAGATCCAGCAGTTGGAAGAGTTCTAGCTCTTCATTCCCCAACTTTTTTGATAACAGGGAGTCTTCTGATAGCGTGACCTAAGAAGCCGGAGCTCAAGATCCAAGTTCAAAGAAGATCTTGGCCATGCAAGAAGAGTTGAGAGATTTCTGTGCCAGTACAAACGCCATATGTCCTGACATTGCACTGCGGAGAGATCTCGCTGTTTACCTCACTTATTGGCTTGGTGAGGCTATTTTTACTGGAGGAGATGGAACGCACATCAGGCCACATTATATTTTTCCGGCTTGTCAGATGGCGTTTGGGGAGCAGCTTGCTTTGGTGCCAGCTCTTTACTCCTACCTGTGTACCGAACTGCAGGCTGTTGCTTTTTTGGTTCGGCTTGGGCTTCCCATGAATAGGGTATTTTCAGCCCACATCTTTTATTCGTGGTATGTATACCACTGTCCTGGCTTCCACCGGCTGGGTGCTGCACATGATGATGATCCTCTGATGATTCGACTGGCTAAGGGCAAAGCCGTGTCCGAATCACTTTTGTTTGTCCGCATGAGGATCCAACGGTTCAGGGACGTCGAGATGGGGCAGTCTTCAGTGAAGCTTTCTCCGGAGTTGCGAAAGAAGGCTTTTGATTTTGGTGCCTCCCGAGACTCTACCAGGGCAGGGTCGGGAAGGCATTATTCCTTGACGAATGCAGAGAGAGAGTGGTTTTTCAGCATACGTGTCGGCACGATGGTGTACCGTAGACATCTTTTCGTCGACATCCAGCCGTATGTACCCTCTCGCTTTGCTTTGCAGCTGGGCTTTTCTCAAGGCGTTGTTGGAGCGCCTTCAAGCATGGTGAAGCGCTTTGGAGGCTTACAGGACGGGAGAAATGCATAGGCTTTCTATAGTGCTGATGACACTACAACCATGATTTCTTATCCTGTGTTGCTGACTTCTCGGACTGCCGGCTTTGCGAAGTGGTTCGCGGAGAGCTTTTCGGCATATCGGGGGCTTTCCAAGAAGGAGCTTGATGTGAAGCTGGCATCTGGAAAGGGCCTTGGAAAGTCGGATGGCGTCCGGCGAGAGGAAGTTTGGGCCTTCCTTTCTGGAGAGAAGCACAAGATAGGCTTTCTCGGTGACCAGGGCGTCATTGGTTCTGAAGCTGTTCGAGAAATACCTGATGAGGCTTTAGAGCAGCTAGAGCAGGAGGAAGCCAAACTTGGCGCTTGGATGCAAGCGGCACAGAGGCAAGCTTCCGTGGAGTCTACTGGCAAGAGTAGACCATCCAGTGAGGAGTCAAGTGGGAAACCTGACTCTGACAGCGGGGCAGGTTCCTCTAAGAAGCGAGCCCGCAGGAGTAAGAGGAGGAGGAGTCATCATCGCAGCAAGGGGCAGCATGATGACTCTCCTGACTTGGAAGTTCCTTTTACTATCAATGAGGATGTGCCAGTGGATGCTGACGAGCCTCCAGAGAAGAGAAGCCGAGAAGAAGAGACCGTCGGTGAAGGTATGATTCTTCCTTTTTCTCTTTCCATTTCTTTTCATGGGATTTTTCCATGTTCTGATTTGCTTCTTGTTTCTGCTTTTCTTTTTTTTTAGTAGAGGAAGACTTGGCGATGCCTGAGGTTCCGGTCGATGAGGTGGTGACGGATCCTGTCGAGGCACCTGAAGAAGAACCGAGGGACTCTGGAGTGAATCCAGAATCTCCAATTGGTACGACTTCCCTTTTTTTTCTTTTTTTTGTCTGTGACTTGGTTTGCTAACACATTTCTTGCCATCTGACTTGCCACAGGATTCCGATGACTTTGAACCCTCGATGGACGCAAATGTTGATGATGCTTCCAATGAGTTCATGGAGAGGAAAGTGTTCCGCCAGTCGTCGAAGAAGGTAGTTTTGTAGTTATAACCCTGATAATGATTTTCAAACAGGATCATATTCATACCTTTTTGTGTTTCTTTGGCAGGTTTCGAAGTGACAGAGGAGGGTCCATCGCTTCCTTCAGAACCAGATCAAGGGATGCCAGAGGTTGATCCAGAGGTAGAGACTCCTGGGACCAGTTCTGACAATGTTGAGGAGATACCTCGTGCTGAGATTCCTTCCCGAGCAGGAGCAGCTTCAACTGGAAAGAGTTTCTTTTGTTACTCTTCCAACAGATGATGATATGATGCGGCCGACCACGGAGTTGGGCGAATCTTCAGCTGGGCCATCTCTTCTTTTTGCGAAGAAGGGGGTGTGCGAGTTCTGAGGCTCTTGGATTGAGACTCTGCTTTCGGGGCACTTAGATGCCTGATTTGTATGATCCAGCAACGGCGTGAGATTCTCGGTGATTCTGAAGAGGCTGGTCTAGATGTCACAAGTGCCAGGGCGATCGTTGATAGGATCATTGAGCTGGGTGATAGGTGGTTTGAGACCATTGGTTTTCCTGATGATCAGTTCTTCAAGGAGATGTTCCTGGAACCCATGCGACTATGGCTCAGTCGTAACCTGAATGAGGCTACAAAAAGCAGGAAGCAGGTAGTCCGAGAGAAGAACTTAGAAGAGCTAAACTCATTGGGCTGACACATGACCTGAACATCCTTGATATGGAGGTCGATGAGGTCAGGAGACGTCTTAAGCCACAAGTCGCTGCCAAGTGGACTGCAATAACAGAGGCTCGTGAAAGGGAGACTGCTCTGATTCACCGGGTTGTAGATGCCGATTGGGTCCTTAAAAGGAAGTCTGATGAGAACAAACAATGGGGAACTGCTCGAGATAAGCTTCCTGGTGCGAAAGAAGGGGTACAGCCTACTGCAGCATCTCATGGCAAATTCCTGAAGAAGCGTGCCTTGGAATCCTTGACGGCTGAGGCCAAAAGTTTGCTTAAGGAGCTGAACTCTTGGCTGGAGACCATTTTTGATTGAGCTCCTGTATTTATTTATTTATTTTTAACAGAAACCATCCTTCTCTCTTTTTTGGTACCACTTGTATTTTTTTGGTACTTACTTTTTTTTGTAGTGCTTGTGAACACTTTCTTTTTTTTGGTACCACATGTATATTTTTTTTGGTACTCTTTTTTTTGTTATCCCTACGCTCACTTAAATCTTTTTGTGATAAAAGTAATTGCTAAATGGGATGCTCTTCTTTTTCTTTTTTTTTGTTATCCCTACGCTTACTTGAATCTTTTTGTGATAAAAGTAATTGCTAAATGGGATTTGACCAAAAGGTTGTCATTTTGTGAAAATCTTTTGTCAAATGATTGTTTTGGCATGGAAGCCAGGTTTTGTTTGTGGCAAGGAAGCCAATTTTGGCATGAGAGCCAGCTTTTCTTGTGGCATTGATAGCCGGGTTTTTTTTTTTTTTTTTTGTGGCATCTATAGCCAGTTTTGGTGGCATTGATAGCCGGTTTGTTTTGTGGCATCTATAGCCGGTTTTTTGGTGGCATTGATAGCCTGTTTTGTTTTGATGGCATTGATAGCCGGGGTTTTTTTTGAAATCCAAGTTTTTGTTGTGGCATTGATAGCCGGTTTTGTTTTGGTGGCATTGATAGCCAGTTTGTGGCATTTATAGCCTGTTTTGATGGCATTATAGCCGGTTTGGTTTTCAAAAAATGCAAGTATCGACTAAAAGTCGCCTCCCTGCTGAATGTTCTTGCAAGTATCGATGGAATGTCGCATCCTTGCTCATTCGGTTGCGAGTATCGATGGAATGTCGCATCCTCGTGGATTTGGGTGCAACTATCGATGGAATGTCGCATCCTTGCTTTTCAAAAATTTTGGTTTTGCGGGTACTGACTTGATGTCGTTTCCCCACGATTTTGGAAATTTGTGGTTTTTTTCGACCTTTGAGTTATGGATATCAACTGAAATGTTGCGTCTCCATGGTTTTTTAGGTTTTTTCGAACCTTTGAAATTTGGGTTGTGGATATCAACTGAAATGTTGTGTCTCCATAGTTTTGGATTTTGCAAGTATCGATGAAATGTCGCTTCCCTGCAATTTTGGAAGTGTCGAACGTGGTTCGTATGCTTTCGATTTGTGCGAGTATCGACTAAGTGTCTCTTCCCCGCGGTTTTCTTTTTGGAAAACCATTTTTTTTTGTTTAAAGACACAAGGGTCATAAGTTTTGACCTAAACCATTTGGCGGTAAAAGGCAGGGTGGACTAGGGTGGAAATCCTGAATCCGAATTTTGTTTCAAACCATGAATTTTGGATTCAAGGGTTGAAAATTTTGGTCAAGTTAGGGAAAGGTTCCTAACTTGGATATTTTTTTTTGAACAATGAGACGATGAAAGTAAGCATTATTTTAAAGTTCTAGAATTTCAACATTTGATATGAAAATTCTAAAAAAGGGTGGGTTTAGCGAGCGTGTACCTGGAAACCGGTTTTGGCCATACAGGAATTGCTCTTACCCAGTTGGGTAAGTCTTCAAGGGTAGTATCGCTTTAAGAACTTGCCGTTGATGGGTAGCATACATCTGTCACCTTCCATGTTTAGGAGTGCGTATGCACCATTAGAGAAAACCTTGTCGATGACGTAGGGTCCCTCCCATTGGTTGCTCAAATTTGCCTTTGGACCTGTGAGCGAAGACCATTGGTCTTTTAACCGCAAGAACAAGTCACTCTTTTTTGTAGGCGCGTTGCCTGACCTTTTATCGAAAGATCCTACATTCGTGCTTGGTAAAGTTTAATGCTTTGTTGAGCTTCGAGCCATCTCTCATCGAGATTGTCCAGCTCATGGAGTCGCATTTGACATTGCTTTCTTGAGTCATGTCATTTTGCAAGGATACCCTCAAGGAAGGAATTTGTACTTCCAAGGGCACGACAGCTTCGCATCCATAGACTAAGGAGAATGGTGTGCTATGGGTTGGTCCTCGACGGTGGTTCAATAGGCCCACAAAGCTTCAGACATTTTGTCGCTCCAGTCTCTTTTGTGACTAGAGACCATTTTTTTGAGGATTTTTGCAGAGTGTCTTGTTGAAAGCTTCTGCTAACCCGTTTGCTGCCGGATTGTATGGAGTCGAAGGACAGCTTTGGATTTTGTATTTGTCGCAGAACCTGTAGAATCGATGATCCCGGAACTGTGGTCCGTTATCATGGACAAATCTTTTGGGTATGCCGAAATGACAAATGATGTTGGTGCGCAGGAACTGAAGGACTGATGAGGTTTTCATTTCATTAAACGCAAATGCTTCTGACCACTTGGAGAAATAATCCGTAGCGGCGAAGATGAAGCGATGACCTTTGCTCGAAGGGGGAGAAATAGGGACCTATGATGTCCATACCCCAGGCTCGAAAGGCCATGAGATCGTTGTAGGATGCAGCCATTCTGGAGGCATGTGAATGGTAATCTCCATGAACTTGGTATTGTTGGCAGCGCTTAGCAAATTGCATTGCGTCAGCTACCATGGTAGGCCAGTAATATCCTAACCTTTTTATCTGATCATAGAGCTTGGTCCAGCCTGATTGAGCTCCGCAAAGACCAGCATGAACTTCTTTGAGTGTTTCTTCAGCCTCTTGTTGTGACAAGCAGCGTAAGAAGTACTCCGTTGAAGGATTTCCTATAAAGGATTTTTTGAAGGAATATCCAAATGAAAGCTTGGGGTTCGCCTTTGGGTGCTTACCCGTTCTTTTGGATCTTCAGGTAGGATTCTGAACAAAATGTAATCAATGAACGGATCCCTCCAGTCGCCGATTGAAGTTTGAAGGATTGAAATCCGACTTCCGACCACTTGGTGGCATTCAGCAACTGCTTGGTGTGTGTTAAGAGGAGGAAGGATTCTTCTTTCGCACACTGTGATTTGCATGTTTTCCCCTTCCTGGATTGCCATGGATGCGGCAAGTCCGGCAAGGGCATTTGCACGTATGTTTTCACCCCTACGAATGTGGGTGATGTGACAGATGTCAAACTTTTGCAAAAGTGATTGTGCCTTGTAGTAAGGCAGCAAATCTGGCTTCCTGACTTCAAATTTCTGATTCATCTGGTTGACGATCAGTTGAGAGTCTCCAAAGACTTCCAGCATGGTGATACCGGATTCGATGGCAAGTTCCAATCCTAAGATCAGAGCTTGATATTCAGCTACATTGTTTGTGCATGGTTCCAGTAGCGAGAAAGCGTGTGGAATCATGTATTTGTCGGGGCTAACAAAGAGGATGCCAACTCCCGAGATCAGCTGTCTTTTTTCATTCATCCTGGTTGCACCGTCGAAGTACATGTCCAGGAGGCACTTTGTGAGAAAGTCTCCACATTGTAGACTGGTTCGTCTGGGAGATCATCTCTGAGCGGAGAATCTTTAGGCAATGGATGCTCTGCGAGGAAGTCCGCTAGAGCTTGCCCTTTGATTGCTTTTTGTGGGACATACCTAATATCAAATTCTGACAGAAGGATGGACCATTTTGCCAGTCGAGCATTGAGAAAACCTGCCTTTGTGACAAGGACCTTCAAGAGGTTGACCCTCGAGACCAGGTATACTGTGTTGGAAAGCAAGTAGTGATGCAGCTTTTGTACGGCGAACATCACTGCAAGACATTCTTTTTCGACTGGAGAGTAGCGATGCTCTGCACCTACTAGCATGCGGCTGAGGTAATATAGAGCAGCTTCTTTTCTTTGATTATTTTCTTGCGCAAAGCAGAGCTCCCAAAGAGTGATCAAGGGCTCTTGTGTACAAGATGAATTGGTTTTCCAGTGGTAGGAGCAGCTAACACTGGAGGTTTTGTCAGGTATGACTTGATGTCTTGGAAAGCAGCTTCACAGTCAGCATCCCAGACAAAGTTTACACCTTTTTCATCAATCGGGAGAATGGACCGGCATTTCCCTGAAAGATTGGAGATGAACCAGTCTGATGTAGGCCAATCTCCTTGAAGCCCTTTGAGTTCTCTCAAGGTTCTTGGAGAGGGCAATTTCTAGAATGGCTTTAACTTTTATGGGGTCAAGCTCTATTCCAGCTTTCCGAACTAAGAATCCGAGGAACTTACCTGACGAGACGCCGAAGAAGCATTTCAAAGGATTCATTCGCAGTTTGGTGTTTGCGAAGCCGGAGGAAGACTTCTCGAAGGTTTTCGAGATGATCTTCTTTTCTTTGCTTTTGACGGCGAGGTCATCAACGTAAACACTCAACCGTCTTGTGCTGCATATCTTGGAATATTTTCAGCATAGCCCTCTGATATGTGGCACCAGTATTTTTCAGACCAAATGGCATGACAGTGTATCAATACACGCCAAATGGGGTCCGAAAAGATGTATGTTTTTCATCTTCAGGATGCATCTTTATCTGATTGTAGCCAGAGAAACCATCCATGAATGTCATTCGCTCGAAATCCACAGGTATTATCAATCATTACCTCTGGTATGGGAGCGGAAATTCATCTTTTGGGCATGCGCCATTCAGGTCTCTATAGTCAATACAGACCCTGATCTGCCCGTTCTTCTTTGTCACGGGGACAAATGTTGGGCCAACCATTCAGGATGTTTTTTCCTCACGAATGAATCCGACGCTTTTGAGTTTTTGAACTTCTTGTTCAATTTTATCCATCACATCTGGGACGGAATCTTCTTTGGCCTTGCTTGACAGGCTTGATGTCTTCTTGAAGATTGAGTTTGTGAACCGCTATTTTGGGGTCTAAGCCAGGCATTTCAGCGTAAGACCATGCAAAACAATCAACTAACTCACGAAGAAAAACGATATACTCGGGTAACTCATCATCCTTTATATTCTTGCTTATGAATACAGGACGTGGGTTATCTGGTGTTCCCAAGTCTATCTTTTGAACAGGATCATCTGTTGGAAGGTTCGTTGGTGGTTCCTCCACAATATTTTCGGAGGCTTCCAGCTCAACGAAACCTTCTGGGGTTTCAAAGGCATTTCCAGACCAAGGTTTTGTTCCTTTCCACGGGTCTTCTTGATCGGTAATTTTCCCAAGGCTTGCTATGAGATGATCCCAATCGTCTGTTGAAACCGGGTCGAAGTAGGCTACTTCTTTTGGAGATGAGGGTTCTTTTGGGTCAGAAGACCACACGTCTGTGCCATCGGACAACTCCTCTTCATTTTTGGAGAAATCGTGCCAATTGGATGAGCTTCCTGGATCTTTGTCAGGTGACTCATCAAAGAGATATCCAGGGAGATCGATGTCTTCATAGACTTGGGATGTTGAGGCTTGGTCAGTATATTGACTTTTAAGCCTTTGTGTCAACTGTCTCAAGGGAGTGTCGGGATCATACCCTAACCCGTGTGAAGACTTTTCTACATAGTCGTAGAGTCTCCAATCTTCCAGCTGGCTTTTGGTCAAGACGGGCCCCAATGGCGTGAGAATACCGCGTCCTTCTCCCAAAACCGACTGGATTTTGAGCGTCATAGCCCATTTTCTTCATAATAGCTTGTGCCACAGAACTGTATAAGGATAGTTGAGGCATACCTTCATTTTGGAAAGGTTCAAGCATGGAGTTTGATGAAGAAGCATCCGATCTATGGAAGAAGATCGGCTTTTCCTTTGCTGAAGTTGCTGGAACAACGAAGGAAGCTGACGCAGGATCTTCTATGTCAGAAGTTGTCTCCATTGGAGTGAGAGCAGGCTGAACTTGTTGAGTGTCAGCTTGGCTTGACGATGTGTCGTCTTCTGGCTCTGAATCCGAATCCGTGTCTTGCATGATAGACACGAAAGAGACAACAAATTTGCCCCCAGGCCTTTGCTTTGCCTTCTTCACTTTAGTTGTGATGACCAAAGGCTTTGAAGGTTTGAGGGAGATGATGAAGGGAGTTTGAATGCTCTCTTCAGATTTACCGGATGGTTTGTTTTCTTCCGGTGATTGTTGAGGAGCTTTGCCTTTATCTTTCTGGAGATTTTCGGCAAAGGATGCTGTGTGCTTCTCCTTTTCTTCTTTTTCACCTTCATACATCTGTGAGTCTGCGAAGTGGACTTCTTTACCTTTGAAGGGTTTTCTGTCCCGCAAAGACTCGATGTATCATGCCATCGTCGCCAACAAACTTGATGCATTGATGTAGAGTTGAAGGGACAACACCATTCTCGTGGATCCAAGGGCGTCCGAGAAGGATGTTGTAGCACGAAGGGGTTTTTATTGCATACACTGTGACCTCAGAGATAAGATCACCGATCTGCAACTTGAACCTGATTTTGCCGATAGGCCTTTGAGTACTCCCATCGTATCCAAAGATAGATACAGATGTGTGGCTCAGCTTGCTGGGTGGGATGCCTAACTCTTCAAGAGCCGATGTGGAGATGAGGTTGAGTGTAGAACCTGGGTCGATCTGAACTCTATGCATAGGCATTTCCTTGATATACCCTGTGAAGTACAGGGGTCGGTTATGCCTAGTTTCTCCAAGTAAGAGGTCGTCCTTTGTGAAGGCGATGGTTGCACTGGCTGCTTTTTTAACCGACAGGCATTCAATGCATGATCCCTCAGTTTTCTTCTTTTCTCCCTTTGAGGAGGCTTCTGAGTTTTTGACCTGGTAATCCATTTCAATTTGGAGGACTTGCGAGGCATATTTGTCGACATCCTCATTCAGCTTTTGTAATTCCGAGATGAGATTATCACGAGTGTGCGGAGACATTCGCAACAAATCTAGGATGTGCAGACATGCAGGTATGTGCTTGAAGTGTTCAATCAAGTCATACTTGAAAGCCTCCTTAAGGCCTGCATGTTCATCATTGTTGCCACTAGGGGCGCTTACAACATCTTTTCGCAAAGGATTTACATATGTAAAGGAAGATTGGTTGTAATTTTTGTGGTAGTCCCGGCCAGAGCGGGTGCCTCTACCAACTTCGAGAGCTTCTTGAGAAGGCTCTTCGTTTGGAAGATTGTCTTCAGGATGAAGAGGCTGTTGTTTTTCATTTGCTGAGGATGTATCAGCAGCAGAGTTGCCATCCTCAGTGATTGTGTTGCATGGAGCATTTTCCGGGAACAAGTCCTGAACAGCATCCAGCAACCTTTCTTCTTCGTTGACTAATTCATCGTCCCAAGCATCAATAGCTGGGAATTCTTCAGTCAGGAAGGGTGTGAACTTTGAAGTCACAGTCTCAGGAGAAGAAACCTGAGAGGGTGTCATCTCAGTGAAAGTCACGTGAGACGAGGTGGCTCTAGAAGATACATTGCTAGGCATTGCCGGAGTGTAAGTGCTCTCATCAGACGATGCTTCGGAAGAGCTATAATCCTGAATTATCACATTACAGAAAGCTCTGACGGGAGACGCCGCCTGATCGGAGTCAGACTCATCCTCGGATTAAGAGGATCGTCTATCCAGCAATTTTCTCCATTTTCAGGAGTTAAGGGAGGATGTACCTGGTGGTCTTCAGGGACTTCAGGCTCTGGATTGCGAGGAGGCTCGTTGACGCGGTCTTGCTCTTGTTCTAGAGCGAGATGCTGCAAGATCCTTGCATATTCTTCAAGATCAGGTATGGGAGCCGGATCTTCTTCTTCATCAACTCTTTGTGGCTCAACATGGTTGATTTTTCACTGGAGTAATGAGAGGTGCTGGGTCAGCAGCATTTTCTTGTACAGCTTCTTGGTCTTCTTCATCATCAGACCAGGATCCTTGTGGCTGTAGAGGATTATACCAGATTACTGGCATAAGATGAGACTCAGGAACCCATTCTTCATCGGAGAGATATTCTCCTGTTTCAAGGGACTCCTCCCACTCATCTGTGTAGTTGGATTCGAATCCATCATCGGTGTCGCTGGATTCGTATCCATCAATGGAGAATCCAACTACCGAATTGCAAGAGTATGATGCCTCCTGCTTGGCTTCTTTGAATTGAGGTGGCATGAAATCACTGAGAGTGAATTTCCTTACCCCCCTTTGAAGTCTCTGGAAGGGATGTTTTTGTTGCCTCCAGTGAAGCGGTAGAGGAAGCCTCTGCCTTTTCTTTGACCTCTAGTTTTGGCTGGGTCTTCTCTTGCCGTTTGAGGTTGAGGAGATGTTTCCTAGCCTGCCTTCACTGTTGAGCTGTAGGCTTTGTTTTCACGACCTCCCAATTTTCATCTTCCAGGAGATCGGGATGTACCCATATGGGTTGTCCGTCTGGTGTCGGGTAAGGAACCAGTTCCTCGGACGCTTGGATTGAGTTTATCACTTTGAAGGAAGAAATGATCTTCTTCTTCGGTGATTTTGATGTTTGTCCACATGTCACCATGTTGACGGAGGCAGACCCATAGTTTTTGTCAAAGGTGATGACTCCGTTTTTCCACATCTCATTTATTTTCTCTCTCACAACGAAGCATTGATTGAGAGGATGCGAGATCATTTGGTGGTATGGACAGTACCGAGGATCGTTACCCGGTCTTTTTGGTTCAGGCAAGGTGAGCTTGCCGTTTGCCACAAGAGCCCCAAAGATTTCATCAACGTCTTCATCAAACGGGTATTTCTTCTCTACTCGTTCTTTGAAGGCATCTGAGAGTTCAGGTCTCTTAACCAGCAACTTTATTTCAGCTTTCTTTGGTGGCTGAGGAGCTGGACTTGGTCTGCACATTGAGGACCTCTTTTTTCTTTGGTTTAGAGGTTGCAATGGCAGTTGGCTCTTTTCTTGATGATTCTGACTGTTGAGGTCTTTAATCACCGTTTCAGCTTCCATGGAAGCTTCTAGGAGTTCTCCCAAGTTTTTTGATTTGTTGCCGATGATCATGGAGCGAATTCCGGCTCTCATGTTGTTTCGGCAAATGTTGACTAGCGACGCTTGTGGCAGTACATCAGAGCATTTGTACGCCATTGCTTTCCACTTGTGAATGAAGTCATATGTTGACTCATTCTCCCCCTGTTTTAGGCTGCACAGCTGAGCCATAGTAGCGGGATGATCCTCACCTTTGAAGTGAAGTAAGGAAGCGTGTCTCTAGCATGGCCCAGTTCGGATTGAGTCCTCCGGC
Organism: Litsea cubeba; assembly: GCA_012931725.1. Lineage (NCBI taxonomy): Eukaryota > Viridiplantae > Streptophyta > Magnoliopsida > Laurales > Lauraceae > Litsea > Litsea cubeba. The sequence continues at coordinate 28,471,162 of CM022946.1, forward strand.
AGAGTGGAGTACCAATCGAAGGGCCGTACCTTTTAGGGTACTTGCAAAGAGGCGGATCTTGAGTGCATCTTGATCCACGATAGCTCCCGTCAGGATCTTGAAATGGATGACGTGCTGTATGGCTGATCCTTTCCCCGTATATGTTTGGAGAGTAGGATGCTTGAATTTGGTGGGGGAACGGGACCGAGTCCATCCATAAGGGATATGGTGGCTTGATCCCATGCTCCTTGAGTATATCCTCTTCTTTTGCTTTGGCGAGGATACTGTCTACGTCCTTTTTGGTAAGGGCGCGTGACTCATTTTCTTCTCCATTTACCTCGTCGTTTTGATGATTCGGAGGAGGTTCATTGTTCGCCTGATTTTGGAAGGTGAGGAGAAGGTTTTCCATCAGAGTTTCGATCCTCTGCTGGCCCTGTTCCAACTGCTGGATGCGGGTGATCGCATCTTCTGGAGGTGGATTGCAGGGTGGTGGCTCAGAATTTGTAGCCAAGACGTTCATCCTTCGTGATTCGGACGAAGAAACTGTCCTGGTGACTGAGCTGGGGCTCATTCTTTTTGAAGAAGAGCTTGAGGAAGGATCACTCTGTTGTCCTTTGCTTGAAGGAGCAGGGGATTCTTCTAAATGTCTTCTTGTCCTTGAGACGCTGTGGGTCATCGGACGTCGGACATGGATTTTTGTTGCTGATTTTGGCGCCTTCTGGTTTTTTCCAACCATATGGACGGTAGCAACTTGGTTGGGTCTTTCTTTTTCGACCCATTTGGGAGAGACTTGAAGTGTAGGAGACCGGGTCCTTTGCTTCTCTAGTCTCTTTTGCCGATACGACACGCGGCGGCGTATGCGACGGGCAATTTGAGCTTCGGTCAGCTCTAGCTGGGCTTTGACGACGAAGGATGTGCTCCCTCGGGCGTAGCAGCCGAGCATGTCTTCTTTATAGCTGGGTAAGGACAGGATGCGAACCCTGTCCTTCGCCTGTTGCAGCGAAGCTTTGAATTTTTGGAGTTCGGCCCTGTAGAGATGAAGGGTCGAACTGCAGGTTTGTAGGCCTTAGCAGGTGCTTGCAGAGGCCTTGTGATGCATGACTTGATTTTGGGCTTGTAGGAACAAGCCGGCTCATGCTGGCTTGACTTGAGAGTCAGGTTGGAGATGGGGGTCTCCTCTTTCATGCAGGCAAGAGGGTAGAACTGGTTCTCCTTGAGTGGGGCCAGGAATGCTGGCTTGGTGGATGCTTGGGACCTTCTCTGTTTTGGTGAAGGTCTTGGGGACCAAGTCTTGGGATAGACCTGGTCGTTTGCTGGACGAGGCTTCGTGGGGCTGCCACGGGCTTCAGGCCTTCTGGTGCTCGCCTTTGGTGTCACGGTAGTGACACGTTGAGAGGCGAGTTTCTGCTTCTTGGAAGGAGCAGTTTATTCCTCAGGAAGTGGAATGGTCCCAGCGTCCCAAAGACGATAGTCCGGGGAGTCGAGGTCGACCCAGAGTTCAGAGAATTGCCGAGGAGTTGATGCTTCAGCAGCTGATGGGGTGCTTGTAAGTGCGCGTGGTTTGCTTCTGTTGAAGCATGAGTTGGTGCTTGTTTTCATCGAAAGTAATGGTTTAGTGAAGCTTGCCATTGTTAGTTTTTCAAAAATTTCTGAAACAAGACCACATCCATTAGTAATCACAAGAATATAATGATCATAAATGGGAAGTTCTATGGTTTCGTCTTTTCAAATTGCTAGAGGAAGATGACCCAAGCAACATGAAGAAGGCAAAACGCCATAGAGGGGTACAATTGTTCTGATCGCAGGTATGGTAAGCCCAGAATGGGCATCCCAATGACTGCTAGAAGCAATTGTGAACTTAAATTCGACTTATCGAGAAGCAGAGCTTGCTCGAGGTAAGAAGAATATAAAGTTGGAGTTACAGGATGTGCCGGTCGCAATACAGTAGACCCTGGAAATGGCGTACTAGTACCGCTAGACACAAATGTTTGAGACCGCATCTATGAGATGAGATTTCTCTATTTTAAAAGGTCAAAATTCGATTCATCAAAGAGAGCAGATGGTATTCCAATCTGAACACGGGCTCAGCGATTTCCGCGAGCGCCAGTGCTCAGAAAGAAATGAACCATAATTTTCTCGGATCTGAATCTAAAAATGACGAGTTTTTTTTTTTTTTTGAAAGGCCAATATCGTGTTCATCAAAGAGAGCAAAAGGCACTCCAATCTGAACCACGGCTCAGCGATTTCCGCGAGCGCCAGTGCTCAGAAAGGAGAAGACCAAGATTTCTCCAATCTAAACCCAAAATGATGGAAGTTTTTTTTTTTAAGATTTTTTTTTTTTTGAAGATTTTTTTTTTAAAAAAAATCTTTTCTTTTTTTATTTTTTTTTTCATTTTTATTTATTTTTTTTAATATTTTTTTTGAAAAATTTTTTATTTTTTATTTTTTATTTTAAAATTTTTATTTTTTTTAAAAAAATTTATTTTTTAAAAGACGAGAGAGTACACATAGGCCTCCTAACCCGGTCTTATGAAATCTTGATTGATAGAATTGCCCCCAGGTAAGGGTAGGATTACTTAATGAACCCGTTTGGAGGACCCTTTTCTTGAATCAATCATGATCAAAGAACGCAGTTGGTTTAACCTTAGTGCTCTATGTCTTTTTTTTGTTTTTTTTTATATTTTTATTTTATTATATTTTTTTTAATGAACTCATCGAAGAGAAACGATGGCCCAAAACCTTAGTCGAACAGGCTCAACATTTCTGCAAGCGCGATGAATGATAGGAACGGATCAAGGTTTCTCAATTTTGAATCCAAAATGAGAAATCTAATTTTTTTATTTTTTTATTTTTATTTTTATTTTAGATCTTTAATGAACTCATCGAAGAGAAACGATAGCCCAAAACCTTAGTCGAACAGGCTCAACATTTCTGCAAGCGTGATGAACGATAGGAACGGATCAAGGTTTCTCAATTTTGAATCCAAAATGAGAAATCTAATTTTTTTATTTTTATTTTTTTATTTTTTTTTAGATCTTTAATGAACTCATCGAAGAGAAACGATGGCCCAAAACCTTAGTCGAATAGGCTCAACATTTCTGCAAGCGCGATGAACGATAGGAACGGATCAAGGTTTCTCAATTTTGAATTCAAAAACAAAAAATCTGATTTTTTTTTTGAAAAGAGAAAGAGTGGAAATAAATTCAAAGAATTAGAAATTTCCAAACAAAAAATCTCATCTCATTTTTTTTAGATCTTTAATGAACTCATCGAAGAGAAACGATGGCCCAAAACCTTAGTCGAATAGGCTCAACATTTCTGCAAGCGCGATGAACGATAGGAACGGATCAAGGTTTCTTAATTTTGAATCCAAACTGAAAAATCTGATTTTTTTGTTTTTTTTTGTTTTTCTTTTTTTTTTGAAAAGAGAAAGAGTGGAAATAAATTCAAAGAATTAAAATTTTCTAAAAAATCTCATCTCATTTTTTTTAGATGCGGAATCCAACATAGGCCACCAATTATAAAGTAGCCAAGGAATCGAGAAAAGAAATATAAGCATAGAGCAAAATATATGATATGCAAATATTTCATTTCTAGCATCGTGTACCACCTTCATTTCAAATAAACGTGTCCCACCGGGTGTGCCGGCTTGATGGACCGCGCTCGTGCTCGGTTCTACCGAGGTCGGCGGACGTGGGAGTCCGTTGGGTCCGACCCTTTCGTAACCGGGGGGCAAGGGCGTGCATCAACATATTTTTGTGTGGGTGTGCCAGATTTTCTATTTTACTTGGAATTGCAAGTGGTGATCCGGAAATCAACCTTCGCAAGTAAAAAGGAAATCAACTTCTTTCAAGTTTTCCATTGCACATATATTTAAGAAAAGAGACATTTTCTTGATTTGCCGTGAAAGGCGATTTTGTTGGCATTTATAGCCGATTTTGGCGTTTATAGCCGATTTACAATCCTTATCAATAATGAAAGACAAGAGTTGTGATTTTTGTCTCTTTTGAAAAAATACAAACTACAATGAAAAGCAAGAAAAGGAGGATCTAACTTCTCAGGAGATTGTAGGAGGCCCGTTTAGATTGATGGTCGCAAGCCATATGTGGGCTTCGCCATCATCCATGCAGATGAGAACAGAGGATGCTATTGATTCGCTTGGCTTGGCTATAACCTCAGGTTTTTAGAGAACAAAGACCAAAAGAAGGTCTTATGTCCAATAAAAAGCCGAGTAGACGGGCTTGAAAAGCCATGTCTAAGCCATTGGCGGCAGAAGGAGAAGGCAAGGACCTTGGGGGGGGTACCCCCCCAAGGGACTTTTGTCACCTTGTAGCGGTGGTCGGTGTAGGATTTCCGCAGAGTTTTCTCTCTTAGATTTCTGATGCCTCTTTCTGTCTGAGTTTCCGGATTTTCTGCAGTCTATTGTCTGTGTGCCTGCTGTTCTTTTCTTCTTGGAGAGCTCTCCTATTTATAGGCTTTTAGGTAGCCATTTAGGAGGGTTTATGAGCCTTGATTGTCATAAAGCTACATAAAGGGAGGAGTTACAAAATTGAATTCTTTATTTTGTAACTCCTTTTTCTTGGCTTCTGATTGGCCGGAGGAGATTGAGGGCATTTAATCGCCTTTAATCGCCATGATGGGAGGAGTTTCATGGGGTTAAATGCCATGAATCTCTTGACTTGTAACTCCCGGATGCTTGCTTCTGATTGGTCCGTCCAAAGAAATTGAATTAATGACTGTAATAAAGCTAGTCAATTAATCGCATTAAGTGGTTGCCGAGCATCTGAAGAGTTTGTGGGCCGTGCCGCGTCTTTTGGGATTCTTCTGGCGATGATCATCGATGGATCTTCATGTAGATCGACATCGGATGACCATGTAATTTCAGGTGTTTTGTTGCCAACAGCGGGTCTGGTGGCCATCTGTCCTGTCGATTTCTCGATCGGGTCGGGTAGAAAGTACACTTTTTTTTTGGTTGACCGGGTGGCGATCAATATTGTTTTCGATACTCTTGATGATTGACCCGTGTTTTGGACGGATGTCAGAGGATTTGGTGTCTCAAAAGTATGAATTTTGGAAAATACCAGAGGCTGGGCGCTTCGAATCGCGAAAAAACGGTGAAAACCCGGGGTTTCCGGGGCCTTCCCGGCGACCCCGAGCTCCAGGGTCGCAGGGGTCTGCGACCCTGGGGGGTTTTTTCCCCCTTTTTGTCCCGTTTTGTGTCCGTTTCTGCTGTTTTTTTATTCTTTTTTCTTCTGTATTTTTCCTTGACATTTTTGACCATATATTGGTTTGATTTCCCTGTAGGAAACCTGATGAGAATCCTTGCATTTTATTTTGCAAAGTTTCCAATTTCCTGAGAAAGCCGAAGACTTTGTCGCGCAGAGCTGCCGATTTTCCGTCAGAAGCTGAAACTGGGTCAAACGATGTTGGAATGACCTGAAGTATTCTAAGGCTTGGGGAGGTATTGTTTGGAGCCCCAATGCAATGGACAGACCTAAGAGGTGTTGTATGGAGCCCGGTTGTGGAAGAAACCACATTACGGAGATTTCGTTAAGGGTTTTTAGGCTCGTCAATGTGCATAAGGACCTGGAATGTCTTTAATTCTCGTGGAGTACCAAGTATATATCAAATCCGACATACGGGACTTTATTCACACTGATTTGAATCCTAGACCCTCAATACTTGGCCCGGGAATTTATAGAAATCCATTATACTTGATTTTACCCGAATTTTTACTTGTGCACTTCGAACTTTATGTTATATGACTAGACATGCCCGGAAGTACTGAAATCATGTTTTTAGCATTCTGTTATCCCGTTTATGCCTGACCCAATACAAATTTGTTATTTGTGCCTATGGGCACCCGTCCCATTTATATACGTACTTTTTTTTATTTCTTGCATGTGACCTATGAGTTGGCACCACTAAGCTTAGAGATCCCCCTCCCGTCCCGCCAGCTGCAGCCTGGATCCCTTCTTGTCCTGATACCCATTTCACTACCGCGGTCCCGTCTCGTTATGTATATATTCATATATGATCGTTGACTCTCCTCACCTCGTGTGACTGAGGTCAACGCCCTGATGTGCTCTCATCACTTTAGTGAGAGAGGATTTAGCTTTGTGTGGTTGCCATCTTGCTAGTTCCCAATTCGTTGGTACCTTTACATGTTTTATATTGCACATGTCTTTTTCTAATAAATGATGTATTTTCTTCTATTGAAAACCATTGTTTATACAGGTTTCAATGTTTTCCAAGGTATCATTGTTTTACTTTACTTTATTGTCTTATCTTTTCCCCACCTGCCAGACCGTCGTGTCTGACTCATTCTTTTGTACTCAGGTCCAGACCCCGTTGCCTTTGAGGAGGCGGCCGGCAAGCCGCATCGCGTAGTTGAATGGCAAGCTGACGATGTCATGTAGGCATTCGGTCAAGCTTTGAGTACGACACATTTTGGGAATTGGGAATGATTCTTTTTGGGAGATTCTTTTGGATGTACTGGCCTTTGCTGGCCATTATTTTGGGGAAATATAAACTAACTCACATTTTGTATAAACTTCTAACTTCATCATTATTTCGGGAAATGCAATTTTGATCATTGCTCACTCTGACATCATGTTGCATGTACGTATTATCAGTCTTGTCTATTGAATGAATTGTTAATATGCTTGTTTTGTTACAAGCTTCCGCATCCCGAATAAGTATATAATTTGTACATGAGATGACTTGTATGTGAAATCCTCACCGTGGAACCCTGTGGAAAATCACTTACGCAGATGAAATGTTCTTGTTAAATCTGTGTACGTATTAGCCAATCAAAGAGATGCACGTGGCACAGCATCATTAGATCGCACTTGGGATCCCGGATTAGGCCTTTAACCCGGTCCGGGGGTGTGACATAGCCGCTGAACTCCTTCAGAAAAAGACCGAACTAAAGATTGTAATGTTCCTCCGTAGACAAAGACACTAAAATGTTCCAGAGTATGACAAACATGTCCTACTTTTCTTTCATCTCAAACAACTTCTTGCATTTCGCAAGGACATTTCTATTAATATTTCACCTACATAAAAGATGAGTAGCACTAGAAAATGCTAAAGATATGGCTTTCATCAAGGCCATCTCTCTGTCTGTGACAATGACATCCAGAAGAGCACCCTCACCAATCACACTCCGCAGTATGCCCAAAGCCCATGTGTAGTTGTCCTCGCGTTCATGCTGGAGATATGCAAAGCAACAAAGAAAGTCTTGCCCGTGAATGTCACTCCAACAATCTCCAACATGGGCATACGATACCTCTTGATCTTATAAGTGCAATCCATAATCAATACATGTGGAAATGCACGTTGGTGGTGTGTGTCCAAAACAAGTCAAGGACAGTATCAGTATCATCACATTTCCTATGCCACTAAATATATTTTGCTGAATCAACATTGCAAACAATATCTGCATCTGACTCCTACCATCCCTCTCTGCGACCCTTTGCCTGTAATGTGCATTGTAGATTGTCTTGATTGTGCTTGCATTTAGTTCATTTTTTCGTCAATGTTGTCAATATCTCGTTTAGCCGAACCATACTCTTTGACTTGTCAACTAACAATGTTTTTTCCTCTTCCGTCAATCTCGCAGCAAAAGAATGCCCCTCTAATTGGTATGCAGGTGGGTGATTGTGCACACCGCATACAACAAGCAACATCCATTCGTCTTTGCTACCCAACACTTTTCCCTTTAGTGTAAAAGGGCAACCACACTTCTTTGAACCGGTCGCCTTTGATCTCTTCTTTGCAGTCCCATCTGTCTCCTTCTTCTTTCTATAACACCTACTCCTCTAACATCCAAGTGTAAGCTGGGGTTCTTTATTGCCAGAACCACCTGAAGTCGATGTCTTCGTCAAAATAATAAAACCACTTCTTTTGCCGACATCACGAGCCCAATTCATGAAGTCTGTCCGACTCTAGAATATCTGGACATACAACAACATCCATTAGAATGTTCACAAGTGGCAATATAAAACGTTACAAATGTTACAAATCATTAAAGTACATCTATTACCTCTTCAGTGATAAATTCGCTACTATAGTCAACTGTACACTTTGATTTAACGTTGCTGCATTGGGTGGACGCATCACCCTACAACGACCAAGGGTTATTAATTAGTTTAATAAACATCAGACTGTTCGGCTATTTGGGGCCAAACAATATGCATATTGTTCTGCCGTGAAAGGCCGAACAAATTGTGCCGCAGACCCAAAACGTACTTCTCTGAACTTGGAAAATAAAAAAAAATGATGGGTTTACGTACCTTGGCGTTACTATAGGGATCTAAAATGATGATTTGCTTGTCCATTGATCAAGTGTGATGAATAGGAATCGCTTGAATGGTGAATGTATCGAGATGAAGAGAGAGTGAGATGAAGACTGTGGGAATAATGGAGAAAGAGGGTTGAGGAAGATGATGAGGCCAATCCCGTGTTCAATGCTTGTTGAGAGTATGAGAGGTATTGGAGAAAGAAAGAAAGAGGGTTGAGGAAGAAGAGGTTGGCCAACTTGCAGGAATGGGAGGGAAGTGAATTTGGGCTGGGAAGTATACAGAGTAATTCCAAGAGCCCTGAAAGTAGTGCTGCTGTCCATTTTCGTCAATTCACAGAAGGGTACGTTGGTCTTCAGAAATTTGGATGTGCAAGGAGCAACGAGGGATGTGTCAATAGTAGCTAAAAAAAATCTAAATAATAAGAAGAAATTCAAATAAGGCCTTAAAATTTTACCTTATTTAAAAAAAGGACACAAATTTAAAATATTTTTCAAATTTGATCATATTTTTTCAATAAGTTTTCAATTAAGGACAAACACGCCATTTAATTTAATTTTTTCGAGCTACTTTTTCTCTCAATTTTTTAAATATCCAAATTATCCTTCTTTGTCAAAAAATACATTTAAATGGACGGAATTCCTTAATCTAAGATTTATTGGAAACCTTAGGCCCTAATTTGAAAACTTTTGAAACTTTGTATTCTTTTCTTAAAACAAGGCAAAAGCTTAAAAGCCTCATACGAAGCTTTTCCCAAAGAATACAACAGCTTCTTCCTTCCGCCATTGCTCTCTCGTTCCTCCTCGTCTGCTTCATTTCTCCCGTTCCAAATTCCAATAGAGAGAGACCATTCCGAGAGAGATAGAGATGTATGGAAATGAGATGAGCATAGCATATGAGAACCGGGTTTTCAACAGGAGATCAGGTCTGACTGGCGGCCGGATGGGTTGCACCCTCGTGACTGGTTTTCTCGACAGCGGCTAGACCACACTCCTCAAGCACATCCTCAATAACCGAGCCGACCTCCGAGTCGCAGTCCTCGTCAATGAGTTCGCCGACTAAGATGTCGATTCCCTTCTCCTCAAATCCACCAATCTCAACGCCTCCTTCAATCTCTCCACTGTCTCCCTTACCCATGGTCGATTTCCTCACCCCCTCCCCAATTCACCATTGACGATCTTTTTCTTTCTCTATAGTTTATACTCATCTTCTTCTTCTTCTTGATGTGAATATCTGGTTGTGGGTGTTGCGACGTGAGGGGACCTTTTAGAGAGTCTCTGCAGCGAGTTGTGGATAGCAAGCATAACTTTGATTGCCTCCTTGTTGAGGTAAGTGCCTGCCAGAACCGATTGCTGTATCTCATTTCAGGCCCGTTTGTTTAATTTGGTATTGAGCTTTTGGGTTTAGTTTAATTGGGTTATTGAGCTTTGGGTTTTGTTTTAATTGGGTATTGAGTTCCTGGGTTTTGTTTAAATGGGGTATTTGGTATTTGTTTTTTTTTTTTTTTAACTGGGTATTGAGTTCTTGGGTTTTGCAGAGTGGAATGACTTTATCTGAAATGTGGCTAAAACTGAAGGATAAAGATGAATATCGATGGGGGTCGTCAAATACTCTCTCATTTAATCGAAATTGACTAACCAATCATCATCATGATCAATTTTTTTTTTTTTTCAACAAAGCCTTATCACAGCAACCTGAGTTTGGCTGAAATAATAATGTTTCAACTTAAAACACTAAAAAAAGAAAAAAAAAAAGGAAAAAACCCACCAAAGCTTAAGACTATGAAACCACCTAAATAATGCAATCAGGAAAGTCTTTCTCACCATGTGCATATCACCACCACCACCACCATCATTATCAAAGCCTTGACCCAACTATGTTAGGGTCGGCTACATAAATTTGTGCCATCTTCATAAAGGGTCTTTCTCCACTCGGATCTATCTTGAGCCAAATCCTCAGAAGGCTGCACCTCTTCAGAATTATCCTTACTACTTCCATCCATGTCCTCTTCACACTACCCTTCTCACAATGTGCATTTGTGCTGGAATTAAACCTGGGAAATTGATCCTTCCACTTGCATCTCCACCTTAAACTCTTTCACTTATTGCCTCTTTAATATTTCTTCAGTGAAACCCCCTTTGCTATGAATCCTTTGAACTTAATATGTAATAGAGAAACTGTTAGTTTTATGGACTCAATCCAGTAGATGATATAATAAATTGATTAAATTCTTTATTTATTCATATATTCATGCTTTCCTTTCATGAGATGAATGGTGATTTATTATATACTTGCACATAACCAATACGAATGACATGATGGTTCATGAGATGAACCGGGGTCCACAAGTATATTAGATGTAACACATGTGTATGGATGAGATCCACATACGGGAGACATGTGTGGCAAATCTTATACTTAAATATTATCACAACCAGTGATGAGACTGGACATCTCATACTGATAAGGTTGCAGTACTTTGATCACTATGAGATAGTGTGATTTGTCTCGATCATCAGAATGGAAGATTCTGGATCATAGTGCTGGTACATTGGATGTATTGAAGGACCATGAGAAGCACCTTATAAACACTGTCTTTATTTTAAGGTCTGCTCTCATAATTCCCTAGCAATAGGCTCTCAATCCTGAGACATTAATGAACTCAAGTTTCTATCTATTCATTTGCTTTGAGGCACCAATGAGTGAGGCCAACTGTAGGTCAACACCTCGGTGATTTGGGTACATGGTAGTAGAGCTGTGGGAACATTCAATGGTCAAGAAGGAATCTATCTCTAATATCCCCTTCTGCCAATTAATGGATTTATCATTGGTAAGTGCGCACCCATTCCGATTAAGAGTTAATTGGAAAGGTACCTATTGATCATTATAATTAATTGGGGCTCAAGGATAATAAGATATGGATCAAGTTTGGAAGACAGGTCCAATTGATCCATGGATATTGATAGAGGGGTCTACTTGTGATAATGTGGAAGTTTAGGGTCTTCTATGTAATATTCCTAAGACTGGAGTTCAATTGCATTTATATAGTGGAGTTATTTGCAATTAACTGTGGGCCCGGATTACACATGAGATGTGGGGTCGCGAGTCCCAGTTGGAGTCAGCTTTCTAAGGAATCCCTAGTGGTCCCCACGCTAGCCCAATTATTAGAAAGTATCTAATTCTAGTTGAACTCTAAAAGGAAAGTTACTATTTCTATTTGAAGTGAGACTTCTAATAGTGGTAATAGTAGACTTACTAATTTTAGTAGAAGTGAGACTTCTATTTTAATTAGATAGGAATTAGAAAGATACTAATCATATTTGAAGTAAGACTTCTAATTATGATATGGTAAGTTACTAATTAATTAATGGAAGTAAGACTTCTATTTTAATTAAGAAGAGATAGTTACTAATTTTTGGAAGTAAGACTTCTAATGGAAATTAGTAAGTTGGGCTTGCAAAAGCTATAAATAAGAGGAGAAGAGGGCCTTGGACGTCCAATGCATAAATCCACCTAGGGATTCACGCCCAAGCCCCCTTTAGTGCAAGTGTTGCACGAGATCTTCTCCTCTTCCCTCTTCTAGTTCTCTTTCTAGTTCCTCCCTAGAGTTCCTAGTAGTTTTCTCTTGGAGATCCCACCATCTTCTTGAGAAAAAGGAGAATCTAATACGGGTCATAGCGTGGAAGATCAAGAGGTCTTGGAGATCCCTATTTGATTAGTGAAAGCGTTTCATCATCAAAGAAAGACGCAACTCCTCCTTTAGAGCACAACCGAGCTCCAAAGGTATAATCTACTTCCTTGCATGTTGTAGATTTATTTGTAGCTTATATGTTGCTGTTTTTATCTTCTAGATAAATTGTTTTACTGATCATAATGACTGAGATTGAGGACATAGATCTTGGATTGGGTTTTATAGCCTTTTGAATAGTTGATCCCTGCGTCAAGTGGGTCAAAAGTTTTTGAAACCTATCCTAGAGGCCAACCCTAATTTCCAACAATTGGTATCAGAGCCTTACCTCATCTCTTATCATGTTAGATCAGTAAGCTTGATCTAATCTTTACATGAGATGCGAAGAGGATAGATCAAGGGCTATGTACGGATCAGTTTTGATGGTTTTGCTTGGATAATTAGTAACTCCATGTTTGGATAGTCACATAAGGGTTTAACAATGATGGAATGATGGTAGGAAGCCATTGGAAATCTTCAGAAGAGTTTTGGAGATGGTTGGACACGAAATACAAAAACCCAACTTGCAGATTTCCGTCAGGCAGGTCGACCGAGCCCTCTGGCAGTGAGTCCGGTCGACCGAACCCTCTAGTAGGTCGACCGAACAGACTGACATATGAGATCTCGATTTTTGTTTTTGTTTCGGGGGCGCTGCCCCCTGGGCCCCCGCGAGCTGACCGGGCAGCTCGACCCCCGCCGGGGGACACCCCCGGACCCCCTCTGCGTAGGGGGCATGAATCATAGTAGTGGCAATATTTGGCATCCTGTCTTTCCATTATTGTTTGATAACCCGACTTTGTGAGTTGCTTTACTAGTATGAGATACTAACATGCAGGTTATCATGTCCTCTCCATATGGCCCACAAGTCTTTTACTTTCTTTTATGGTTGAATGTTTATTTTTGGCAAGTTGTAAAGGGCATCATGGTTTCCTTGTTTTCCCGGTTTAGGGCAAGGCATGGTGAAATTCCCTATGAGCCTTTTATTTCCATTAATAGATTATCATGTAAGTCTCATCGTAGAGACATAGGAATTTATGTAATTTTCTAAATTTGTAAATTCTGGCGATGTCCGAGACTAAGAAGGAAAGTGAAGTTGGACTCCTAATCAAAGAGTTTGAAGATTACCAAAGATGTTTTGGAGTTTCCCAAAGTGTTTGAGGAATCCAAATTTTTGGAAAGTCTAGAAGTCCAAGAAGTCTATTCCGCATGGGCCATGTGGAGGAGAGGACTAGTTTCTAATTTTAGCATTTTCTATTTATAGTTGAATGCTTTATTTAGAATGTTTCCAAATCTGATCCAAACATAGCAAGTTAATAATATTGGTCAAATCAAATTAATTTTTGGAAAGAGTTCTAATTAGTGTTGATGTCCCATGAGATGGACACATTGGTAACACTAATTTAAGAAACTGGACTTTCCTTAAAATAACTTGACTTGGAACCAATATTAAATCACATCATGAGATGATTTGATGATTCATATATTTATATATGTGGGCCCTAATACCTTAAAAGGAAATCCTCAATTTTAAAATATTAAGTGGGAGCGGGGCATTTAAATTGATAAATCCCCATGGTTTTCCACCATAGGTCCATTGTAAGGAAAGTATTAGCCTCGCGCCACCAAGAGTGTGGCCGTTCCTTCGGAGGGCTTTTACTTGTCTGGCTACTAGATATGGATCTCCTATGGATAGTGTTGGTGAGACGGGGTGGGGGCTTACTCCCCTAGGAGGAGATGCTCACAACGGTTGTCATACAATGCTAGTTGGTGGGTCACACTTAACTAAAATAATGATGTAGTATCCCCTAGGATTTGCCTCATGTATTTTAGAAACCAAAGCAAATCGGGAGTCATACATTATTTGGTATGAGATACCTAGATGATAATGAATGATGGGGATCATGGATACTTAGTCTTAATTCCAATTTTGACGAACTTTGATCCGCACCAATCCAAGGACATTCGCACTCCCCTAGGAGGCATGCCCTAAGGGATTGGGATTCCGATATATTCTAAATTCAGTGCTTATGAGGATTCCCATATGAATTTGGTAGAATACTAAACCCTAATGTCATTTATATTCTTTCATTGAATGTATGGTTATGTGCTTTTATTTATACAGCATGAATTCGAATACTTTCAATCCACTTGCGACCATCCTCAACCAGAACAAGTTGATGGGATCCAACTATGTAGACTGGAAAAGGAACCTGGATATTATCTTGACATCTTCAAGTTGCAAATATGTCCTTCTAATACCCCCCCTTCCTGAGCCTGAGCCTGATGCACCACAGATTGTGAAAAACTTTTACACCAAGTGGACCAAAAACAATGAGATAGCCAGATGTTTTATTCAGGCATCCATGTCTACTGTTTTGCAAGAACAACATCAATCCTATAAGTCAGCATACGATATTATATAGAACTTAAAGGAGATGTTTGCAGACCAGGTCAGGCCTGCTAGGCAGGCTGCTGTAAAAGTGCTGATGGAGACAAAGATGGCTGAGGGAACCCCAGTACAAAAACATTTGTTACAAATGAAGTTGGCATTGAATGAGTTAGATGTACTGGGGACTACGTTTGATACAGAAACGCAGATCCACATGATCATTCAATCACTACCAGACTCATTCAAACATTTCGAGATCAATTATAGTAAATTGGAAATGACCATAGCTGAGCTGTCTCGCCAGTTGGTAGTGTTTGAGGAAATCATGAAGAAAAGACCAACTGCCCTCATGACAGAAAAGTCATTTGCTAAGTCTAAACCGAAAGGCAAAGACCGGAATAGCAAGAAGAAATCAGTCATCAAAGGTCCTAAGGTGGAGTATGGTTCCACTAGTGGTGTGGCCAAGGTCAAGGGTACGGGAACAAAAGGAAAGTGTTTCCACTGTGGTATGACAGGACATTGGAGGCGGAATTGTCCAAGATTTCTGTCAAAGGAAAAGACCTCAGGTATGATTGAGTCATTTGTTTCTGAAGTTAGTTTTACAACTAGTACTTCAGAATCTTGGTTTGTAGACTTCGGTGCAACTAATTACATCAGTAATATGTTGTAGGAGTTACAGGTAATCAGGAGGATTAATGACGGGGAAATCAGTGTTAACCTGGGATCGGAAGCCAAGGCAGAAGCAGTGTCAGTAGGAGTAGTAACTTAGTTATTTTCAGATATTAAGTTGATTTTGTCAGATACATTATATGTACCGTTTTAAGACGGAATTTTAATTTCTAGTATGATGAATAAGAGTTATTCAGTTACTTTTGGTAATTAAATCGTCTTAAAGAGGAGCGGTACTCTTATATATTCTGACAAGGTAATCAATGGCTTTTATTTGTTAACTCCCACGATGTATGAGATACATGACGCTGATGCTAATAATAGACCATCATTAAAGAGGTAGTCACCTTCATCTAATCCAACAAACTTTGGCACCTAAGAGGCTAGGTCATATAAACCTAAACAGGATTGACAGGCTAGTGAAAGATGGTATCTTGCCTTCATTGGTGGTAGAATCAATGCCTATCTGCAAATCCTGTCTGGAAGGCAAAATGACCAAAAGACCCTTATTCATCTAAGGGCAGTCGGGCCAAAGATTTATTGGAGTTAGTGTTTACTGATGTGTATGGACTCATAATATTAGAGTGAGAGATTGATACGAGTATTTTATCACTTTCACCGATGATTACTCGAGATATGGATACATATACCTTATGCACCGCAAGTCTGAGATTTTTGAATAGTTCAAAGAGTTTCGAGCGGAAGCGGAAAAGCAATTAGGTAAAAGTATAAATACTCTTCGATGAGATCGATGAGGCGAATATCTCTCCACTAAGTTTATGGGATACTTATCAGTAAATGGGATTTGATCCTAGTAGTCTGCTCCTGGTTTGCCTCAACAGAATGGAGTAGAAGAAAGAAGGAACAAGACTCTTTTACATATGATCAAGTCTATGATTGAGTTTCTAGGATTACCTATATTTTGGGATATGGAAATGGAAATATATATACTAAACCTCGTTCCATCTAAGTCTATACTTGAGACTCCCAGGGAGTTATGGACAGGGCGAAAGCCTAGTCTACAACGTTTTCAGGGTTGTCCGGCACACGTGCTGAAGAATAAAGACGGATTAGTTGGAATCGAAGTCGGAAGTATATATGTTTATATTCTATCCCAAAAGGAACTAAAGGTTGGTTGCTCTATAATCCCAGAGAGCAGAAAGTGCTTGGTAGCACCAATGCGGTTTTCTGGAGGGAGATTATAAGATTAACTGGAAATCTTTAGAAATGGTTATCTTGGAAGAAATTGAAGAAAGAACAATTCCAAATCCAAGAATAACCAAACTTTGAGAAAATCCGCCCATAATTGACCCAGTAGTTACACCAGTGCCTTGTCATAGTGGGAGTATTGTCAGGACCCTTGACAAGTTCTCGGTCTAGGGAAAGTCTTACAAGGCAATCCCGGTATAACCGGAACAAAATCCCTATAACTATGATAAAGCAGTTAATGACATAGTTTTGGGACGTTGGTTAGATGCTATGAAAGCTGAGGTGGAGTCTTTGTACTCTAATCAGGTCTGGATACTTGTGGGCTTGCCTGCCAATAGCAAACCTATTGGGTGCAAGTGAGTCTACAAAAGAAAATGAGAGCGAGATGGAAGAGTTCCATCCGGATACTCTTATCCATTGCGGTTCATCTCGGTGACGAGATTTGGCAAATGGATATCAAGACAGCGTCTCACGACGGCAATCTTGACGAAGACATCTATATGATGCAACCAGATGGTTTTATAGCTAATAACCAAGTGCAAAGAGTTTTGCAGGCTGCATAAGTTCATTTATGGATTAAAGCAGGTATCCCGAAACATGAACATCCATTTTGACAAGGAAATCAAGTCACTTGATTTTTGTCAGAATCCGGATAAGTCATGTGTAAATGAAAAGTCAAGAACGCAGGGTAATTTTTCTGGTATTATATGTCGACGACATCCTTCTCCTATGGAGTGACAAAGGGATATCGTCAACAGTAAAAGTTTTGGTTGGCTAAGACTTTTGATAATAAAGGACTTTGGAAAAGCCAGGTACATCCTAAAGATAAATTTCCATTGAGACTGGAAAAATAGGATGATAGGCTCATCCCAATGATGTGTACATAGATAAGGTTCTGGTACGGTAAGCTATGCTTTGTACTAGACCGGATATCTATCACGCAGTACGCCTAGTCAGCAGATATAACGTCTAGCCCAGGTTTTTATCATTGACTGTTGTAAGATGTGTTCTCGAATACTTGAGAAGGACTAGAGATCACATGTTGAGTTATAGCAGTGATGAGTTGATTCCAGTCGGTTACATAGATACTGACTTCTAGTCAGATCAGGATTCCAGGAAATCAACTTCTGGGTATGTGCTTATGTTGTAGCAGCTTGAGAAGTAGCTAAGGTAGCAGATTGACTCAAAAGATTCCTTATGGAACTTGGAGTGGTATTTTTGGCAAGACAGCCAATCACAGTTTACTGTGATGACAGCAGGGCAGTCATTAAGTCCAAATAACCCAAGAGCCAAAAAGTATGTACAGAGGAAATTATACATGGTCAGATAGATTATGCAGAGAGGTGATGTACGATCACCAAGATAGCCTCTGCAGACAATCTAGTAGATCCATTTACTGAGCCTTTGACTACCAAAGTCTTTGAACTAATAGTAGACGGGATGTGCATGAGATGCAACTCTAACTGGCATTGAGCCCAAGTGGGAGATTGTTAGTTTTATGGACTCAATCCAGTAGATGATATAATAAATTGATTAAATTCTTTATTTATTCATATATTCATGCTTTCCTTTCATGAGATGAATGGTGATTTATTATATACTTGCACATAACCAATACGAATGACATGATGGTTCATGAGATGAACCGGGGTCCACAAGTATATTAGATGTAACACATGTGTATGGATGAGATCCACATACGGGAGACATGTGTGGCAAATCTTATACTTAAATATTATCACAACCAGTGATGAGACTGGACATCTCATACTGATAAGGTTGCAGTACTTTGATCACTATGAGATAGTGTGATTTGTCTCGATCATCAGAATGGAAGCTTCTGGATCATAGTGCTGGTACATTGGATGTATTGAAGGACCATGAGAAGCACCTTATAAACACTGTCTTTATTTTAAGGTCTGCTCTCATAATTCCCTAGCAATAGGCTCTCAATCCTGAGACATTAATGAACTCAAGTTTCTATCTATTCATTTGCTTTGAGGCACCAATGAGTGAGGCCAACTGTAGGTCAACACCTCGGTGATTTGGGTACATGGTAGTAGAGCTGTGGGAACATTCAATGGTCAAGAAGGAATCTATCTCTAATATCCCCTTCTGCCAATTAATGGATTTATCATTGGTAAGTGCGCACCCATTCCGATTAAGAGTTAATTGGAAAGGTACCTATTGATCATTACAATTAATTGGGGCTCAAGGATAATAAGATATGGATCAAGTTTGGAAGACAGGTCCAATTGATCCATGGATATTGATAGAGGGGTCTACTTGTGATAATGTGCAAGTTTAGGGTCTTTTATGTAATTTCCTAAGACTGGAGTTCAATTGCATTTAAATAGTGGAGTTATTTGCAATTAACTGTGGGCCCGGATTACACATGAGATGTGGGGGTCGCGAGTCCCAGTTGGAGCCAGCTTTCTAAGGAATCCCTAGTGGTCCCCACGCTAGCCCAAGTTATTAGAAAGTATCTAATTCTAGTTGAACTCTAAAAGGAAAGTTACTATTTCTATTTGAAGTGAGACTTCTAATAGTGGTAATAGTAGACTTACTAATTTTAGTAGAAGTGAGACTTCTATTTTAATTAGATAGGAATTAGAAAGATACTAATCATATTTGAAGTAAGACTTCTAATTATGATATGGTAAGTTACTAATTAATTAATGGAAGTAAGACTTCTATTTTAATTAAGAAGAGATAGTTACTAATTTTTGGAAGTAAGACTTCTAATGGAAATTAGTAAGTTGGGCTTGCAAAAGCTATAAATAAGAGGAGAAGAGGGCCTTGGACGTCCAATGCATAAATCCACCTAGGGATTCACGCCCAAGCCCCCTTTAGTGCAAGTGTTGCACGAGATCTTCTCCTCTTCCCTCTTCTAGTTCTCTTTCTAGTTCCTCCCTAGAGTTCCTAGTAGTTTTCTCTTGGAGATCCCACCATCTTCTTGAGAAAAAGGAGAATCTAATACGGGTCATAGCGTGGAAGATCAAGAGGTCCTGGAGATCCCTATTTGATTAGTGAAAGCATTTCATCATCAAAGAAAGACGCAACTCCTCCATTAGAGCACAACCGAGCTCCAAAGGTATAATCTACTTCCTTGCATGTTGTAGATTTATTTGTAGCTTATATGTTGCTGTTTTTATCTTCTAGATAAATTGTTTTACTGATCATAATGACTGAAATTGAGGACATAGATCTTGGATTGGGTTTTATAGCCTTTTGAATAGTTGATCCCTGCGTCAAGTGGGTCAAAAGTTTTTGAAACCTATCCTAGAGGCCAACCCTAATTTCCAACAGAAACAGTCCCTTAGTGTAGTAAATTTGAGTAGGGGCTTGTTTGTTTAATGATATTAAATTCCTTGGAGTTCTAAGCAATACCATGCTATTGAAGGGTTTAAAAGTGAAGATCCAGAAGGGATCACTGGGTGATCTTCCCTTTACTCAACCTATCACCCAAGCAAAAAATACTTCATTTGTTAGACTTTCTGTTGATGGGCAATGCAAAAGAAACCTCCATCTCCATAAGCTTTAGGTGGCCAAGAATGAATTGGACCGTTCCGGCTGATGTGATTTTGACCTATGGTCATTGTTATAGTAGGGATTTTAAGTTTCTTAGTAAGTTTATAATGTTTAAAGAGAAGGGAAAAATGGTGAATTGTTTGTTTCTAACATGCAACTCGATAACATAGTATGAGATGCATTGTTCCAATCCTTTACTGGGGTAACACAGGTATCCACAAGAAACTTTTGTTGGTTTTCGGACCCTTTGATGAGAAAAGTAGGTGCTTTATTGATAGTTCTCAGACAAAAAAAGATAGATGCACCTTCGAGAACTTTGAGAAGATAGATAATAAAATGGGAAACAAGAGATAGTCTTATCTTTAAAAACTCTGGGGATTACCATATGTACAATTATCAATTTTGTGAATTCAGACATATCCTTGTGGGTGTTAACCGGAAGAAATTCTATTGGTTCAAGAAAGTTCCTAAATGGCGGGCTGCTTTATTGTTATCCCTATAGTTGTGTTTGTTGCCTATGGGTTGCTTGCTTGGTTGCCGTATCTCTGATTTTAATTATGCATGTTTTTTATGTCGTCATCATCATCATCAAAGCCTTGTCCTACTTTGATGGGATCAGCTGCATGGATTTTATTTCTCCATTTTGATCAAGCTTGAGCTAAATCCTTAGATAAGTTGCACATCTGCAGATCTATTTTGACTCCATCCACGTCATCTTCGGCCTACCCCTTCCCCTTGGTGAGCCTTCAACTTCCATAACCAAACTTTTCCTTAACCTAAATGCTCTTGAAAGATCTGATTTCTAATTTTATCCTTCCTAATTTTGTCATACATTCACCTCAACATTCTCATCTCTGCTACATCCATTTTGTACATATGTTGCTCCTTGAATAGCTAACATTTTGCTTCGTAGGTCATAACTGGTCTAATCGCTGTCCTGTAAAAAATTTTCTTTAATCTTGTTGGCATGCGCTAATCACAAAGCACTCCAGAAGCAAGTCTCCACTTCAACCATCCCGCTTTTATTCTATGTTAGACAGCTTCATCAATCTCTCCATCCTTACTAATTATCGAGCCAAGTTAATAGAATGAATCTCTTTGTGATATCTTTGGGTTTTTAATTCTCACAGTAGTTTTAGGCTTTTAGCTCTTTGTATATACTCACTAAAGTTGCAATCCATATATTCTGTCTTTGTACGACTTCACCTCTTGGATTTTGCATTCACATCATCTTTTGACTCATCCACCAACTCACACTATATCATCTGCAAATAGCATACACCAAGGTACCTCCTCTTGAATACGAGTAGTTAACTCATCATAATCAGTGCCAAGAGATAAGGGCTTTGGGTTGACCCCTTATGCAAACCTATAGTCACTAGGAACTCACCTATCTCTCAATATGTAGTTCTCACACTCGTTACTGCTCCTTCATACATGCCTTTAATAATTTCAATATAACCTTCTGGAACATTCTTTTTATATAAAATCCACCAAATAAAATCTCTAGGTACCTTATTGTAAATTTTTTCTAGATCGATGAAGACCATAAATAGATTTTTTTCTCTTCGCTCGATATTTTTTCATTAATTGCTTGAGTGAGAAGATAGCTTCTATAGTTAACCTCCCTGATATGAAACCAAATTGGTTTTCAGAGATCTTTGTCTTCTGTCCAAGTCTTTATTCTGTTACTCTCTCCCATAGCTTCATAGTATGACTCATAAGTTTAATCCCATGATAGTTGGTACAATTTTATATATCTCCATTGTTCTTATATATAGGTACTATATAAATATCACTTCTTCTCCATTCACCTACCATTTTCTTTGCCATTAGTATCTTATTGAAGAGCCTAGTTAACCAAATCCCTCCAATTTCTCCTAGGCATTTCCAAGTCTCTATCGGAACATCATCTGGCCCGTAGCTCTTCTTATCTTTATTTATCTCAATGCCTTCTTCACTTCTACCACTCTTATTTTGCGGAAAAAGTATGTATAGCGAACGAAGTATCCTTTCTTGTTCTTATGTCTCCTATATATGTTATGTGGAAAAAAAGTATGCCTCCTTTTTACATCCTTCTATTTTGCAATAAAGTCTCGTTAACAAGAAAAAATGATATCTTCCATCAACTTTTCAACAATCTTCTTGGTAGGCTATTTTTTAAGTTGAGTGTGGCTTCTTGGGTCCTTTTTTTTATTGTGTATTGTTCACCTTAAGTAACCATTTTCATTCCTTTTTGGGTAGACTTCTGGATTGGCTGAACCAGATAAATTCATAGCTGATTTGGAGGCTATTGGCATACATTTGAATATGACTATTGCTGTAGTGGATGCTGAATCGCTTCAGAAGATCTTAAGTATTGACATTGTGAAGCTGCAGTTGCAACACGTGGATCTCGTCTTGCTAAACAAGTATTGTCCTCTTAGCATTTGTATTTCTATGGAATAACATTGAGTTTGGCTATGTAAAATAGTTACCATATGTAACTAGATTCTTCAATTGATCTCATGGTGCCATAGCCACCAGACGTCTGATTTTTTTTTTCCTTTTTAAATTCACATATTTTTCATTTTTTCCTAATGAAAGAATCCTTCTTCATGAATTATCGAATGAGCTTGTCATGATTCATGGATTAATTATTGCAAATTTAAATGATATGAATTAAAAAAGTTAATGTGATTTAGACTCTTATTGCATAGTTTATTTTGTATCAGTAAGATTTTCATCTCATTGGTAGCACAAGTGCCTAGAAAATTCTTTATTAATTTGAAATGAGTGTTTTCATTAGCCTACTTTTTTTATTGGTAGTTTCACTGAAGTTTGAGTAACAGCAAATTTAAATGTTTCACTCTAACTCGAGTTCATATTTTCCCCTTATATTCTGTAGATGTGACTTGGCTACCCTTGGTCAAATCTCTGATGTAGAAGACATTATTGAAGAACAAACTGGCGGTGCAAAGATTGTTAGATCACAGTTTTGTAAGGTCCCTTTAGATCTTGTCATTGATTTTGGCAAGATTGAAGCTAAACCGGAAGTAAAAGAAGATGTCGGTGTTCCTGCAATTCTTTCCCATGAAGCATTGCCCAAGATGACTTTCCAAGTAGCTAATATTGGCAATACTTATGTTGGTGTCTCATCTTATGATCAAGCTGATGATCAGTCCGCAGTGGCTTCCAAGAAAAGGGTGTCTAATGAGATGCAAAGTGGTAGGATTTTGATCTTTTTTATATATTCTTATTGCATATTAACATTTATTCGTCTTTTGAACCTGGGGCTGTTCACTATGTTATGGTACTCATTATTTTGTAGTTCATACTTCCCTCTAGAACCAATGTTGAAAAATCAACTATTGATAGGCATGCTTTGTTGTATGGAGCTGAATGTTAGTCAAGAAAGAAACAGAAAGAAGTTAAAGTACATGTGTCTGAGATGCCTACGCTAATATGGATGTGGAGCCTGAAGAAAGAAAATATTAGGAATTAATATATGTTAAGAGAAAGCTTATGAGTAATTCTAATAGAATAGAAATTAAGTATTGTTTGAGATGGTTTGGGCACACATAAAACTTCAGAATAATCTTGTATGACGTATCAAAGGGCGACAAGTTCAAGGAGCTTGGAGGAGGACTGATGGATGTTGGAAAGTCCCACATCCCATATTGCCTTGACATGTCTTAATATACCCGTATGGCCCTTCCTTCCACCTCTGAGCTTAAGCTGTTGGGTTGGTATACGGTTTCTTACATGGTATCAGGGCGGGTTCCGATCCCGTTATTCTTGTGTAGCCCACATGACAGGCCCATCCATGAAATCTATTGGGCATGCATGTGAGGGGGAGTGTTGGAAAGTCCCACATCCCACATTGCCTTGACATGTCTTAATATACCTATATGGGCCTTCCTTCCACCCAAAAGCTTAAGCTCATAGGTGGAAGGAAGGCCCATACTGGTATATTAAGACATGTCAAGGCGATGTGAGATGTGGGACTTTCCAACAATGGAGACCTTGAATGAAGTAGGAGGGACTGATGGAACTGACGGACCGGTGGGGTAAGGCTATGGTGGTTGTTATGTTGTTGCTTCCTTGATGAATATTGTGATCTGACAGTAATAAAACCTGCATTTAACATAACTTAGAAAGAGAGGATAGCCCATATCATGTTGTGGTTTATAGGTGTGGCATCAAAATTTTAAAATTTAGGCGAGTTGACCATTTTAGTTCGACTTCACTCGACTCCATCCTCCCAAGTATAGTGGCAGATCCTATTATTGCAGCAGAAGGATGGAGTACAAATTGCTCTTTATCTTTTCCTTCTTTGCAATGGGATGTAATGCTTTTTGGAGCCTCATCCCTTTAAAATGTCCGTGCTTTGATTATTCATGCCTAAAGTATGATTCGAGGAAAATTGGATCAAAAGATTATCCATTGGTGCTGATGTCAGCATATGACATTGCCAGCATCTTCTGGGTATGTACAATGATTGGAATATGCTCTCCATTGTACCTTATAGTAGTTGCATATTCCAGAAGGGAATGTTTTTCTATCTTGATCTAGCTTCTAGATGTACTTATATTTTGTTTCTGATTGTCATGAAAGAGTTTCATGAAAGAAAAAAAAAAGAAAAAGAACTTACTTTTTAGTTCACAAGAGTTTGGTGGCTTTTATGGCCAATGCAAATTATCATCATCAACAAAAGCCTTGGCCCAACTCTGTTGGGCTCAACTACGTCTGTTTGGCCTAACCCGATTTCCTTGATAAGCCATAAACCTACACATCGAAGCTTTTCTTCACCAGTGCGGTTGTTGTTCTGCATTAGACGTATCTGAACCATCTCAAATAAATCTCTCTTAATTTATCATCTATTGATGTTAGTTCTACATGCTCTCAAATGCGCTCATTCTCGTTCTATCCTTTTTAGTTTTACCATGCATCCATCTCAACATTCTCATTTTTGCCGCACTCATTTTTTTTTTGGATGTGATGTTTTCTGTTTGGTCAACATTTTACTTGATAGTCGTAGCTAGTCTAATCGTCGTCTTATAAAATTTTCTTTCAATCTTGTTGGTATGTGTTGATCAGAAAGCACTCTGAAGCAAATCTCCACTTTAATCATCTTGCGATGGTTTTACCGGGACAAGTCCGTGCCACCCGTGCCAAACTAGAATGGTCTCGCTAGTCCAAAAAAGTGTCAAAAAAAAAAAAGAAAGAAAAATGTGAAAGTTAAGCTATTTAAGTAGTATTCTATTTCAAATATAATGATGTTTAATGCTGTTTAGTGTTGATCAGCTAACGGTTTCATATATGACTTCTAGTTTTTATTTATAAATGGCATAAATAGCTTTAGTTTGATGGAAAAAGTTCTCTTACGAATGGACTGCATGTGCAGTCTAGCTCTGGGCCCACTTTTGATCACTGCAACCCTTTGATAATCTTGTGATTCTATGATCTAACACCAGGGCTAATTCTACACTCATTGAACCTTCACTCTCTGTTGGATTAACTCTAAAAAAAAATCTATGGTTAATATGCAATTAGAATGTAAGGCTGTAAAATAAAAGGATAGGATAATCTGGTGGGGCTGATTTTTTGGATCCCCCTGGTCCACAAGGAGACCTTTCCATCTGCCCTCTCCCATTAATTGATGTTTATCTCAGTGGGCTCCACGAGGTGGACTGCATATAAGCAATGCTGTCTGTTAGTAGGGAAACATTTCTCCTGAGTTTATATATTAGCTTATGGACATACATGGAACTTCTGTTCACATAAATTATAGGACTCTTGGTGACTGGATAACATTATTCTCATGATATTTTAGGGTATTTTTTATTTAATAGTCTCCTTGTGTGCTAAGAATTTCTACTCTTTTTTTCAGGTTTGTCACATGGTGAATCGTTCTCATCCTTTACTTTTGAAAGTGAGACTCTCCTGTCATTAGCTGTGTGTGGGGAGATTTTCAAGACACCAGGATTATGCTAACCTCGGCGGATTAGATGTCAATAAGCATGACCACGTGTCATCTAGACACACCTCGGCGCCGGGATGAAGGCCTCAGCCGAAACCAGGCTGACTTCGACTGCCATAGCCGAGCCCGGCTACTACGGTTGACTTCGGCTGTGTGCCTGACCTCGGCGGAAGAAGCCGAGACGAAAGCCGAAATGAAGAGAAACCCTGGTCTCGCCCCCACGCCCGCCACATCACCAGACACGTGGCGGAGTAGGGGTGCGAGCCAGAGAGACAGATGGGCCATCCCAGCCATCTACAGTCTTCGCCAGATCTCTGACAAGGCGGCATCCAGCGGCTATGGCCAAATCAGGGCAGAGCCCGAGGATGGGTCCGATGGGACCTCTACCGCCAAAGCCGTCCAACACGATTAGGCCCAACATGACATGCATTTAATGCGACGTGGGCTGATCGGATGGGCAATAAATACAAAGTGGGCTGATCGGACTGGCAATAAATGCTTTGTGGGCTGTGATGGACCCGCATTTATTACTTTGTGGGCTAATGAGAGCGTCCCTGTCAAATCAAGGGGCCCACTCCAAGATATCAGGTAGAATTCTCTATAAATAGACCAACATTCCACAACAAAGGTACGCAATATTCATACTTGAGAGCTGTTACTCTGCCTCTCTTCTTCCTCTCCTTTCTTAGTTCAGTTCATACACTAACTTAGGCATCAGAGAGCCTTGCGCCACTCAGGCCAGGGTCCTCTGACCGTTTGCTCTTCCCTTTTCAGTCTTTGAGGCAGCTGATCTTCTTCTTTCATTTGGATAAGTCCTATCAGGCACCCCTAATTTTGTGAGTCATCATTTTTGCACTTACAATTGGCGCCATCTGTGGGGAAGTATCATCCTAACCTTCTCAAACACCATGCCTCCAAAAGCCAAGAAAGGCGGAGAGTCTTCGAGACCAATGATCCAGCTACCGGGCCCGTCGACGGACGCCCCTCCTCCAAGGCGATCCGGAGTGGGGCTTGGCGCGTCTGCAGGCGAGGAGCGCCCAGACTCGCACGTCTTCGTCCCAGTTCCATTCCCAGAACAAGTTTCAGAGTCGTCCCCGGGCGAGGAAGTCACGCCTCCCCGACAGGATGAACGATGACCGGAGCATCCCCAGAAGGACAAGGCCGTAGCAGTCAGTAAGCCACAACGTCCACGACACATCGCTGACGGTGGGGATATCGCAGCTCAAAACGCTCTCATCCAGGAGCAGGAAAAGTTAATCTGTCAGCTCCGCCAGCAACTTAGAGCAGCCGGGGCTACCTCGTTAAGGCAGCCCTCCGAGCGATAAGGCGAAAAGAGAGCCGTCCAGAGCAAGGCAGTCCCGTCCTCCCCTGAGGATTTCAGAGCCTATCTGGACGAAAAGCGCAGTCGGGCCCACGACGAGGCTCGAGCAACAACCGAAGTCTTCGTGGCCGCAACAGATGAGCTCATAGCCATCACAGTCAAGGCCACTCGAAGCGGAAATCAAGAGCACTATCACTAGAGAAGGATGACGAGCAGGAGCGGCTCGACAAGCGTATTAAACTAGCGCTTCAGCATAACTTGGAGATGCGAGAACAACAAGATATTTGCGGCCCCACCGACCTAGGGGTCTCTCCCTTTACGCGGGATATCGAGGAGACTCCCTTGCCCAAGAAGTTTTCTGTCCCGCGGTTCATCCCTTACGACAGAGTCTCAGATCTAGCCGCTCACCTCCGGCATTTCTCTCAGAGGATGTCCATCTGGGGGAACGAGGGCCACCTCAACTGCAAAGCCTTCTCCTCCAGTCTGGGCGACCTCTCCTTGAAGTGGTTCTGCGCCCTCCCGAAGAAGTCTATTTCGAGTTGGAGACATCTCCAGCTCTCCTTCTTGAAGAAGTTTCAGGCCTACAGCGTCGTCCCCAAGACCGACGCTGATATATTGGCCCTGAAGATGAAGCAGGGCGAGACCATCACCCAGTTTGCCAGACGATTCTGGGCGACTTACAGCCAGATTGAGGTTACTAGGGACGAAGTGGCAGTCTTCGCCTTCCAGAATGCTCTGTTACAAGGAAACGAGCTCAGGAAAGACCTGGCCGGAGATCCCGTAACCTCCGTGCCAGCCTTGATGTCTGGGATAAAGCGCTATGTCGCCCGGGGGGAAGATGATATTCGGGCCCGGGAAAACCACGGCGCAGGACGAAAGGATAGGGGCAACCAGCCCCCTAGGAAGGACAAGAAACCGTTCTGGAAAGAAGAGCCACTTCAAGCTTGGGTTTCGACCTCAGCAAAGACCTCAGCATCCAAATCTGGGGGCAGTAGGAAACCCAGGCCTCCCTCCAATCCCTATCAAGCTGTGAGTACCATCTTCAGGGAGCTGATTCACCAGATCATACACAAGATCAAGCATAGGCCATTCTTCAACTGGCCTCAGCCCATGCAAGGCGACCCCTCCACCCGTGACCAGGACAGGTTCTGCGCCTACCACAAACAGAATGGGCATAAAACCGAGGAATGCAGAATCCTAAAGTCTCACCTGGAGAAGCTTGCCAAGGAAGGCCACCTGGAGGAGTACATCAAGACGGGAGATGCTGGCAGCAGCCGAACCCATCAGAGCGCCGACAAGGAGCCAGATAGCAGCGAATCTGAGAAGATCATCAATGTCATCCACTTGGCGCCTTCAGTTCCTTCCCCTTCAGCTAAAGGCAACGCCCAGGCCCGTGCCAAGGCCAGGCAAACCTCTCATGGGAAAAAGGTGATAAGGGCCGAGCTCGGACCAGCGTCCAAGAGAGCGCGGCGCGAGCGCCCTGCTATCTCATTTTCGGATAAGGACCTTGAGGGAGTGTAGCTTCCCCATAACGACCCCCTGCTCCTGACGATGAAGCTACGAGACTTCACGGTGAAGAGGATCCTCATCGACTCCGGCAGTTTATCCGAGATCCTCTGCTACGGGTGCTTCAAGAAGATGGGACTCTCAGAGGCTGATTTGAAAGAGGCCCGTACGCCCCTGATAGGGTTCAGTGCCAAACCAGTCTATCCCAAGGGAAGAGTTACTCTGGAGACCAGGGTGGGCGGAGCCTCCGTGATGGCCGACTTTCTAGTGGTGGACGCCCCTTCCCCCTACAATGCTATCATGGACAGGACGTGGCTCCACAGGATAGAAGCAGTTCCTTCCACTCTCCACCAGAAGCTAAAGTTCATGCTTGAAGACAAGGAGGGCAGAATGGAGGTGGTTACTGTAGACGGGGATTAGCAGCTGGCCAGGCAATGTATGATGGCCGTGGTCCCTGGGGAGAAGGAACCGGAGCGAGTACATGTGGCAGAACTCGAGAGGGAGCTGGACGAGATTGGCCGAGATCCAGAGAAGAAGAGTATTGAAGACCTCACCGAAGTGAGGATCGATCCGCTCGACCCAGATAGGTTCTTCCTTATCGGCAGCCAGCTCCCCGACCCCGAGAGAGCGGAACTCTCGAGATTTCTGATGCAGAACAGAGACGTCTTCGCCTGGACTCCGAGTGAAATGCCTGGGATCAGCCCTGAGGTTATGTGCCACAAGTTGAATGTAGATCCCAGCCACAAGCCAGTGGTGCAGAAGGCCCGGAGAACAGGGTTGCAGCAGACAGATGCCGTGATAGAGCAGGTCGACAGGTTGCTAGAGGCGAGCGCGATCAGAGAGGTACAGTACTCGGTCTGGCTAGCCAATACGGTGGTGGTCAAGAAGAAAACTGGCAAGTGGAGGGTGTGCGTCGACTTCACCGACCTTAATAGGGCTTGCCCAAAGGACAGCTTCCCACTTTCGAAGATCGATCAGATGATCGACGCCACTGCTGGCCATGACAGGATGAGCTTCCTCGATGCCTACCGAGGCTACCATCAGATCCTGATGTTTGAACCAGACGAGGAGAAGACTTTACTCATAACCTCGCGCGGCACTTATTGTTACAAGGTGATGCCCTTTGGACTGAAGAACGCGGAGGCAACATATCAGCGCCTCGTCACAAAGATGTTCCAGGCTCAGCTCGGCAAGACTGTCGAAGTTTACATAGACTACATGGTCGTCAAATCCAAGCAGTCTCACGACCACTTGGCAGACCTAGCTCAAGTCTTCGACATCCTTAGAGAGTTCAAGCTCAAGCTGAACGCATCCAAATGTGCCTTCGGCGTCGCTTCTGGAAAATTCCTCGGAAGCCTAGTGACCCAGAGGGGAATAGAGGCCAACCCAGATCAAATCACAGCGATCCTGGGAATCCAAAGCCCGACTACTACCAAAGAAGTCCAAAAGCTGACTGGCATGGCCGCCGCACTCAACCGCTTCATCAGCAGATCATCAGATAAGTGTCGGCCTTTCTTTCAGCTCTTAAGGAAAAATTTTAAATTTCAATGGACTCCTGAGTGCGACCAAGCATTGGAAGCACTCAAAACTTATCTTTCTTCACCATCTCTGATCTCTACCCCAACTCAGGGGGAGATATTATATTTGTATCTGGCAGTCTCGGATCACGCGGTGAGCTCTGTCCTCATCAGAGAGGACAGCGAAACACAAAAACCAATCTATTACACGAGCAAAATCCTCCTTGATGCCGAGACCAGATACCTTTTGCTTGAGAAGCTCGCGCTGGCACTCGTCAGTGCCTCCCGCAAGCTCTCTCACTATTTTCAATCCCACACCATTATGGTCATTACAGAGCATCCACTCTGATCCATGTTCAAAAAAGCTGACTTTTCAGGCAGAATTTCAAAGTGGGCAGTCGAATTGGGGCAGTTTGATATTCAGTACCGTCCCAGGACTGCGATCAAAGCCCAGATTCTGGCAGATTTCATCGTCGTGTTCGTCTCTCCGTGCTCGGCTCCGACCCAGCCCGGCAACGAAGTAGGGGGCGTAAGGCATGAGAATGAAGTCACCGAGGTCTGCGGACCCTCTCAGAACCAAGTCCTTGACTCGGCATGGAGAGTCTTCGTCGACGGCTCGTCTACCTCTAAGAGAGCTGGCGCCGGCATAGTTCTCCAATCACCAGAAGGACTGGTCATAGAGCAAGCCTTCACCTTGGACTTCAAAGCAACGAACAACGAAGCCGAGTACGAAGCTCTGATTGCAGGATTGAACAGATCCCGAATCCTCGGAACCCAGCAATTGGTGGTCGTCAACGATTCACAACTAGTATTTAGCCAACTAATTGGAGACTACCAAGCCCGGGAAGACAGGATGGTGGCCTATTTAGTCCTCGTAAAGAGACTGCTCGCTCATTTCCAAACAGCCGAGGTCAGACAAATCTCCAGAGATACCAACACACATGCTGATGCGCTTGCAAATCTGGCCTCCGCTGTTGAAGCAGGAAAGAAAAGAACCGTTGAGGTTGGGTCAATATCGAGATCAAGCTTAGAGCTCCATTCATCTCGGCAGGTTCTTTGCCTAGATCTCGGCCCTAACTAGATGGATCCCATCATCTCCTACCTCAAGGACGATCAGCTCCCAGAAGGCAAGGACGAAGCTCACCGAATCAGACTCAAGGCAACTCGATTCTGGCTATCCCCTGAAGGCAAACTCTACAGAAAATCGTTCACAGGTCCCTACCTCCAATGCTTCCATCCAAGCAAGGTTGACGACTTCTTGTACGAGATCCACGAAGGAATCTGCGGAAGCCACATCGGAGGACGGTCACTGGCCTACCGAGCTATAAGCCAAGGTTACTGGTGGCCGTACATGCAGAAGGATGCACAGGTATACGCTAGGAAATGCAAAAAGTGCCAGAAGTTCTCCCATTCTCTTCA
Organism: Litsea cubeba; assembly: GCA_012931725.1. Taxonomy (NCBI): domain Eukaryota; kingdom Viridiplantae; phylum Streptophyta; class Magnoliopsida; order Laurales; family Lauraceae; genus Litsea; species Litsea cubeba. Next base: position 28,502,694 of record CM022946.1, read on the forward strand.
TCAGCCAGCACAGGACCTGAGCCCCCTCTCAGTCCATGGCCTTTCGCTCAATGGGGGCTGGACATCGTTGGACCTCTCCACTGGGCTCCAGGAAACAAGAGATGGTGGATAGTTGCTACAGATTACTTCACGAAGTGGGTAGAAGCTGAACCGCTGTCCTCCATCACTGAGAAGGACTCCAAGAACTTCGTGTGGAAAACATCATAACGAGGTTCGGCATCCCCAGGACCCTGATCTCAGACAATGGGACTCAGTTTGACTCCAACTTCTTCAGAGACTTCTGTCAAAGGCATGGCATCAGGAACCACTACTCCACCCGGCGTACCCGCAGAGTAATGGTCAGGCCGAAATTTCTAACAAAGTACTACTTGACGGCCTGAAGAAGCGGCTAGACAGGGCAAAAGGAAGAAGGGTAGAGGAGCTTCCCAGCGTGCTATGGGCGTACAGGACAACCCCAAGGCGTTCCACTTTGGTGACACCTTTCTCTCTAGCCTACGGGATGGAAGCGGTCATACCCTTGGAAATCGGCCTCCCTTCCCTGAGAACAGAACTTGCTGACCAAGGCCGAAATGAGCTGAACCTGGCAATGGAGCTGGACCTGGCTGACGAGCGACGAGAAGCAATGGCCATACGACTGGATGACTACCAACAAAGGCTCGCCAGAGGATACAATGAAAGGGTCAGAGAAAGGAGTTTCTCAGTAGGAGAGCTGGTCCTGAAGAAGACCCTCCCAGCTGACAGAGATCCAACCCTCCCAGCTGACAGAGATCCAAACGAAGGCAAACTAGCGCCGAACTGGCATGGCACCTTCAGGGTAGTTTCAGTAGTAGGGCGATCTTCTTACAAACTTGAAGACTTAGAAGGCAGGCAGTTGCCAAGACCATAGAATGCATCCCACTTGAAGAAGTTCTTTTTCTAAGATGTAATGAGAGTCTCATGGTCAATAAAAGGAGCCTTCACCTTGTCATCAATCTATGCCACCTTGTCTGAGTTCGGCAGCTTCGGGTTCATACACCCTGGGACTGACCTCGGGTTCATACACCCAGGCTTCCCTAAACTCTGGGTTCATACACCCTGGGACTGACCTTGGGCTTATACACCCAGGCTTCCATAAACTCTGGGTTCATACACCCTGGGACTGAACTCGGGTTCATACACCCAGGCTTCCCTAAACTCTGGGTTCATACACCCAGGCTTCCCTAAACTCTGGGTTCATACACCCTGGGACTGACCTCGGGTTCATACACCCAGGCTTCCCTAAACTCTAGGTTCATACACCCTGGGACTGACCTCGGGTTCATACACCCAGGCTTCCCTAAACTCCGGGTTCATACACCCTGGGACTGACCTTGGGTTCATATACCCAGGCTTCCCTAAACTCCGGGTTCATACACCCTGGGACTGATCTCGAGTTCATACACCCAGGCTTCCCTAAACTCTGGGTTCATACACCCTAGGACTGATCTCGGGTTCATACACCCAGGCTTCCCTAAACTTTGGGTTCACGCACCCAGGGACTGACTTAGGGTTCATACACCCAGTCGCTCCTAAAATTCTGGGTTCATACACCCCCCCCCCCCCCCCACAAGATCGATCCCTGGCCTGGCTCACATGGCCGAAATCCTCAAAGTCCTGGGTTCACCTCGGCTAATCATGGGCTCACTTCGGCCAAAGGAAAGACAGCGCAGCAAAATGCAGAAAGCGCAGAAAAAAGCAATACTAGCACAGAAAAGCAGTGCAAGCACAGAAGCACAGAAATATAGAAAGAAGCAGAATATTGCAAAAAGATGCAGAGTACACAGTTCGCTTGATCAGAAGCTTCATTTTTATTAAAAATATCATCTTCATTACATGAGTTGCAGAAAAGAAAAACAAGATACAATAAGGAGGCTCGCAGTCCTCTAAAAACAGAAAAAGAAAGGAAGCTTCGAGACTGATCTTCGCTGGTCCATTGCTTGGAGGTTCTAGGAGATTCTGATCTTCACTGACTCTTCAGTCTGGCCCTCGGTACCAGGAGCTCTATAATACCCAATGGTTGGTGAGACCAAGATTTGCAAATAGAGCTCCTGGCCCACTGCCTAGGATCGGTCATCAGCCCGAAGGCTTCTCGATCTGGTCCTCAATGCCACACAAGACCCTGCAGGATCAAGTGCGCAACCAACTCCCAACCACATCGACCAGAGAATAATCACCTCCCAGCCGCATAGGCAGGAGTTGATCTCTTCTCAGCCGCATAGGCGGGAGTTGGCCGTGGACCCGCGTTCAGAGAACGTGTGGTCCACGGGGACCATCTTCAGAGAACGCGCAGACCATGAAGGACGGCCCCTCCCGGGGGAAGCTGTCTTCAGTCACAGGGGGTTCGTCCAGGGCAAAGGCTCCTAAACTTCTACAGGGCGTAGCTGCCAGAATGCCTGGCAGGGGCAGACGGGTCCTCATGATTGTAACAGAGAAGAAGGGTCACTGGTTCAGGTTATTTTTCTCTCCCATGGCAAGCTTGCTGCCTCTATTTATAAGAGGAAGAAGGGTCTGGTCCTCCAGGGCACATTTATGAGGCGAGGCCTCCCATACTTCGCGTGAAGTACACGTTTTCTATAAGTTGACTGACGGTTCTAATGGTGACACGTGGAGTCGTCTGCTCGTTTTCCGTATCGACCGTACCACTGCACTTACTACTATTTATGGGCCTCAGAATGCGGGATATCGATGCAGATAACCATGAAGACCGTTCGGTACTTTCTCTCCAACTCAAGACTCTCACGTCACGTCACAGCACTCAGCCGAACTCAAGCACAAAGAGCCGAACTCAAAAAGAAAGAGAAAGAAGAAAACTTAATTGAATAAACTTTGCTTTTTCATTCCAAGTGAAAGAGGTTACAAGCTGGAGATTACAAGTCGGTCCACATTGCATTTCAAAAAGACAGAAAAACTACAAGTCAAAAGCAGGAAAAAGACAATGAACAAAAAAGCTACAGGGGCTTCGGCGACTCAACCAGCACTATCACTGTCTCTGATGGACCGGCAGTCTCGGCGACAACCACAGCCTTCTCTGGCGCATCACCCGCAAGAGGGGCAGAAGGAGCGTCGCCCACAGAAGATGCAGTCGGAGCATCACCAGCTGGAAGAGTAGTTGGAGCACCGTCCGGAAGAGGGCCAGCTGCAGGAGCATCCACCTGGGCACTCTCGGTCAGCGAAGCGGGACTCGGCTCGGGTTCTGGGCCAGAATACTTCGGCAGGTTCTGATAGACCGGGTGGTCTTCAAAAACCCCTGCTCGTTTCAAAGCCGCCAGACATCCCTCCTCGAACAAGATGGAGGTGATCTCCTCCACCTGTCTCTCGTACTCCTCTGTGGCCTGGTCCAACCCCTTCTGAAATGAAGATTGAGCCTCAGCCTGCAGTGACGACTTGAGGTCAGCGTTCTCCTTCCTCAGCCGCTCCACTTCGACGTTCCGAGCCTTCAGTTCGGCGTTTTCCTTCTGAAGCTTCTCGACTTCGGCATGCCTAGCCAGCACTTCGGCTCGCTGCCTCGTCGACTCTGTCGCCGAATCAGCCTTCACCTTTGCCAGCTCCGTCTCCATCTCGGCCAGCCTTTTGGTCTTCACCCAGATCTCACCCCTTAACTGATGGGTTGTCGAGGTGAGATCGGTGATGCTGACCAGCGTCACGTCCAGCTGTGCAGTTGCCTCGGCGCTGCTCCTCTTCAGTTCCCCCAGCTCCTTCTTCAATTTATCCCTTTCAGACTCCAGTTGGGTGATCCTGGAGTCGTTCTTGTCGCTCCTTTCTACCACCAACTGAAGCCTCTGCACATTCTGCAAAAGAAAAACAAGTCAGGTAGGAGCAGCCGAAATGAAATACATCAAAAGGTCATGAAGGATACTTACAAGGAGAGCAGCCTGGATCGCCGAGCCCAGCAGACTCTCGTTGTCATACTTCACGTGCTGCTCCATGTCACGCGGCAGGGCACAAGCTTTAGCAAGAGCCTCGATGACGAGAGAATTCCCAAGCACCCGGTCCTCCACATTTAAGGGCTTCCCGGGCTGAGTCTCCAATCTAGGCCTCCACGGCGCCGGGGCAGCGTGAGGTCCGGAGGCCGATCCGGACCCTTGCCCTGCAGAGACGCTGAGGTCGTGGCCGTCTCGGCAGCAGCCCTACTCGCTGGCGCACTCTTCTCAGGCGGAGCCTTACCCCCAGAAACACGCACAGGCGTCTTGCTTTTCAGGGGCCTGCTCTGCCCCCAAGTCTTTCTCCCCCGCCTTGGACCTCTTCCTGGGCGGAGACCCGTCCCTCGGGCGATCCGGTGAGTTCCTCCTCGCTCCCTCGCTCGGGGTAGTGACAGGGGCAGAAGTGACGGCGGCGCCCCCGTAGCCCGAAGCCACGCGGGCGCTGGTAGAAGAAGGCGTTACAGAAGACGAAGACCCGCACCTAAACTTGGCCGCCAAGTCCTTGGTTTCTGGCACTCTTGAGCTGCCTTCCATCCTTTCTTCCTGGTCAGATGTGTAAGCCTCCACAACCTCCCTTAAACTTGGAGACCCCAAACTGGAAGAGGTGGATGCCTCAGCACCAGACGCAGCTCGGCTCGCAGCAGGATCTATCAGAGGAAAGCCCCCAAGCACGGCCATAGTTATAGGGGGAAATCAGGCTGTAGCTCGTCCTCCTGCGCTGCTCTAATCCTTTTATAATGGCCGCGATACCTCTGCGCGTAGCCTAACAACCTCCATGCCGATCTATTCTCATGCCCGGCGTACCTCTCAACCTTTCTGTGGTCGGCGACGTTCTTCTTCCAACCGTCGCTCACTGCCCGGCGCTGCCTCTTTCGCAGTTCTGCACAGGAAAACAAAAGTATCAGTTCGGCAATACGAAAGTCAGACCAAAATAAGCAAAATGGAAGGGCAATATTTACTTGGGACGGCCCCGAGATGGCGAGGGACCCTCAGCGTCCTGTCCTCACCAGCGCCGAACTCCCATTCCCCCAAAACGCAGAAAAGATCATCCTCAACGTTTTTTCCGGAGTCCTCCAAGGCTAGGATGAAGCCCTTTCGGAGATGCTTCACTCGAAGATAATAGTTATCACCCCCAGCCTTGCAGATGTCATACACATCCTCGATGTCGTGGACACCCAGGTTGATCCCCAAAATCTCGTTCCGTTTCGCCATGCCCATGATGACTTTGAAGCCATTGGGCATCAACTGGCAAGGGGTAATGGACCAGGCGCTAAGGCAGGCTCTAAACAGGGGATGCAGAGGGAATCTGACCCCGCCCTCGATCACAGAGATCAAAGGGAATGGCATCCAGCCGCTGGACCAGCAGCGCAGAACATGGTCGCTGGGAGTCACCGGCCTGAGGCGGACCCCTCCGGAATACCATATGTCGCCCTGAACCTAGCCATGCCCTCAGGTGTATCTAATTGAAACCTAGGGTTGGCCATCTCTACAGTCTAGGAGAAGAAGGTGAAAAGAAACCCTAAAGGCAGAAACCCTAAAAAAGATAAGGGCACGAAGTCACTTACTGAAGCAAAAGGGCGAGTCAGGAATCAGCCTAGGCACGCCTTATGGTCGTCCTCGCCAGAGCACTATGAGAAGTTCTTAAGAAGACAGACGAAGACCAGAGCAGAAATCAAAGGCGAGAGCAAGGAAAATCAGAAGAGAAGATGAAGAAAGTGAGAAGGAGGAGGACGACCCTATTTATAGGAGAAGGAAGCCCCCTGGGCGCCATTTAAAGAATTTGAAAAAATAGAATCGCAATCCGCGCCTGTCTCATCAATTTGACGGCACAATCGGTGAGAAAGCAACACGTGTAGCCCCCGGTTCGTTTCCCGGAGTGAACAAGACGCAGCATTAATTGACTCGAAGAAATCGAAGCGGCACCAAGCAATGATCAGACACTTCTCCAGACGGACTCTCTAGCTTCCGACCTCTAAAGGCTAGGGCTCCTAAGAAGTCACAAGCTAGGGGGCAGTTGTGTGGGGAGATTTTCAAGACACCAGGATTATGCTAATCTCGGTGGATTAGATGTCAATAAGCATGACCACGTGTCATCTAGACACACCTCGGCGCCGGGATGAAGGCCTCAGCCGAAACCAGGCTGACTTCGGCTGCCATAGCCGAGCCCGGCTACTACAGTTGACTTCGGCTGTGTGCCTGACCTCAGCGGAAGAAGCTGGGACGGAAGCCGAAATGAAGAGAAACCCTGGTCTCTCCCCCCACGCCCGCCACGTCACTAGACATGTGGCGGAGTAAGGGCGCGAGCCAGAGAGATAGATAAGCCATTCCAGCCGTCCACAATCTTTGCCAGATCTCTGACAAGGCGGCATCCAGCGGCTATGGCCAAATCAGGGCAGAGCCCGAGGATGGGTCTGATGGGACCTCTACCGCCAAAGCCGTCCAACACGATCAGGCCCAACATGACATGCATTTAATGCGACGTGGGCTGTTCGGACTGGCAATAAATACAGCGTGGGCTGATCGAACTGGCAATAAATGCTTTGTGGGCTGTGATGGACCCGCATTTATTACTTTGTGGGCTAATGAGAGCTTCCCTGTCAAATCAAGGGACCCACTCCAAGATATCAGGTAGAATTCTCTATAAATAGACCAACATTCCACAACAAAGGTATGCAATATTCATACTTGAGAGCTATTACTCTGCCTCTCTTCTTCCTCTCCTTCCTTAGTTCAGTTCATACACTAACTTAGGCATCGGAGAGCCTTGTGCCACTCAGGCCAGGGTCCTCTGACCGTTTGCTCTTCCCTTTTCAGCCTTTGAAGCAGCTGATCTTCTTCTTTCATTTGGATAAGTCCTATCAGGCACCCCTAATTTTGTGAGTCATCGTTTTTGCACTTACAAGCTGTATTTCAGTCAACAATTCTTATGAGCATAAGAAGCATGCATGGGCTTCTTAGAGCCAAATGAATTTTGTGGTTTGTAGAGGATAGGTAAATTTATATATCTATTATCTTGGTTCACTTTTTAATGCTGCTAGGTTTAAACTAATTTTGTATGTTTGACACTTTCCAATTTCATCTTAAAGCGTATTCTTCCTTGTTTTTCTCTTTTGTCTTACTGTAGTGTTTGAGATGTTAGAATATTTACTTATATTGTTCCATTCTTAAATTTTCTTGACTAGTTTGTTTTGATGTGCTGTCTATGTTTCATTGTAAAATGATTTATTTATTTGAGCAGATAACCATTCTCTTTCTCCCATTCTGCAGAGATAGTCAGTTTGTTTTCCAGTGGAGTGGTGTTAAAAGGGTTGAAGCTGTTAGTGGAGGACCTTGGGAGAGTGCACCTAAGTCTTGCCTTGTGTTAATTGCCACTGATAAATCTGAACTTGAATCTATCCATTTACAACTATCAAAACTAGCAGAACCTCATAAGGAGATAGCATCATGTATTGGTTCCAAAGAGTCTGCTCAAAACTTTAGCATAAAGGTTTCTGCAGATGGAAGATTTAAGGTTTGGAACATAGCATTTTCTTAACTATTATTGCCACGGATTCTCTATCTATATGCCATGCTTCAGCTCCAAATGATTTATTTATTGTTCTTTCCCAAAACAAAACTTCACTCACCCTATTTATGTTGTCTCATACATACGCTACCATGCAAACGGTGGGTGGAAAATTTTGCATACACACAATGTGATGCAAAGCCTATTAGTTGATGCAACTAGACCCATAGCCCACATTTTGGACCAAAAGAAGTCTAGGATTTGTTTCTTATGTTATTTCTTTAATGAGTTGCAATTGGGATTAGCTTTCTAATTCCAGTAAGATCCTTTGATTAATTTCCTAGTTTGATTAGGAGTCTTGGATTCTATTGTTTGTTTTCCTATATATATATATATATATATATGTATATACATACATGAGCTTTTTTTTTTATAACACTAAGTTTTATTTCCACAAAACACAACAAAGAATACAAGCAAAGAAGCCAACGAAACTTAGCCAAAACGCAAACTTAAAGAGAAAACGAAGAAAAAGAAAACACTAGACATCAAATAGAATAGAAGAGCCTAAGAAGCACGAACACGGATACGGGATACGGACACGACACGACAAGAACACGCCACACGGCATTTCTCAAAAAAGTAGGACACGGACACATTGATAATTAATAATAATAATAATAATATATCTAATCATATACTAAAAGATACTATCATTTTAACTTTGTAATCGATTTGGCAATCAAATAAATAAAAATTCAAGTACCACTGTACCAACTAACAAAATATCAAATTTTCTCTCTTTTCTTCTTCCTTTTTTTCTTTCGCTAGACGGATGAATGTTATTAGGGCAGTGGAAGGATGGCCCCTTTGCTTTTAAGTTATGCCCTTTTACAAATAGCCCCCTTTTTTTTCATTTTTTACTCTAATTTTATTATTTTTTTCCCAATTAAAAGAGGCCAGCGTGCCCCCAACGTGTCCGGAATGTGTCCCCAGCGTGTCCGGAATATTAAAGAAAAAATAATAATCAGGACACTCTTTTGGGCGTGTCCGACATGTGTCGGAGTATGTCCGGAGCGTGTCCGTGTATGACACGTGTCGGACATCGACACTCTGGCTCCGGAGAAGTGTTCGTGCTTCCTAGAGAAGAGCGTAACACTCCCTCTTTAGCAAGAGCATCTGCCATGACATTTGTCAGTAAGGAAAAGTTTGGCTACGAAGGTTGATGGCCTACCAAGGGGAATGGGTTGGCCAAAGAGGACGTGGATGGAGGTCGTAAAAATAGATTTGAAGAAATGTAACTTATCTGAGGATTTGGCTTAAGATAGATCGGAATGGAGAAACAAAAATCGTGTAACTGACCCCAACATAGTTGGGACATGGCTGTGATGATGATGAATTATTCTTCTATCCAAACTAACACATCTTTAAATTAGAAAGTTTAAATTGTCTGATTATTCATCAAATTTTAAATATTTGAAATTGAAAAATTGAGAAAATCATATTCATGCCAATATTTTGGCCCAGTTAAATTTTCTTTATGTGATTGGAACAAAAAATATGTTTGGATTTGAATAAAAAATAAATTTCCTTCATAGTAAAGATCAAGGTTGAGTATTAGGTTGGGTTCAAGCATGTTGAATCTATCTAATAAAAATCATTAAAACACACACACACAAAAAAAAAAAAAGACCCACCATGGTTGCATGATAAAAGGTGGTCCCATATATTTAAGTAAATCAAATTGAGAAATTAAATTTGTAGCAATTATTTAATAGTTTAGTCATGTGTTTGTTACAATTCTAATCTCACGGTGGGGCCAACTCATATTATAGTAAAATTTGTCCATATTCCATAAAAAGGAGGGATGTGTGTTTGTTACAATTCTAATCTCACGGTGGGGCCAGCTCATATTATAGTAAAATTTGTCCATATTCCATAAAAAGGAGGGATGTGAATCTATCTATATTACTAAAGGGATGTACTCTTTCTCATATAAAGACACCTGGCGCAACCTCAAACTTTTTGCAATGCCATTTCCGGAGTTGCCCTTATCCCTAAAATCTCTATATCTATTACACACTCAAAAGCCTAAAATCTCTCGATGAGATCCCTTAATAAGCCAACACACCAAATGTGCTACATTTCTAAGTGATGGCCAACACACCAGATGTGCTACATTTCTAAGTGATGGTGCCTTTTCACACACGTCTATGGGGCCCATTTCTACTTAAATGTATTTCATTCAAGTGGGGCTAATCAATGAATAATGGGGCTCATTTCTAATGTATTTCATTCAAGTGGGGATCATCAATGAATAATGGGAAAGTGAAGGCCCACACCAGATGAGCCCATTTCTAATTAAATGTATTCACAAAAGATACTCATTGCCTACCTTCAAAAATCAAATTTTCTCACAAACGTCTATAAGGCTCACAACAGATCTGATCTTTTGTATTGGTTTTATCTTATGGTTTTTTTATTCTATTGGAAAGATCTCATCTTTTTTGAGCAAAAATAATAATCTATCTATATAACTATGGGAATGTATTCCCCCTACTTTTAACCACAAGCCTCCAAATTTCCATCCCTCACTATCTAGTATACATGAAGACAGGTGTCAGTATCTTCTCTCTCTCTACTCTCCACTCTCTCCACTGTCCTCTCTCTAAACTAACTGGCCAATAACTTCCTCCAAAAAATTGGTCTTTCCCCTAGCCCAATGGAGATGGCCCATCTAGTGTATTAAAAACAAATGGGTGGGTTGATCTTGATCGAGATTTGGATTAAGGGTGGGACAATTTTAATGTGACCAAATTATAGTTGACGTTGATTTAAAGTCTTTCAAAGTTATTCTCTTTTTAATTTTTTTTTACACAATATGGACAAAATGAATCTTAATGTTGATTAATATGTTAGCATCACCAATTGGAGGATCTATATCTCAAACCAACAAACCAATAATTTATATTTTGGAATTCTACATTAATCAATTCATGGGATCCATCCCGCATCGTATAATTTTATGGACAGTTATAATAGAGATGATGGACCCCATTCATCATGGTCTCACTTAAATAGGTTGGGTTTGGTCAATTTGTGAGGTCTATGGTCATTTGATCTTTATCAATCAATTAATGGGTCCCAGCCCGTATCATATGATTTTATGGACGGTTAAAATAGAGATGGTGAACCCCATTCATCTGGTTCCCACTTAAATATATTTGGTCAATTTGTTAGGTCTACGATCACTTGATCCTTTGATCTTTCTTAATCAGTTCATGGTCTCATCCTGCATAATATGATTTTATGGACGGTTAGAATAGAGATGGTGGACCCTATTCATCTGGGGGAGTTCCACTTAAATAGGTTAGGTTTGGTCAATTTGTGAGGTCTATGATCATTTGATCCTTTGATCTTTATCAAGCAATTCATGGGTCTCAGCCTGCATCATATGGTTTTATGGACGGTTTTAATATAGATGGTGGACCCCATTCATCTTGGGTGTCCCACTTAAATAGGTTAGGTTTGGTCAATTTGTGAGGTCTATGATTATTTGATCATTTGATCTTTATCAATCAATTAATGGGTCACAGCCCGCATCATATGGTTTTATGGACGGTTAGAATAGAGTTGGTGGACCACATTCATCTGGGTCTCACTTAAATATATTAGGTCAATTTGTTAGGTCGATGATCATTTGATCTTTTTTAATCAAGGCATGCCTCACCTAAATAATAAAATATTTGGAAAAAAAATAAAGATCAAATTAGCAACAAAAAGAAAGACTCACAAGTTTACTAATTAATAAATTTATTAAAAATAATTCATATCAGTCTGTGCATTTGGTGGTTCCGTGGTCCGTGCATAGCACGGGGTTTTGCTAGTTTGAGCAATTTAGATGTTAATAGATATGGTCCACTTTGATTTTGTTAGGATGAGAGGAAAAAAGGGCACGATTGGAAAGAGAGAAGAGAAAAGTTAAATTTGAGAATAAGTATCATTATAGTCTTCGGGGAAAATCTCTCAAAACTCTATCTTGGAAAGATCAAACACATGGCCAATCACATTCTTCGTTCTTTCATTTTACTATCACCTTCGTCTCCTTCGATTTCCTTTCTTTAATGAGTTGTATGAGGGTTAGCTGTTTCTAATTCTAGTTGAAGTCTTTGATTAGTTTCGTAGTTTGATTAGGAGTCTTGGATTCTCGGGTTTGTTTTCCTATATAATCGAGCGTTGTGAAACATTAAAGCTACTTTTCTCCCTTTGTGGGTTGAGTTTTCCCTTTGACATTGGTTTTTCTTTGTGAGTGAGTCTCTTGGAGACATCTTCTTGTGCTTTGGCACTTTCATCCAAGCCGTAAAACATTATCGCTACTTTTGGAGATAAATAAACATTCCCAAACATTATCGCTACTTTTGGAGATAAATAAACATTCCCTTCATGGATTGAGTTTTCCCTTTAGGTTCGTTTCTGTTTGTGAGTTTCTTTTAGAGACATCTTGTTCTTCAGCACTTCCATCCAAACCCTTTTAGGGTTTGCATCACAAATGATGGGAATGGACTGGTTTCTTGGTGGCCCCATGCTTCCATGGTGTGGGTGGGTGGGCCTTGGGGGTAAGGCGGAGGGAGGGAGAGGGAGGGTAAAGACAGTGCCATTTGGATATGAGGGTATGCATCACATGGACTTGGACTCGACCTGCATTCAAAATGGGTCTGTAATCAAATGAGAGAAAAAACAATGCCATTTGGGTTTGAGACTGTGTACCCCATGGATTTGTTCTTGACCTTAATAAACAATAATTATTGATCTAGACGCCACTTGGGTCTTCTGTGTATGTAACCCCATGGACAGACTTGACAGGGATTTAAAATGGGTCTGAGAGGAAATCCTTGACCATACCAATTTCCCATGCACTTGGATGACCTGGATTTAAAATGGGTCCAAATAAAATTCTGGGCCCATGCCAAAATTTTTGAATCTGGTCATTTGGGTTGTTGGGGGATCCATAATCATCCATAACCCATGCATGTGTACATACACATCCAAATCGATAGTGTTGATCTAGTGCAATTGGTATGACAATATTTTTTGGGCATGATCTAGAAACCGACCTTTTTATGGAGGCAGGTGGGATATAAAGGGAACCACATGACAAGGAGTGGGCAAAATCTCACCACATCTCCGTGGATAGAAGTTACACAGTAGCTTTATTAAAACTAACATCTGCTTTGGTGGGAAATGTTTTCCTATAAGCAACAGAATATGCAGTCCAGATCTGTCGGGCCCACTTGCGCCCCCCCCCCCCCCCCCCCCCCCCCCCCCCCCCCCAAAGATCAATACAAGACCATTCACACACTCATCCCCCGATGATCTGCCACCAATTTCACTCTCATCATACATTTTTCCACCATTGGATTGAATCTCACAGAAATCTATGGTTAAAAGATCACTATTTTTTTTTTGTTGACCCTTATTTAAGGAGACCTTTCCATGAACCCAGCCCCACTGATAGGTAGGCAGCTAAGTGAGCCCCACAAGCTGGACTGCATATGAGAATTATGCAGTATGCTCATAGGAGAACATTCCCCCAACTTTGTTGCTGTCATTTATGGATTCTATATTGTAAACATGGCCTTTCCCCCTACCTTATGTCCCAGTTTTGATCCAATTATTCAGGACCTATTACTGTTGTTTCTTGTTTTCATTGAAACCTTTAGTATTGCGTTCTTTTTCATAGTTTTTCCTTTTTCTCCTTTTTTTTACCTTTGTAAATATTGTTGTAGGACCCTTGCCTCAAGCAGGAATCACTCATTGTGTTTGGTCTCAAAGGTTCACCTTCACGTGGAATAAAAGAGGTACGTGTTCCTTACAAAGTTCTATTTGTCAAGTTTATCATTTGTTCTAGTTTTATGCTATAATTATATAATATTTTAGTTGATTCTTTAAAAAGCTAAAATTGTTGGTTAAAACAAAACCTGAACTGTTATGCTGAATAATATTGAAAACCTACAATTCCATTCTTTTTATTCGCTAATACCACATCTGGCTATTTCCACTCTCATTTCTATGCGATGCAAATCTGCAAGATGTGCAGGTACATGAAGTTCAAGTGAAGCCTGGGTGGAGTCCACAAAATCCAGGTGATCTGGAAAACCCCAGCTTAGTCTACTCGTCAGGTGGGCCCTGCATGTGGATTCAATGTGGACTGTTGGCAGTTTATGTTCCACTTTCTTTACAATGTAGCCTCCTGATGAATAGTCAGGCCTGATTCGTCACATAGGGCATCTGCATGATGTCACCACATTGGATATGGCTTGAATTGTGCATACGTGTCAAACCAAAATATTTCCACTGGCACATAGAATTAGCAAACCTTAGTCAAGCTTTTAGAGTTAAAATGCAGGTCTTGTAGGTCATTAGGTTCTTTTGACTCGTAAACAAAATTGGACTAAACTTCCCTTATGCTTAATGTGCTTAGATATAAACCCAAAACTGAAAAGCTGACCATGGACTTGGGCCAATTTGCTCTTGCATCATTGCCTTAAGGATATTTTGAAGCTTGTAAGTGCAAAAATGATGACTCACAAAATTAGGGGTGCCTGATAGGACTTATCCAAATGAAAGAAGAAGATCAGCTGCCTCAAAGCCTGAAAAGGGAAGAGCAAACGGTCAGAGGACCCTGGCCTGAGTGGCGCAAGGCTCTCCGATACCTAAGTCGGTGTATGAACTTGACCAAATGAAGGAGAGGAAGAAGAGAGGCAGAGTAAAAGCTCTCAAGTATGAATATTGCGTACCTTTGTTTGTGGAATGTTGGTCTATTTATAGAGGATTTTAACTGATATCTTGGAGTGGGCCCCTTGATTTGACAAGAAAGCTCTCATTAGCCCACAAAGCAATAAATGCGGGTCCATCACTGCCCACAAAGCATTTATTGCCAGTCCGATCAGCCCATGCTGTATTTATTGCCAGTCCGATCAGCCCACGTCGCATTTAATGCATGTCATGTTGGGCCTGATCGTGTTGGATGGCTTTGGCGATAGAGGTCCCATCGGATCCATCCTCGGGCTCTGCCCTGATTTGGCTACAGCCGCTGGATGCCGCCTTGTCAGAGATCTGGCGAAGATTGTGGACGGATGGGATGGCCCATCTATCTCCCTGGCTCGTGCCTCTACTCTGCTACGTGTCTGGTGACGTGGCGGGCGTGGGGGCGAGACCAGGGTTTTCTGTTCATTTCAGCTTCCGTCCAGGCTTCTTCCGCCGATGTCAGGCACACAGCCGAAGTCAAGCTTCTTTAGCCGAACTCGGCATTGGCTGCCTGAGTCGGCCTGGTTTTGGCTGAGGCATTCACCCCAGCGCCTAGGTGAGTCTGGATGACACGTGGATGTGCTAATTGATGTCTAATCAGCCCAGATTAGCATAATCCTGGTGTCTTGAAAATCTTCCCACACAATTGCCCCCTAGCTTGTGACTTCTTAGGAGCCCTAGCTTATAGAGGTCGGAAGCTAGAGAGTCCGTCTGGAGACGTGTCTGATCATTACTTGGTGCCGCTTCGACTTCTTCGAGGCAATTTAATGCTGCGTCCTGTTCATTCCGGGAGATGAAACGGGGGCTACATGTGTCGCTGCGTCACTGACTGTGCCGTCAAATTGATGAGACAGGCGCAGATTGCGATTCTGTCTTTTTGAATTCTTGAAATGGCGCCTAAGGGGCGCTTCCTTCCCTTATAAATAGGGTCGTCTTCCTCCTTTCTACTTTCTTTATCTCCTCTTATGATTTTCCTTGCTCTCGCCTCTGATTTCTGCTCTGGTCTTCGTTTGTCTACTCAAGAACTTCCCATAGCATTCTGGCGAGGACGATCACAAGGCGTGCCCAGGCTGATCCCTGACTCGCCCTTCTGTTTCAGTAAGTAACTTCGTGCCCCAATCTTTTTTAGGGTTTGTGCCTTTAGGATTTCTTTTCGCCTTCTTCTCCTAGATTGTAGAAATGGCCAACCCTAGGTTTCAGTTAGATACACTCGAGGGCATGGCTAGGTTTAGGGCGACATATAGTATTCCGGAGGGGGTCCGCCTCAGGCCGGCGACTCCCTG
Organism: Litsea cubeba; assembly: GCA_012931725.1. Taxonomy (NCBI): domain Eukaryota; kingdom Viridiplantae; phylum Streptophyta; class Magnoliopsida; order Laurales; family Lauraceae; genus Litsea; species Litsea cubeba. The sequence goes on from CM022946.1 coordinate 28,518,227, forward strand.
CGACCATGCTCTGCGCCGCTGGTCCAGCGGCTGGATGTCGTTCCCTTTTATCTCTATGATCGAGGGTGGGGTCAGATTCCCTCTGCATCCCCTGCTTAGAGCTTGCCTTAGCGCCTGGTCCATTACCCCCTGCCAGCTGATGCCCAATGGCTTCAAAGTCATCATGGGTACGGCGAAACTGAACGAGATCTTGGGGATCAACCTGGGTGTCCACGACATCGAGGATGTGTATGACATCTGCAAGGCTGGGGGCGACAACTATTATCTCCAAGTGAAGCAGCTCCAAAAGGGCTTCGTCCTGGCCTTGGAGGATTCCAGTAAAAATGCCGAGGACGATCTTTTTTGCATTTCAGGGGAATGGGAGTTCGGCGCCGGTGAGGACAGGATGCTGAGGGTCCCTCGCCACCTCGAGGCCATCCCAAGTAAATACCGCCTCTTCATTCTGTTTATTTTGGTCTGACTTTCGTATTGCGAAATTGACACTTTTGTTTTTCTGTTCAGAACTGCGAAAGAGGCCGCGCCGGGCTGCGAGCGACGGTTGGAAGAAGAACGTCGCCGACCACAAAAAGGTTGAGAGGTACGCCGGGCACGAGAACAGATCGGCGTGGAGGTTGCTCGGCTACGCGCAGAGGTACCGCGGCCATTACAAAAGGATTGGAGCAGCGCAAGAGGACGAGCTGCAGCCTGATTTCCCCTTGTAACTATGGCCGTTCCTGCAGGCGTCCCTCTGATCGATCCTGTTGCGAGCCGAGCTGCGTCTGGCGCTGAGGCATCTACTTCTTCCAGTTTGGGGTCTCCGAGTCTAAGGGAGGTAGTGGAGGCTTACACATCTGACCCGGAAGAGAGGATGGAGGGCAGTTCTAGAGTGCCGGGAACCAAGGATCTGGCGGCCAAGTTTAGGCGCGGATCCTCTTCTTCTGCAACGCCTTCAACTGCCAGCACCCGTGTGGCTTCAAGCTCAGGGGGAGCTGTTGTTACCTCTCCCCCGGTCACCACACCGAGCGAGGGAGTGCGGAGGCGCTCACCGGATCGCCCGAGGGACGGGTCTCCACCCAGGAAGAGGTCCAAGGCGGCAGAGAAGGATTCTAGGGCCGAGCAGGCCCTTAAAGACAAGACGCTTGCGCGCACCTCTGGAGGCAAGGCACCCCCCGGAAAGAGTGTGCCAGTGAGCAGGGCTGCTGCTGAGTCGGCTCGCGACCTCAGTATCTCTATAGGGCAAGGGTCCGGATCGGCCTCCGAACCTCACGTTGCCCCGGCGGCCTGGAGGCCTAGATTGGAGACTCAGCCCGGGAAGCCCTTAAACGTGGAGGACCGGGTATTGGGGAACTCTCAGGTCATCGAGGCTATTGCTAAAGCTTGTGCCCTGCCGCGTGACATGGAGCAGCACGCTAAGTATGACAACGAGAGTCTGTTGGGCACGGCGATCCAGGCTGCACTTCTTGTAAGTATCCTTCATGACCTTTTGGAGTATTTCATTTCAGCTACTCCCGTCTAACTTGTTTTCTTTTGCAGAATGTGCAGAGGCTCCAGTTGGTGGTAGAAAGGAGCGACAAGAACGTCTCCAGGATCACCCAACTGGAGTCTGAGAGGGATAAATTAAAGAAGGAGCTGGCGGACCTGAGGAGGAGCAGCGCCGAGGCAACTGCACAGCTGGACGTGGCGTTGGTCAGCATCACCGATCTTTCCTCGACAACCCATCAGTTGAGGGGTGAGACCTGGGTGAAGACCAAAAGGCTGGCCGAGCTAAAGACGGAGCTGGCGAAAGCGAAGGCTGACTCGGCGGCAGAGTCGACAAGGCAGCGTGCTGAAGTGTTGGCTAAGAGTGCCGAAGTCAAGAAGCTTCAGAAGGAGAATGCCGAACTGAAGGCTCGGTATGCCGAGGTCGAGCAGCTGAAGAAGGAGAACGCTGACCTCAAGTCGTCGTTGCAGGCTGAGGCCCAGTCTTCCTTTCAGAAGGGGGTGGACCAGGCCACAGAGGAGTACGAGAGGCAGGTGGAGAAGATCACCTCTATCCTGTTCGAGGAGGGATGTCTGGCTACTCTGAGACGAGCGGGGGTTCCTGAAGATCACCCGATCTATCAGAACCTGCCAAAGTATTCCGGCCCAGAACCTGAGCCGAGCTCCGCTTCGTTGACCGAGAGTACCCCAGTGGATGCCCCTGCAGCTGGCCCTGTTCCAGATGGTGCTCCGACTACTCTTCCAGCTGGCGACGCTCCGGCTGCATCTTTTGCAGGCGACGCTCCTTCTGCCCCTCCTGCGGGTGATGCACCAGAGAAGGCTGTGGTTGTCGCCGAGACCGCCGGTCCATCAGAGACAGTAATAGTGCTGGTGGAGTCGCCAAAGCCCCTGTAGCTTATATTTTTCCTGCTTTCAGACTTGTAATTTTTTCTTCCTCTTTTTGGAATCTAATGTGAACCAGCTTGTAGTCTCTAGCTTGTAACATCCTTCACTTTTAATGAAAAGAAAAGTTTGTTCATTCTGAGCTATCTTTTTTTCTCTTTCTTTCTGAGTTCGGTTCTTTGTGCTTGAGTTCGGCTGAGTGCTGTGACGTGTCGTGAGAGCCTTGAGTTGGAGAGAAAGTACCGAATGGTTTTCATGGTTATCTGCATTGATATCCCACATTCTGAGGCCCATAAATAGCAGTAAGTGTAGCGGTACGGCTGATGAGGAAAACGAGCAGATGGCTCCATGTGTCACCATCGAAACCGTCAGTCAACTTATAGAAAATGTGCGCTCCACGTGGGGCGTGGGAGACCTCGCCTCATAAATTTTCTTGAGGACCGAACCCTTCTTCCTCCTATAAATAGAGGCAGCAAACCTGCCATGGGAGAGAAAAAGAACTTGAACCAGTGACCCTTCTTCTCTGTTACAATCATGAGGACCCGTCTGCCCCTGCCAGCCATTCTGGCAGGTACGCCTTGTAGAAATTTAGGAACCTTTGCCCTGGACGAACCCCCGGTGGCTGAAGACAGCATCCTCCGGGAGGGGCTGTCTTTCGTGGTCTGCGCGTTCTCTGAACGCGGGTCCACGGCCAACTCCCGCCTATGTGGCTGAGAAGAGTTCAACTCCTGCTGATGCGGCTGGGAGGTGATTATTCTCTGTAGTTGGGAGTTGGTTGCGCACTTGATTCTGCAGGGTCTTGTCTTGATCCTGCAGGGTCTTGTGTGGCATTCAGGACCGGATCGAGAAGCCTTCGGGCTGAAGATCTCCAAGCAGTGGACCAGGAGCTTGAGCTTGCTCGCAAACCAGGGTATTGATGAGCTCCTGACACTGAAGACCAGACTGAAGAGTCAGTGAAAATCAGAGTCTCCCAGAACCTCCAAGCAGTGGATCAGCGAAGATCAGCCTAGAAGCTTCCTTTCTTTTTCTATTTTCAGAGGATTGCGAGCCTCCTTATTGTATCTTGTTTTTCTTTTCTACAACTCATGTAATGAAAATAATATTTTAATAAAAATGAAGCTTCTGATCAAGCGAACTATGTATACTGCATCTTTTTGCAATTTTCTGCTTCTTTCTGTATTTCTGTGTTTGCACTGCTCTTTTCTGCACTTTACTATTTTTTTCTGCATTTCTGTGCTAGCAATGCTCTTTCGCACTTTCTGCATTTTTCTGCACTGTCTTTCCTTTGGCCGAGGTGAACCCATGATTGGCCGAGGTGAACCCAGAACTTCGAGGATTTCGGCCATACGAGCCTGGTTCCGGGATTGATTTTGAGGGGTGTATGAACCCTGAGTTTTAGGAGCGACTGGGTGTATGAACCCTGAGTCAGTCCCTATGTACGTGAACCCAAACTTTAGGGAAGACTAGGTGTGTAAACCTGAAGTCAGTCTCAGGGTGTATCAACCCGGAGTTTAGGGAAGCCTGGGTGTATCAACCCGAGGTCAGTCCCAGGGTGTATCAACCCAGAGTTTAGGGAAGCCTGGGTGTATCAACCCGGAGTTTAGGGAAGCCTGGGTGTATCAACCCGAGGTCAGCACCAGGGTGTATCAACCTGGAGTTTAGGGAAGCCTGGGTGTATCAACCCGAGGTCAGTCGCAAGGTGTATCAACCCGGAGCTACCGAACTCAGACAATGTGCCGCAGATTGATGACAGGGCAAATGCTGCATTTATTGATCATGAGACTTCCATTTCATCTTAGAAAAAGAACTTCTTTAAGTGGGATGCATTCCATGGTCTCGGCAACTGCCTGCCTTCCAAGTCTTCAAGTTTGTAAGAAGATCGCCCTACTACTGAAACTACCCTGAAGGGGCCATGCCAGTTTGGTGCTAGTTTGCCTTCGTTTGGATCTCTGTCAGCTGGGAGGGTCTTCTTCAGGACCAGCTCTCCTACTGAGAAACTCTTTTCTCTGACCCTTTCATTGTATCCTCTGTCGAGCCTTTGTTGATAGTCGGCCAGTCATATGGCCGCTGCATCTCGTCGCTCGTCAGCCAGGTCAAGCTCCATAGCCAGGTTCAGCTCATTTCGGCCTTGGTCAACAAGCTCTGTCCTCAGCGTAGGGAGGCCAGTTTCCAAGGGAATGACCGCCTCCATCCCGTAGGCTAAAGAGAAAGGTGTCGCCGAAGTGGAACGCCTCGGGGTTGTCCTGTACGCCCATAGTACGCTGGGGAGCTCCTCTACCCATCTTCCTTTCACCCTGTCCAGCCGCTTCTTCAGGCCATCAAGTAGTACTTTGTTAGAAATTTCAGCCTGACCATTGCTCTACGGGTATGCCGGGGTGGAGTAGTGGTTCCTGATGCCATGCCTCTGACAGAAGTCTCTGAAGAAGTTGGAGTCAAACTGAGTCCCATTGTCTGAGATCAGGGTCCTGGGGATGCCGAACCTCGTTATGATGTTTTTCCACACGAAGTTCTTGGAGTCCCTCTCAGTGATGGAGGACAGTGGTTCAGCTTCTACCCACTTCGTGAAGTGATCTACCGCAACTATCAACCATCTCTTGTTTCTTAGAGCCCGGTGGAGAGGTCCAACGATGTCCAGCCCCCATTAAGCGAAAGGCCATGGACTAGAGAGGGGGCTCAGGTCCTGTGCGGCTGATGATGAGAATGGGAGAACTTCTGGCATTTTTCACATTTCCTGGCGTATACCTGTGCATCCTTCTGCATGTACGGCCACCAGTAACCTTGGCTTATAGCCCGGTAGGCTAGCGACCGTCCTCCGATGTGGCTTCCACAGATTCCTTCGTGGATCTCATACAAGAAGTCGTCAACTTTGCTTGGATGGACGCATTGAAGGTAGGGACCTATGAAGGATTTTCAGTAGAGCTTGCCTTCAGGGGATAGCCAGAATCGAGCTGCCTTGAATCTGATCCGGTGAGCTTCGTCCTTGCCTTCGGGGAGCTGATCGTCCTTGAGGTAGGAGATGATGGGATCCATCCAGCTGGGGCCGAGATCAAGGCAAAGAACCTGCCGAGATGAATGGAGCTCTAAGCTTGATCTCGATATCGACCTAACCTCAACGGTTCTTTTATTTCCTACTTCAACAGCGGAGGCCAGATTTGCAAGTGCATCAGCATGCGTGTTTGTATCTATGGAGATTTGTCTGACCTCGGCTGTTTGGAAATGTGCGAGCAGTCTCTTTACGAGGGCTAAATAGGCCGCCATCCTGTCGTCCTGGGCTTGGTAGTCTTCAGTTAGTTGGCTAGTTACCAGTTGTGAATCGCTGAAGACCACCAATTGCCGGGCTCCGAGGATTCGGGCGCTGTTCAGTCCTGCAATCAGAGCTTCGTACTCAGATTCGTTGTTCGTCGCTTTGAAGTCCAAGGTGAAGGCTTGCTCTATGACCAGTCCTTCTGGCGATTGGAGAACTATGCCGCGCCGGCTCTTTAGAGGTAGACGAGCAGTCAACGAATACTCCCCATGCCGAGTCGAGGACTTGGTTCTGAGAGGGTTCACCGACCTCGGTGACTTCATTCTCATGCCCTATGCCCCCCAGTGCGGTGCCAGGCTGGGTCGAAGCCGAGTTCGGAGAGACGAACTCAACAATGAAGTCGCTAGAATCTGGGCTTTGATCGCAGTCCTGGGACGGTACTGAATATCATACTACCCCAATTCGACCGCCCATTTTGAGATTCTTCCTGAAAAGTCAGCTTTTTTGAAGATAGATCGGAGTGGATGCTCCGTAATGACCACAATGGTGTGGGATTGAAAATAGTGAGAGAGCTTGCGGGAGGCGTTGACAAGTGCCAACGCGAGCTTCTCAAGCAAAAGGTATCTGGTCTCGGCATCAAGGAGGATTTTGCTCGTGTAATAGATTAGCTTTTGTGTTTCACCGTCCTCTTTGATGAGGACAGAGCTCACCGCGTGATCCGAGACTGCCAGATACAAATATAATGTCTCCCCCTGAGTTGGGGTGGAGAGCAAAGGTGGTGAAGAAAGATAAGTTTTGAGTGCTTCCAATGCTTGGTCACACTCAAGGGTGCACTGAAATTTTAAATTTTTTCTTAAGAGCTGAAAGAAAGGCCGGCACTTATCTGATGATCTGCTGATGAAACGGTTGAGTGCGGCGGCCATGCCAGTCAGCTTTTGAACTTCCTTGGTGGTAGTCGGGCTCTGGATTCCTAGGATCGCTGTGATCTGATCTGGGTTGGCTTCTATTCCCCTCCGCATCACTAGGCTTCCGAGGAATTTACAGAAGGCAACGCCGAAGGCGCATTTGGATGCGTTCAGCTTGAGCTTGAACTCTCTGAGGATGCTGAAGATTGGAGCCAGGTCTGCCAAGTGATCGTGAGACTGCTTGGATTTGACGACCATGTCGTCGATGTAAACTTCGACAGTCTTGCCGAGCTGAGCCTGGAACATCTTGGTGACGAGACGCTGATAGGTTGCCCCCGCGTTCTTTAGTCCAAAGGGCATCAGCTTATAATAATAAGTGCCGCAGGGGGTTATGAATGAAGTCTTCTCCTCGTCCGGCTCAAACATTGGGATCTGATGGTAGCCTCGGTATGCATCGAGGAAGTTCATCCTGTCGTGGCCAGCAGTGGCGTCGATCATCTGATTAATCTTTGGGAGTGGGAAGCTGTCCCTCGGGCAAGCCTTGTTGAGGTCGGTGAAGTCGACTCACACCCTCCACTTGCCAATTTTATTCTTGACCACCACTGTATTGGCCAGCCAGACCGAAAACTGGACCTCTCTGATTACGCCTGCCTCCAGCAACCTGTCGACCTCCTTGATCACAGCATCTGTCTGCTGCAACCCTGTTCTCCAGGCCTTTTGCACCACCTGGGTTGTGGCTGGGATCTACATTTAGTTTGTGGCACATAACCTCAGGGCTGATCCCAGGCATTTCGCTCGGAGTCCAGGCGAAGACGTCTCTGTTCTGCATCAGGAATCTCAAGAGCTCGGCTCTCTCTGGGTCAGGAAGCTGGCTGTCGATCAGGAAGAACCCGTCTGGGTCGAGCAGATTGATCCTGACTTCTGTTGGGTCTTCAATGCTCTTCTTCTTTGGATCTCGGCCAATCTCGTCCAGCTCCTTCTCGAGTTCTGCTACATGTACTCGCTCCGGTTCCTTCTCCCCAGGGACTACGGCCATCATACACTGTCTGGCCAGCTGCTGATCACCGTCCACAGTAACCACCTCCATTTTGCCTTCCTTGTCCTCAAGCACGAACTTCAGCTTCTGGTGGAGAGTGGAGGGTACTGCTTCCATCTTGTGGAGCCATGTCCTGCCCATAATAGCATTGTAGGGGGAAAGGGCATCCACTACTAGAAAGTCGGCCACCACGGAGGCTCCGTTCACCCTGGTCTCTAAGGTAACTCTTCCCTTGGGATAGACAGGTTTGGCGCTGAACCCTATCAGGGGCATACGGGTCTCTTTCAAATCAGCTTCTGAGAGTCCCATCTTCTTGAAGCATTCGTAGTAGAGGACCTCGGATGAACTGCCGGAGTCGACAAGGATCCTCTTCACCGTGAAGTCTCGTAGCTTCATCGTCAGGAGCAGGGGATCATTATGGGGAAGCTGCACTCCCTCTAGGTCCTTATCTGAAAATGAGATGGCCGGGCAATCGCGCCGCGCTTTCTTGGACGCTAGTCCGAGTTCGGCCCTCATCACCTCTTTCCCATTAGAGGTTTGCCTGGCCTCGGCAAGGGCCTAGGTGTTGCTTTTAGCTGAGGGGGAAGGAACCGAAGGCGCCAAGTGGATGATATTGATGATCTTCTCAAATTCGCTGCTGTCTGGCTCCTTGTCGGCGCTCTGATGAGTTCGGCCGTTGCCAGCATCTCCCGTCTTGATGTACTCCTCCAAGTGGCCTTCCTTGGCAAGCTTCTCCAGCTGAGACTTCAGGATTCTGCACTCCTCAGTCTTGTGTCCATTCTGTTTGTGGTAGGCGCAGAACCTATCCTGGTCACGCGTGGAGGGGTCGCCTTGAATGGGCTGAGGCCAGCTGAAGAATGGCCTGTGCTTGATCTTGTGCATGATCTGATGGATCGACTCCCTGAAGGTGGTACTCACAACTTGATAGGGATTAGAGGGAGGCCTGGGCTTCCTGCTACCCCCAGATTTGGACGCTGGGGCCTTCGCTGAGGTCGAAACCCGAGCTTGGTGCGGCTCCTCTTTCCGAAAAGGCTTCTTGTCCTTCCTAAGGGGCTGGCTATCCCTATCCTTTTGTCCCGTGCCGTGGTTTTCCCGAGCCCGAATATCATCTTCCTCCCAGGCAACGTAGCGCTTTATCCTGGACATCAAGGCTGGCACGGAGGTTATGGAATCTCCGGCTAGGTCTTTCCTGAGCTCATTCCCTAGTAGCAGAGCATTCTGGAAGGCGAAGATTGCCACTTCGTCCCTAGTAACCTCAATCTGACTGTAAATCGCCCAGAATCATCTGGCGAACTAGGTGCTGGTCTCACTCTGCTTCATCTTCAGGGCCAATATATCATCATCGGTCTTGGGGACGACGCTGTAGGCCTAAAACTTTTTCAAGAAGGAGAGCTGGAGCGTCTCCAACTCGAGATAGACTTCTCCGGGAGGGCGCAGAACCATTTCAAGGAGAGGTCGCCCAAACTAGAGGAGAAGATTTTGCAGTTGAGGTGGCCCTCGTTCCCCCAGATGGACATCCTCTGAGAGAAATGCCGGAGGTGAGCAGCTGGATCTGAGACTCCGTCGTAAGGGACAAACCGCGGGACAGAGAACTTCTTTGGCAAATGAGTCTCCTCGATATCCTGCGTAAAGGGAGAGACCCCCAGGTCGGTGGGGCCGCAAATATCTTGCCGGTCTCGCATCTCCAAGTTATACTGAAGAGCCAGCTTGATAAGCTTATCAAGCCGCTCCTGCTCGTCATCCTTCTCTGGTGACAGTGCTCTTGACTTCCGCTTCGAGTGGCCTTGACTGTGACGGCTATGAGCTCGTCTGTCATGGCCACGACGACTTCGGCTGTTGCTCGAGCCTTCGTCGTGGGCCTGGCTGCGCTTTTGATCCAAAAAGGCTCTCAAATCCTCGTGGGGGTACTGGACTACCTTGCTCTGGACGGCTCTCTTCTCGCCTGGGCGCTCGGAGGGCTGCCTTAACGAAGTACCCCCTGCTGCTCTTAGTTGCTGTCGGAGCTGACGGATTAACTTCTCCTACTCCTGGAGGAGAGCGTTTTGAGCTGCGATATCCCCTCCGTCAGCGAGGTGTCGTGGATGATGCGGCTTGTCGACTGCTACGGCTTTGTCTTTTTGGGGACGCTCCTGTCGCCGTCCGTCCCGTCGGGGAGGTGTGACTTCCGTCCCTGGAGACGAATCGTCAACTTGTTCTTGGAACGAGATTTCGACGAAGTGGTGCGAGTCTAGGCGCTCCTCGCCTGCAGACGCGCCAGGCCCCGCTCCGGATCGTCCTTGAGGAGGGACGTCCGTCGACGGGCCCGGTAGCCGAATGATCGTTCTCGAAGACTCTCAGTCTTTCCTGGGTTTTGGAGGCATGGTGTTTGAGAAGGTTGGGATGATACTTTCCCACTGACAGCGCCAATTGTAAGTGCAAAAATGATGACTCACACAATTAGGGGCGCCTGATAGGACTTATCCAAATGAAAGAAGAAGATCAGCTGCCTCAAAGCCTGAAAAGGGAAGAGCAAACGGTAAGAGGACCCTTGCCTGAGTGGCGCAAGGCTCTCCGATGCCTAAGTCAGTGTATGAACTTGAACAAAGGAAGGAGAGGAAGAAGAGAGGCAGAGTAACAACTCTCAAGTATGAATATTACGTACCTTTATTTGTGGAATGTTGGTCTATTTATAGAGGATTTTACCTGATATCTTGGAGTGGACCCCTTGATTTGACAGGGAAGCTCTCATTAGCCCACAAAGCAATAAATGCGGGTCCATCACAGCCCACAAAGCATTTATTGCCAGTCCGATCAGCCCACGCTGTATTTATTGCCAGTCCGATCAGCCCACGTCGCATTTAATGCATGTCATGTTGGGCCTGATCGTGTTGGATGGCTTTGGCAGTAGAGGTCCCATCAGATCCATCCTCGGGCTATGCCCTGATTTGGCTACAGCCGCTGGATACCACCTTGTCAGAGATCTAGCGAAGATTGTGGACGGCTGGGATGGCCCATCTTTCTCCCTGGCTCGCGCCTCTACTCTGCTACGTGTCTGGTGACGTGGCGGGCATGGGGGCGAGACCAGGGTTTTCTCTTCATTTCGGCTTCCATCCCGGCTTCTTCCGCCGCGGTCAGGCACACAGCCGAAGTCAAGCTTGTTTAGCCGAACTCAGCATTGGCAGCCTGAGTCGGCCTGGTTTCGGCTGAGGCATTCACCCCGGCGCCGAGGTGAGTCTGGATGACACGTGGACGTGCTAATTGATGTCTAATCAGTTGAGATTAGCATAATCCTGGTGTCTTGAAAATCTACCCACACAAAGCTTATGAATGGCCTCAAGCAGATTTAAACTTTGAGTGGTAGCCTTTTGATATAAATTTGCTTTTGCAATGACGAAATTCTTTGCCCCCAGCTTTTAGGGAGTTCCTTTGATCTACATGAATTGCAGATTAATCTTTTGCAGACACACTTCCGAATCTTTTTTGCAGTACTTGCTCCTCCTTGAACATATTCTTCTGATGCTTACGTTTCCTCTTGTACTTGGATCATGTTGTAGGACTTCTAACAACCTTTTTCTTTCCTTCCCCTTGCCCTTGTATCATCGTTTAGGAGGTCGGGGTGAAGCATCACGACATCTTCATTGTCGAGTTTATGCAGTAATAAACCGTCTTTAGTACTGAGCACTTTGACAATATGGCCCAAAATTCCCTTTCATTTTCTTTTCCTTAAGCTTATTGATCTAGAATTTCGATAGGCTCAAAACTACCGAATGCAGTTGACACGATATGAGCTGCCCTTGCTTGTTCCTCTTCATTGGGGATTGAGATTTTTTATTTTTATTTTTATTTTTATGATGTCGGTATCGTTGAGAGGTCTTTGACCCAACGGGACCACCTCCCCCCGGGCGGCGCCCACTAAACCCACACAAACGCACACTGGGCAAATATGGAGTGGGTTTCAAACACAAGATATGAGGAGCAGGCAGGATTGGGATTTTGTTTTTGATCGCTTATTGGATAGAATATCAAAGACTATAACCCAACATTGTCAGATGATTGACAAACTGATGACAGTATTTTAGGTCATTTACTTTTTCGGCTTCCTCCAGCCTTTTAGTCACCAATGGTTGCATCCTGGAATGCTTTAGCAATTCTTCAAAGATTTCCTCTGTTTGGGGCACTTCAAACTTGTCAGACCCCGACCCAGGTTTGGAATATTTATTATATTTAACCATGATTAGTTGATAAGTGGGGTTAGTGGACGATTAGGTTATTTTCTTAAGCTAGATTAGAATGTTTGATTAGCTTTGGGGAAGTTTCGAGAATCGTTGACTTAGGTTTGATGCGGGCCGGGGCGCCCGTGTGTTGTGTGTGAATCTTTGGAATTTAACTTTGATTTTCGAAAAATCCCAATTTTGTGCATTTTGACTCATTTCATTTAAATTATTAACTTTCATGTTTTGACCGTCTTGATTTAATGATCACAAATCACGTTTTTCGAGGAAAAGGACAAAACTGACCTTTCACACAAAATCTGTATCCAAATTTTGAAAATTTCAGAAATTGACAAAAATATACTTTTTGGAAAGTAGAAATTTCGCTGATCGTTTTTGTCTTCTTCGTCGTTTTCATTCGAGGCCTACAAATGCCATTTTCAGCCTTGTGAAGATCAGGGCCCACAAAACCCATCTTATAAGAAGAGGAACACTCTTCTTCTCCCTCATTTCTTTCCTGCACGGTTTGGAGCTAGGGCTCTTTCCCTCTCTTTTAACACTTTCTCTCTCATCTGAAACACTCATCTCTTGGAGTTTTCTTGGAGGATTGATCTCCTAAAGTTCTTCCTCATCTTCCAAGCTTTCCAAAGACACCTTTTTCTAAGGTTTTGAACTAGGGAAAGGTTCTCATTCAAGCTTCTCTTCTTCGTTTGAGCTTTTCAAGGTTAGCAAATATTTGGAGTGTTTTCATCCAATGTGCAAGAGCTTTCCTCATTTGGAGTGTTTTCATCCAATGTGCAAGAGCTTTCCTTAGAGATTTGCAAATATTGATTTTTAGGGTTCTCTTTAGAAAATTTTGGGGTTTTTGTAGATTGGGAGCTTGAGACCCTAGAGCTTTGTTTGAGGAGTATTATTTCTCTCATTTAGACTTGAGGCAAGTAGATTTTACAATTAATATGATGATTCCTCTTATTTGGTTCCATTTCATGGCTTTTTCTTCTTATGTTCTAATCCTTTATGATTCATGGATCTACTTTGGATGAGTGAAGCAATGTTATGTTGATTTCCACTGATGTTGTTGTTGTACAATGAAGTGGAAGTTTTGTTTTCACTTTGGTCATCTTGAAAGTTAGCTTTCTTTATGTTAAGTGTTTTTGTTCAAAACAAAGGAGGAAACTTTGATTTAAAAAGTGTTGTGTTTGGCTAATTAGAATGATTTATGGATGATGATTTGATGATTTGATGATTTGATGATTTGAGGAGGTCAAGAAAGGGCCCAAATAATGGTGAAAATGTGCATGGAAAAAGGGAAAGAAAAAGGAATGAAAAAGATTCAAAAATGAGGAAAAAATGCCAAACGAGCCGGACTGGACAGAGCCCAGTCCACTCGAGCGACCCAGGCTCTGTCTGGGCTCCGCTCGAGCGGACCTTGGGTCGCTCGAGTGAGCCCAGCCCAGCCTAGGGGGTCTGTTCAGGGCCTGGTTCTGGGTCCAATTTGAAGAACTGTTTGGGCCTGTTTCAAGGCCTGCTTGGGCTGTTTCAAAATCTGATTTTTTGAGCCATTTTAAGGACTGTTCTGGGCCAAGTTAGTGGACTGTTTCGGGCTTGGTTTAAAGCCTGATTTGGACCTGTTTCAAGGTCTGATCTAGGCTATTGTGAGGACTGTCTTGAGCTTGGGTTAAGGCCAGATGTGGGCCTGATTTAAAAAGGTGTTAAAACCATTCTTTTTGGAGACTCATTGGAGTATTGTTAGGGTTCACTTCAAACCCATATTCAAGCCCAATTCAGCCCAAACCCTTTCCTATATTTGAAGCCTATTCAGCCCATTTACAAGCCTAGAACCATCATGTAAATTGGTTTGAACTATGAGTAAGACCAAGTAGGAACCTTTCAAGTCTAAATGTACACTTCATCCCTTTAATTGTCAAGGATCTTCTATGGCACCAAATTTTTTCCTATTAATGACAATAAAGGGGTCAAATGTATATCGAGACGACCCGCATTAGACGGTCGAATCATCATACATTCATTCCATGTAAAAAGACTTTTGTTCGGATTCTTTCTCCATTCTTTTGAATGCTTTGAGGCGGTTTACCACCTCTTTAGATATTGATAAGACTACTCACCTGTTTTGCTCGGATTCGTCAATATGCATTTGTTCGGAGTAGTTTTCTTATCGATTTTGGAAATGTATTTTATGAACGGATTTACATGTCTTTGAGGTTTCGAACTTTTATTCCAATGGCACCACTAATCTTAGGTTACCTTGTCGGACTGATCATCCGGCTTGGAATCTTTAATTTGTTCACCAGCTGCAGTTTGGATTCTGTCTGTACCGACCATGGCAATGGTTATATCCGGTCCCACGTGTAGTGGCTACGGTTCTATTTGATAACGACTATGTTCGTTCCGGTCCCACGAGTAGTGGCTACGGTTTTGTCTGCTCCAGTTACTTCGGTAACAGGAGAATTTAGCTTTACGTGGTCTGCCAATGTTTTTATACATTCAATGTTTTATCTTATGGTTCTTGTTTATTTCACTCATCATAACATTGGATTTGTAAACTATTAAGATGTTTATCTTCTATTTTTAGTTCGTCATTTCTATTATTCAGGATTTAATCGTGGCTCTCATTTATTTAATATTTTGCTTTTCTATCATCCTATTATTGTTATATTTGCTTGCCAGACCGTCGTGTCTGACCCTGTTTGCTTGGTGCCAAATGTCGAGCCCCTTGCGGTTGAGGTGCACTTCGAGGCGGAACCTATAGTCCTTGTGGAGGGCGAGTGGCAGCCCAATGATGTCGTTTAGACGTCGAGTTGTTTTGGAGCTGCGATCACATTTTGGGGAATAGATACTATACTTTTTGGGATTTTGTTGTAGCCATTGTTGGCTTATTCTTTTTGGGAATAATTGTAATTATTGGCTAACTTTACTTTTGTATTAACTTTAAACCAACTTTGGGGCCCATCTATAGAATGTTTCTCTTTTTTATGCTAGTCTTGTGCGTTCTCATCTTGTACCCATATGTGAGAAACTTGTATGTTTGCTACAATGCTTCCGCGTAAGTAATTTGTATGAATGTGATTCTTATTAATCACTGTTGGATCGGATTTCGGGGATCCTTACCACGGAAAACCTGTGGGAAACTAGCGTGTGCGGGCGGAATTTTCCGGTACGTCGCGCCATGACCCCGGATTAAGGTCTCATTTATCGGGCCCTCGGTCTGGGGGCGTGACAAAACTCATATCACTTTTTCAGTTTCTCCTTGCTTGAAGGCTTAGCTGTTGCTTGCAAGGTTTGCAAACTCGGCTCAGTTCAAGTCAACTTGGACTCAGTTATGATCGAGTTGGGTCAGTTCGGACTCAGCCGAGTCCTCAAATCCTCGGGCGGAAGATTCTTTCTTTGTTTTGTGAACCAAAACTATAGGATGCAGACACCATTATTTATCTCCATCCAATTCCTTTTAAAAATAGTGCACTTATTATGCTACTTGAGGTCTCACTGTAGATGTCTTGGAAATGAGGAAATGTAATTAGAAAACTAATGGTGAATACTAAAAATCATAACACCTTGTATTTAACAAAATATAAATAAAGAAATAAAATAAATCCAAATAAGAAGAGTTTGGAGTTCATAACACTTCTATGTATTATGGCCGTTGTAATTTTTACTTTGTTTTTTGTTTTTATATATGGCTTTGTGTTGGTATATGCCCTTTTTACCATATGCTGTCCCCTATTTTTCTTCAATATAATTTTACCATTTAGGACACGTTCAGTAGTGGTCATCGCCAAGGATTCCTCTCTGGTTCTCCTCACTATTAAGGAAAACCCATGTTTGATGAACCCATGGATTGAGGGAAGCATATTTCCTCTTTCCACGAAATTGGTGATTTCAGCGGTCCAACCTCCCCCCCATCGGATCCCTTAATTCCTTGGTTTTAAAGGGGAAGAATATAAGGTGTTTTCTTTGCTGAAGAATCGAGGACTCAACCCTTCCATCGACTCTCTCTCTCATCCCTCTCTCCCCTTCCTCTCGAATCCCTCTTTCTTCTCCCTTTCTCGTCTTCCTCTCTACTGCCGCAGACCCTTTCTCAACTCCCTCTCTCAACCTCTCCCCAATCCCCACTTGCTCTCTCATCCCTCTCTCTGTCTCTCTAGCGACAATCTCCATCACTGCTATTGAGACAGTAGCAGCCTAAGATGACTCCTCCTAGGCATTCCTCCTACGAAATCAAGGGCAATCTTTTGGTAGCACCACTATCTTCAATCAGCCCTCACACCCGTGGTTTATTTTTTCCTATTTTCCTTCTTGCACCCTAACTCCTTTTTTTTTCCTTCTTGCCCAAAGTTAGGTCTTTATTTATCTTTTTTGTTTTCCTGGATGGCTGTAGAAACATGGTTCATGGTTGTAAGGAATCAGTTTCCCCAGTCTGCTGGTGCAGGTATCTGTTCTCACTTGGCACAATTACTTGGTCATTGCTAGTCTACACACCATTTGGCTACTTTATGACTGTTGCATTCGGATCTGGGTGGATTGTACCTTAATTTGTTTATGTTTTACAAATGAAGTGGAGGATTGTCGTGTCTGTGTGTTCCCTGCTTATGTTATGCCCTACTAAATCAACCACAATAGATGTTTATATATGCCATAATGATGGTATTTCTACTTGTAGATGTATAGAAGAATCGGTGAAATTTTGATTTTGATTTTTTTTTTTTGGCGTTGTCTGCAGCATCTCTATGATAATTTGAGATGTTGCTATGTTTATATACGCCCAATAATTGGCGTTGCTATGCTCAAGAAACTGTTTCTCCAAAGAAATTGTAATTTTTTTTTTGGTTTTTTTTCCGCTGATTTTGATATGCTTACCAAACCTGGATTGAAGAAATCATCATTGATTCCACTTTGCTAGCCAAACGTGGAATGTGATGAATCCTCTCCCTCATAAATCCTCTTTGAGGAAAGCTTGAATCTAGTGGCACCAAAGAATCCTCCGCAGAGGGGATTTCTTTAACGTTACTAAATGTGCCCTTACTGTTAAAAGAAAAAGACAGATATATAAATAGATGAGCGAATTCATTTGCGACCACATTTGTATTGGATGTTCAGAGCTTCGTCTTAATTAAATGTTTGATTTATTCCTGTTTACTTTGATGAGTTTTCACCTTCGGTTCGATGTGAGACAGTTTTATTGCAGCGTTGCTATGAATTGGAACTGGTTTGAACTAGTTTCTCATACTGGAATGCCTATCATTGTTGAATTGAATTGATCTACATGACATGGTAGTCTCAGATTCTTAAGTTGAAAAAAAAAAACACTGAGCCAATAGTGAATCTGATCATCTAAATATTCGGGGAAAGCGCTATTCGTGGAAGGGTTGTTGACTTTTGATCCAATGATTTAACTTTTTGAGAAGTTAACCTCACATGCACTTTTTGAAATTGAAGGCTTTGCTTCAAACTCATGTTTTCTCTTCTATTCCCCTTTTCTTTTTCCTTTTTGTTTTGTTTTCGGTTGGGAATTGTTATTTCTTTCAAGGTTCTTATTGCAGCGTTCTTTTTTTAGTCTCAACTCAATGGAGCTCTAATGCGTGTTGTTAATGGGAAAGGGAGTATCTTTCTAACAGCTGTCACTTCTGGGCTAGGTAAGCCTCTAAGTCTGAGGCATAATTCCTGCCAATTGCATAGTTATTGAACATTTGCATTTATTTTGATCTGTTGCATACTTGTGATGCGTTTGGAAAACTAATTGAAGAAATGATTAGTTCTGCGACTCGCATGTTGACTAATTGTCTTTCTACATGGGGTTGACTAATTGTTGCAAGAAGATAAACTGTTTCTACTATTGGGTTCTTCAGGTTGGTTGTAGCATACATATCACGTTCCATGTTGTTCATTTTTGTGGCAATTAGACAATAGTGGATTGGTAAGTTGGGTCATGAATTGAAAATTTGAACTGAACATTCAAATGTAAGTTCATAGCATGGTAGGTGACATCATCCAAAATTGTCTTATCAGTTGCAGGGCTGTACAAAGACACCATGATAATGTCCAGTTCCATTAGTTTTGTAGATGATTTCTTGTCCATATGGAAATATGTCATAAAGACCTGAAGAAGTGAAACCTATCCGAGGACTTGGGTCAGGATAGATCGGAATGGAGAAACAAAACTCATGTAGCAGAGTCTTAACATACTTGGGACAAGGCTTTGATGATGATGATGGACATGTGTCATAATTTGACATTTGATTAACAAAGATGTCATTATTGCCGTGTCAAGTTGCACTTGTATAAGTTTTTTATTTCTTTTTGTGACTTTAAGACATTTGAGCTTTAGTAATGAATATATTTAAATTATATAAGTTGTACAAACTCATACAGGGGAGTTTATAAACAAAATACAAGGTATGAGTGTTGGCTTTCAAGATGATGGATCAAAATATTGGCCGATACGTATTCGTTTTGGCCAATGATACATATCGGCCAATGAATTGGCCGCTGTATTGGTTGAGTCTGCGTTACCTTTTGCATTCAGTGCTCTCATGCGTACTGGAACATAGCAGCTGATAAATCGGGCATATCGATCAATTATTGGGCGTATATGTATCGAAGACCCCCCCCCCCCCGTCTTAAGCCAAAATCCTCTCTTTCTGCAATTTTCTTTAAAGGAAAAGATTGTGAATGGAGTTGTATTGCTTTTTGTTAAGAACAAAAATGAAAAATAATCTATGTTGAAGAATCGAAGCCAATACAATGTGGGAAGGCAGCGGTGGTATCAGTTGATGAGACTAATGAGGGATGGGGGAGGGTTTAATTGAGTTTGCTCAAGCTAGGGATGTCCAAAACAGGTTGGAGTCTGGAAAGACAAAATCAAAAAGGAAAGGGGCCAGGGAGCTAACTAATCTTTGTTGCTCTGTCAACTATGATAAGGGGAAAGAAAAAGAGGTGGAGTAACCTGCGGTGAGCAGGGGAGATAAAAGGTGTCAGGGTGACTTCCATTGTCAAATGAAGATGGTCTCTTGGAATGTAAGGGGTCTGGGGGGTTCAATGCTGAAGTTGGTGGTGAAGGCATTGCTGAGGAGGCACAAAGTTCAGTTGGCCTTACTTCAATAGACTAGGTTAAAAGAAATCGATGATTCTGTGATAAGAGAAACCTGGGGTAGGAAGAATGTTCATTTGGTGGCTGTTGATGCGGATGGTTCTTCTGGAGGAATTTTAATTATGTGGGATACAAGGTTTATATCTGTGGAAAAATGTTGGGTGAATGTCGTCTCAGTCTCAATCCTTGTGGAGGATCTATCTTCCAGCTTGAAGTGGCTGCTTACTTCGGTTTACGGCCCTAATGATGGTCATGGGAGGAAAGAGCCATGGGAGGAGCTGAATGATGTTAGAGGAAGATGGAATGGAGCGTGGTGCATAGGAGGCGACTGGAATATAATAAGGTTTCCTAGTGAAAGACTGGGAGGGTGCAGGTTGAATCAAGATATGAGGGCTTTCTCAAATTCGATAAATCTTCACTCTCTTGTGGATCTACATCTTACTGGTTCTTTTTACACATCGTCGAATCATCAATCCTCTCCTATAATGTCAAAATTAGACAGGTTTCTAGTTACCAATGATTGGATAGATCTATATCCAGAGGTTAATCATTGCGCCCTGCCTAAGCCGACTTCTGATCACTGCCCAATTATCCTAGACTCAAAATGTGAGAGATGGGGTCCGGCCCCATTTTGGTTTGAGCTAATGTGGTTGGAAGAGAAGCATCTGACATCTCTAATTAAGGGAGTAGAAACCAAACAAGACCAGATGTTGATTTATTCATAGGGGTGGTATTCATCTCCAAAGCTGACCTAAACCCAAATTAGATGGGGTTGTCGAATGCTTTTCTAGTCCCAAGCGAAAACCAGATGATAATTTATTTGAAAGAGTGTTATTATTACCCAATTCTGGCGTAAATGGAATTTTAGATGATTTTACTGAATAAAACATTGGAGAAACAGAAGCCATACAAGGAGGTATTATTGAATGCTCCTCTAAAGCCTTTTCAGATGCAGAAACCAAATAAGATCCAGATGAAAGTTTAGTTGCAGGAGTGCCAAACATCTCCAAAACTGACCCAAAACTCAAATCAGGTGGGGTTGTGGGCTGCAGTTCTGAAGCCTTACCACATTCAGAAACCAAGCAAAACCCAGATGACAATTTATTTGAAGGAGTGCCAGTCGTATCAAATTGTGGCCTCCATCTCAGTTCAGATGGATTTACTGAACTGAATTTGGGAGATATGGAAGCCTGTAAAGGAGGACGGAGGTGTTGTGAAATGCTCTTCAAAAGCCTTGTCGGGTGTAAAAACCAAACAAGACCCAGATGAAAGTTTACTCATAGGAGTGCTATTCATCTCCAAAACTGGCCCAAAACTAAGATTAGAAGATTGGGTGGAATACTGCCCTTCTAAATCTTTGTTTTGAGTCTCAACCCAACAAATCCCCGATTCCAATTTCTTCTCACTGACTCCATCTTCCACAAATTCCATCAAATGAGGAGTTATACCTGTATCAGTTCTTATTAAAGATTGCTGCTTTTCGAGCGTGGACTGTGGATCTCTCTCCATAAACTGCCCTCCAAAAATGCTTCTTTTCCCGTTCTGCCATTGGGTGAGATATGAGCTTCTGGGTTTATGTGGATTCTGAGATCTGGGTTTGCTTAGTTTTTCAACATTGGATTTTGGGGGACTTTTTTGGGGATCGAGGATTCGAGAGAGAGCTTCGTCGTAGGGTCCGATAGTGGAGGCTGGGGAAGAAGAAGAAGAAGGTTCTAGAAGGGGAGAAGATGAGGATAGTTTTGATTGTTCTGGTTCTTCCATCTCTGATATCAGTTGGGGGCTATGAAGCACGGATACATAAAAAAAGGGTCCCGAATCCGTATCCCGGCGTATCGGACACGGATACGCCTGGATACTCCTCTGATACGTCCAGGATACGCGAAATCCGTATATCGGATTAAAAAAAATTTAATGCCGGACACGTGTGGGACACTTGCGGGATACGCACGGGACACGCACGTGTCCCGCACGGGATACATTTTAAGTGGGAAATAAAGGGGGGGAGAGAAAACGTAAGAGAGAAATAAAGGAAAAAAAAAAGAGAAGAGAAGGGAAGGAAAGAAAGAACCAGAAGCCTCGCCATCGCCAGTCGTCGTGCCACTGCCGTCATCAAGCCCTAACCGTCATACAGTAACTGTGCTGTGCTGTGCCGCTGCAGCCTGTGAATTCAAACCCAAACCGAGCCTGTTTCATCTCCACCTTTAGGTTCTTTTCTCCTTTCTTTCCTTTTGTTTCTTTTTTTTTTTATCTTCATCTGTATTGGTTGGTTTTTGTTGGGTTTTTTTTTCTCTTCCCCCTTAAATCATTTGGATTTTAGGGTTTTCATTTTTTTTTTTGTGTAATGTGTTTGGATTTTCATTTTCGTTTTCTTGTTGATTTGATGCTTTGTTTGCTGATCAGAGGTTGTCTTTGCTTTCGATTGGCTGCTGCTTCTGTTTCCTGTTTTGTCTACTGCTTATGTTTTTGTGTAATGTGTTGATTTGTTGCTGCTACTGTTTTTGTTTTTTCTTGTTTGGCTGTATACAGGGCCGGCCTTGGGGACAGCCCACATAGGCGGCCGGCTGGGGCCCCAAAATGGGGGCCCCCAAGCAGGGGTGGCGCTACTTGGTTAGTAGTGGGGTCAATTGACCCCACTGATATGTGAAATAATATTAAAAAATTTTTTTATCCCACTCCATTTAAAAATTTGACCCCACTGACAGTGGGCCACTGTAGCACTTGGTTAATTTTGAAAAAAAAATCAATGTTTAGATGATAAATGTGTTACAATCAATACCCTAATTCCCCAAAATATGATATTCCCAAAAATAAAACCCTAATTACTCCCCTTTATCTCAGCCATTCAACCCTTGGAAAGAATAAAAGAAACTACAGTAGAAAAGGAAGACAATCCTTCTTGCTGAACCATAAAAAAAAAAAAAGAAAGAAAGAAAAAGGAAGAAGTCCAGCCGGCCGGAAGAAGCAGGTCCGTCGGCGTTAGGGCTGAACAACCGGATTTTCGGTCCGGCCTAAAATGAAGGACCGAACCGGTCCGGTTGGACCACTTAAAGTGGTCCAGGCCGGTTTCCATTTTTTTTTATATTTTTTCGTTTTCACCACACATCTTAAAAGCATAGAGAAAATTAGTTACAAATGTCCCAAAAAATTAAGCACCATAAGTCAAAATACAAATGTCTCAAACACACACAAACAAATACATTAATAAATAAACTAAAAAGCTTGCAAATGAAACATCATCTATATCAAATGCATTCAACTTTTATATTGAAAATCCATCTTCTTCATGGTTTCTTGTTAATGTTATTCTTAGAAAAAAAAAATTGAAACAGAAGCTGGCCACCTGGGGGTGTATTGTGAACACCATGTCACATATCAGCTCTTTGGGATTCCAGATTTCCAATTCATTGGAGGAGATTTAGATACAAGTATCTGTAAATTTCACAATTATAAATAGTCAACTACATTTTTCTCTTTCTCTCATTCTTTTTTTTTTTTACAAATAACCATCTCTAATGCCGTCAAGTCTCATTCTTTTTTTCAAATAACCATCTCCCAGTTGGTTTGAGCATTGAATTTGCTTCCCACTTGCATTGAAGACTGAAGACAGTATAATTCAAATAGCCATTTATCACCAGCATAGGACAAATTTGATGATCTTAGGGAGGAAAGAGATGCAAATTTTTTTTCTTATAAATGAAGTCACTCTGATTCCTTCTCAATCAGAAAAGAGGATATCGCTAAACAGTCCAAATATTATACTAATGCCAAATTATGAAATGTTCCGTACTTTGGTCAATTTGTATTTTTAAGGCCCAGCCCGCTACATAAAATAGAAAAAGTATGTGTATTCTGCACATACCACGGCTCGGGTTTTAAGTTTAAGGCTTATGGGCTTGATATGGATCTGAAACTGAGCCAATTATAAAATGAGCCAGGCTCGAACAAATAGACTGGTCTGCACTAGAGTTTCAGACCTGTGTGGGCTTGGTCTGTACATGAAATTAAGCTGGGCCATGCTTAGACTCAAATGAATGAATGATGGGTTTTACAAATGGGCGCTGGGCTAGGGCGCTAGGCTCATCCATTTTTTAAAAAGAAAACTTATTATTTTAATAAATCCGGTCCGATCCGGTCCAGACCGGACCCCAAAAGGCCTGGACTGGACCGGACCTGATTTCGACCACTAAGACCGCAAATCCGGTCCGGTTTTGTAGTCTGGTCCGGTCTGCGGTCCGGTTCTGTGCAGCCCTGGTCGGCGTCATTTGCAGCGTGATCATCTCCCTCTTTGCAGGCTGCAACGTCTCTCTCTCCACTCCAGTGCTCTCGGTCTCTCCCTTCTCTCTGGTTTTTCTATTGTTTTCTTTCTTTTTAGGTTGGTTCTCTCTCCCGCCCTCTTTATTCTCATTCTACTGTCTCTATTCTATTCAACTTAATTAGTGATTTCGCAGCTAGAAATGCAAGAAGACTAGTAGCTTTTCAGTAGTGCTTAGTTTTTATAATTGAATTTTGGTGTTAATTGGTTAATGTGAAGCACAATTCTGATTCGGGTTGAACGGCCGGATTAGAAGACCTAGCAGATCGACGATGTACGCTTGTAGCAGGCTCTTTACCCTTGTTCGTTCTGGAGGAACCACCTGCAAAGGTTGGAAAAGAAAAAGATTAATCATCAAAATGCCAGATTTCGCTAAAGGAAAATCTGGCGAAATCTTGACATGACTACGGGGCAATTCCGAAGAAAAAGGAAATATCCCGAAAGAAATAAAAAGTTTGAAGATGGGCTCAACATTGCTACGAGCTCCGAAACTCCAAACTTTCGAAACCTCAAAGTCTCCGCAAAATCAGGAAGGGCTCAACATTGCTGTGAGCTCCAAATTCCCAAATTTGCAAAAACTTTCAGGTATGCTATCACATCATGCTACAAATTCAATTTACAAAAATATACATGTATGAACATCTTGGTTTGCCAAACAATGCATTATCATGATGAGAAAAAAAACTTTCTCAAAAAAAAGGGGGAGAAAGAAAATAACAAAAAAAAGAAGAAAAAAGAGGGACTGGCCCACAGGCCACATGGCCGTACGGCCAGATCCGTACGGATCTGTCCGTACGGCCCACAAAAAAAAACGTGCAAAAAAAAGGAAGCACGGAAAAAAAAAAAAAAGAAAACACGTGTAAAAAAAAGAGAAAACACGTGGAAAAGAAAAGAAAATAAAGAAACAAAAAAAGAAAGAAAGAACTTTTTTATCATCCTATTTCCTACAATGGAGTTTTCTTGAAAAATGGAACTTACTTGAAGCCATTGATGGAGAAGAAGAAGATAGTCTTGAAGATCTTAAATAAGAAGAACTCTTGGTCTTGAAGCCCTCTTGGGATTGTTGCAAAAGAAAGCAATAAGAGCAAGAGATCCAACCTCCTCCTTGCTTTTATAGAAGAGAGTAAACCAAAGAAGGAAAGAAGAAAGAGGTAAGTGTTACTAATTAGTAACCTTACTAAAAGAAAAAAAAATTAGAAAGATTCTTTCCCAAAAGAAAGATATCTTTAGAGATTTTCTCCCAAAAAGAAATCAATGAGAGATTTTCTCCCAAAAGATAGGAGATTTGAGATATTCTCTCCCGAAGAAAGATATCTGGAGATATTCTCTCTCAAAATAAAGGGAACATGAGAGATTCTATCCAAATAAAGATATTCTTAGATATTCTCTATCCTAGGAAGCACGGACACTTCTCCGGGGCCAAAGTGTCGGTGTCCGACACGTGTCGGACACGGACCGCTCCGGACACGCTCCGACACGTGTCGGACACGCCCAAAAGAGTGTCCTGATTATTTTTTTTTATTTTTAATATTTCGGACACGCTGGGGACACGCTGGGGACACGCAGGGGACACGCTGGGGACACGCTGGCCTCTTTTAATTGGAAAAAAAAAATTAGAATAAAAAATGAAAAGAAAAGGGGGCTGTTTGTAAAAGGTCATAACTTATTTGTTTGCTAAATTGATTACAAAGTTAAAATAATAAAATTAGAGTAAAAAATGAAAAGAAAAGGGGGCTGATTGCAAAAGGTCATAACTTATTTGATTGCTAAATTGATTACAAAGTTAAAATAATAAAATTAGAGTAAAAAATGAAAAGAAAAGGGGGTTGTTTCTAAAAGGTCATAACTTATTTGTTTGCTAAATTGATTACAAAGTTAAAATAATAAAATTAGAGTAAAAAATGAAAAGAAAAGGGGGCTGTTTGTAAAAGGTTATAACTTATATGATTGCTAAATTGATTCCAAAGTTAAAATAATAAAATTAGAGTAAAAAATGAAAAGAAAAGGGGGCTGTTTGTAAAAGGTCATAACTTATTTGATTGCTAAATTGATTACAAAGTTAAAATGATAGTATCTTTTAGTATATGATTAGATATATTATTAATTATTATTAATTATTAACGTGTCCCGAACGTGTCCGTGTCCTACTTTTTTGAGAAATGCCGTGTCGGCGTGTCCGTGTCGTGTCGTGTCCGTGTCCCGTGTCCGTGTCCGTGCTTCTTAGTCTCTATCCAAAGGAGATATTTTTAGATATTCTTTACAAAAATGACACCATATGAGATCTAAGCCATTTCAAAAGCTTAAGGTCCCATGGGTTAGCCCATATGAGCCCGGTTTGACCACCTATGCACTTAAAAAAAAAATTGGGCTTTTAGTCAAACAGAAATCCCTCTTACCAAGAGCATACAAAAATGGTTACATGCCTCTTTTGAGTTGATTGGACCATACAAAAAAGAATTTCAAGCCCCATGAGCTTCCAAAAATCAAACCATCCAGCCTCATCTTCCAAATTGAGCCAAAATCTTGAAATTGACATTCCACAAAAACCCAAACCAAATCCTGGTCCCCTAACTTACCACATACAGCTTGTTAGGTCACAAGACCAAAACCAAAAACCAAAACCTGATCCCCTAAATTGCTACATATAGCCTGTTAGGTCACAAGATCAAAACCAAAATCGACCCTCCAACATTCCATATACAGCTTGTTGGGTCACACGGTCAAAACCAAACCCGACCCCCTAATCTGCCACATACAGCTTGTTAGGTCACAAGGTCAAAACCCAAATCCACATCCCCGATGTCATCTTCAAAACTTTGCTTCGATATGGTACGTGATCTCTTTCACTACCATAAAATTCCCCTGGAAGCTCAAAAGGCTACAAATACCAAAAGAAAGACTGCTCAAAGACTCTTGGTCAAGTCATAAGCTCTCCTTCAAAACATCTCTTCGATGCACATTGACTATAAAAGTTAAGCAACTCGTCGCTGCACCTCGAGGGGGCATTTGTTGACACAAAAAATGTCACTTTGCCTCTTCAAGATCCAAAAAGCTACATGAAGTTGCAGCCTGCCATAAATAGGCAATGCTACTTCCAAAAAATCAAATCTTGTCAGAATCAAACAAAAACCGCAAGATCCTTCAAGACAGCCAAAAGAGGAGTACACAAGAAGTTTCGGGCCATTTCAAAATCATTTGGCCTAACTTCTCTCCTCCGGCAGCTGAAAAGGAGCTCCCGGCAGCGAAAGCATCGGAGACACCAAATCTTTGATCAGAGCCTATGGATGGTCTCAAAAGGCTCCACGTCAAGTTCCAAGTCAAACCGACAACGTTCGACCCTCCATCAACCCTCAAACAGCTATATCAAGCCTCTCAGTGGCGAGAACCACCGAGGCCATCACTCATAAAAAAAGAGCACATGGACGGCTTCAAAATGCTTACAAAGGGCTACGCGTCAAGTTTCAGGTCATTTTGACAACATTTGACCATACTTAGACGCTCGGAAGCCAAATCAGGCCTCTTGGCGGTGAAGCTCCCCGGGACCATGGTTTCCAAGACAGAGCCTATGGATCATCTTAAAATGACTCCAATAGGTTCCCTGTCAAATTTCAAGTCAATCAGACATCGGTTCACCGCACATCAAACCGCGACATCTTCATCGATATAAAAATAAGTCTACTAGCGATAGAACCCTAAACGGCTTCAAAACTCAAACAAAAGCCTATGGTTGGTCTTATTTATTGCTCAAGAGGCGTCACCTCAAATTTTAGGTCATTCCGAGATCGTTTGACCCAGTTTCAGCTTCTGACGGAAAATCGGTAGCTCTGCGCGACAAAGTCTTCGGCTTTCTCAGAAAATTGGAAACTTTGCAATCCAAAATGCAAGGATTCTCATCAAGTTTTCTACAGGGAAATCAGGCCAATAAATGATAAAAAATGTCAAGAAAAAATACAGAAGAAAAAAAAATCGAAAAACATCAAAAACGGCCGCAAAACGAGACAAAAGGGGGGAAATCCCCCCCACCTGCGACCTTGGCCCAGGGTTGCAGGCCCCTGCGACCATGGAGCCCGGAATCGCCGGGTTGGCCCCAGAAGGCCCGTTTTTCATCGTTTTTCGCGATTCGAATCTTTCGACTCTTGGGATTTTCCAAAATTCATAGTTTTGAGGCACCAAATCCCTTGACATCCGTCAAAATCACAGGTCAATTGTCAAGAGTATCAAAATCAACATTGATTGCCAACCGGTCAACCAAAAAAGTGTGCTTTCTACCCGACCGATCGAGAAATTGACAGGACAGATGAGACTGACTCGCTATTGGCAACCAATACCTGAAGTTATATGGTCATCCGATGTCGATCTACATGAAGATCCATCGATGATCATCGCCAGAAGAATCCCAAAAGACGCGGCACGGCCCACGACTCTTCAACTGCTCGGCGACCACTTAATGCAATCATTTCTTTGGATGGCCCAATCAGAAGCAAGCATCTGGGAATTTTTAGTCAATTGATTCATAGCATTTAACCCTTGAAACTCCTCCCATCATGGAGATTAAAGGGCGACTAAATGCCCTCAATCTCCTCCGGCCAATAAAAGCCAAGAAAAAGGAGTTACAAAGTAAAGGAATTAAACCCTGTAACTCCTCCCATTATGCGGTTTAATGACAATTAAAGCCCATAAACTCTCCTAAATGGCTACAAAGAGCCTATAAATAGGAGAGCATTCCAAAGAATTCCAGATCAGAAAAAATCAAACAACTCCTAGATCAGAAAAAAGCACAGAAAAATCCAGAGAAAGAAAGAGAGAAAACTCTGCTGAAGTTCTGCACCGGCCACTGCTAAAAGGTGACAAAAGTCCCTTAGGGGGTACCCCCCAAGGTCCTTGCCTTCTCCTTCTGCCTCCAATGGCTTAGACGTGGCTTTTCAGCCCATCTACTTAGCTTTTTATTGGACATAGGACCTCCTCTTGGTCCTTGTCCTCTAAAAATCTGAGGTTATAGCCAAGCCAAGTAAATCAAGAGCATCCTCTGTTCTCATCTGCATGGATGATGGCGAACTCCACATATGGCTTGCGACCGTCAATCTGAACGAGTCCCCCACAATCTCCTGAGAAGTTAGGTCCTCATTTTCTTGCTTTTCATTGTAGTTTGTATTTTTTTAAACGAGACAAAAATCACAACTCGTCTTCCATTATTGATAAGAATTGTAAATCGGCTATAAACGCCAAAAATCGGCTATATACGCTAAAATCGGCTATAAATGCCAAAACAATTGTCTTCTATGGCAAATCAAGAAAATGTCTCTTTTCTTAAATATATGTGCAATGGAAAACTTGAAAGAAGTTGATTTCCTTTTTACTTGCGAAGGTCGATCTCTGGATCACCACTTGCAATTCCAAGTAAAATAGAAAATCTGGCACACCCACACAAAAAAATGTTGATACCCGCTTCTGCCCCCCGGGCGCGAAAGGGTCGTACCCCACGGACTCCCACATCCGCCGACCTCGGTAGCCCTGAGCATGAATGCGCGGTCCATCACCAGCGAGTCGCCAAGTGGGGTGAAAACAAGGAGGAATACAAAGACAGTGAGAAAGAGCGTCGTCGATACGAGATCAAGGAGCCGCCATTGCCATTACAAAGACGGTGAGAAATCCCCCCTCCTCCCTCCTCCCTCCTCCCTCCTCCTCCCCTCTTCTCTATCCTGAAAAACCTTTTTTTTTAGTTCCCGCAGAATGGTCGATATCGACCATTCGCTAAATGACAAAAAAAAAAAAAAAAAAAAAACGGACCTTGAGGGCCTTATCTATATATACGGTGTTTTCAAGTACTCCTCCAAAGTGGTATGAGGTCCTAGGGGGTCCTGTGGGGTAAGTTCCTCTTATAATAATTTCACTCTGAAGCACTTGAAGACGAACCGCACCAAAGTTACAAACCGTTGCAGTGATAATAACCGTCTTTGGCATATTCATGCTTCCATGGTGAAATATGGGCCACAATTTCAAGTACGAACGTATTATCCAACACATTCTTGCTTGAAGCCAATGATGGGCATGACACATCGGCAAGCGATTACAGAAGTGATCGCAGAATTCATCTTAGATAGGGTCCAATTTAATAATCAGTTGACACCAAAGGAGATCATTAATGAGTACTAAACAGAGTTCGGATGTCTTATTACTTACAGGAGGGCACACAAAGCAAATGATATAGCCCCTTCGAGTAATTCGAGGATCGTATGAAGAGTCCTTCCAGATTCTCCCTCTCTATTGCATTGAATTGAAGAAGACGAACTCGCGTACAGTGACAAATATTAAAACGGCAGATGACGACACCTTCCAGAGATTCTTTTGGGCTTTCAGGCCATGCAACCATTCATTCCTGTCGTCGTTGAGGCCGATGATTGCTGTTGATGGTTCACACCTTCGAGGTAAGTATCCAGGTGTGTCATTAGTGGCTGTAACCCATGATGGGAATCATAAGCTCTTTCCTATTGCCTTTGCCTTTGTTGAAGCTGAATGGCGTGACAGTTGGGAGTGGTTCCTCACAAATTTATTTATTGCCCTCGATGAGCCCTCGAATTTGACCATTGTGTCTAACCAGCAAAAAGGACTTGTACCTGCTCTTGCCAACACCATTCCAAGTGCACGACATTGCTATTGTTGTCATCACATTGTTGAAAATGTGAAGGGGAATTTCAAAGATGAAGCTATTGTTAGGAAATTTTGGTTTGATGCAAAGTCATATAAGCCATGTGAGTATGAGGCATACATGAATGGTATTCGAGCTGTTGATGAACTTGCTTATAATTACATTCACGTAATTGGGAAAGAACACTAGGCAAATTCATTCATTGCAAGACGACGCTATGATATACTCACAAGCAATGCTGCCGAGTGCACTAATAATCTTTTGAAGGACATACGTGTTCTCCCCATAATAACACAAATGGAAGAGATACGTACCAAGCTTATGGAATCCTACCAAAAACTTCAACTTGAATCTCAATTGATTAATACTTGGCTAACTCCATGGGCGGAAAGAACACTAAGCCATGACGCTGAAGAATCTCGCCAAGTGCATGTTGTGTTGCCGGTCTCGTAGAATTTCAGGTTCAATCTGCCGAGTTCATTGATGTGGTTGATCTTGATCAGAGGAAATGTACATGTCGCAAGTGGGAATTGCTAGGAATCCCTTGTTCACACGCACTAGCAGCAATGCAAATGAGAAAATTAAATCCTTACGATTTTTGTGAGCAGTGGTTCTTTACATCTACTTATCGAATTGCGTACAATGAGGTTTTGCATGCTACTTGTAATAGAAGACAATGGGAGCATAGGTCAGACGAAAGAGTATTACCTCCACATGCTACCAGACAGCCCGGTCGCCCCAAAAAGAATAGGATTCAAACCGAAGATCGGACCCGGCAACGTAGGGTGGTTACCTGTTCAATCTGTAAACAAAGGGGACACAACCGCCAAAGATGTCGCAATCCACCGGTGAATCCTTGATTTGCGCATTTCATATATGAATTTTTCATAGTTTTTGTAACATTTTGAAAAAAGAAACAAGATGTATATGGGTTAATGTGAATTCTAAAAAAACACCATTTTGTGTCGGGTTAATGTGAGAAATTTTTTTTTTTTTTGTGATTTTACTGGTCTATGTGACACTGAACTTGCTCAAACTAGTGGAATTGTGAAATGTGGGTGGAGGATGTGAATGTGGAAATGGTTGTACAAATGGTGTACTGTAATGGTGTAATGTGGGTTTTACAAAAAAAAAAAATGGTGTAATGTGGGTGCAGGATGTGTTGTGAATACCAGATGGGCAGTGTCTAATGGTTGATTAAGAATGCCAAATCCGGACCTGTCATGGGATGCATTTATCTCTTGTTGGAACATGCCGGTAGTCTCTCTAACTAAAATGACTACATGCAACTTCTAAGTGCTTTGGAATGGAGTTACTGTACATGCTGTTGATTATGTGAAGAACTCGTGGTTGAATAAGCATAAGGAGCAATTTGTGGCTGCTTGGACGGATCGGCATATGCACTTTAGAAACGTCACTACTAACAAGGCTGAGAGTGCACATGCAAAATTAAAGAGACACCTAGGTACATCGAGCTGTAGCTTTGATTCATCCTGGCAAGTTATCCATGCCTTGCTTGAGTTGTTTTTTTTACTGAGATAAAGGCTTCTTTTGAAAAGAGTTTGAACACCATGCAACAAAAGTTCAAACTGGCACTATTTCGTGAGTTGAGAGGATTTCTATCAAGGAATGCTTTGGATATAGTGTTAAATGAGTCGATAAGAGCTGGTGATATTGGTCCAAATTTGGCGGCATGTGGGTGCGTAATTCGACGAACCCATTGTTTACCATGTGCGCACGAAATTGCCGAGTACATAAGGGAAGGCTCTCATATACCACTGATTTGTGTACACCACTATTGGTGGAAGCTCAATTTAGAGGCCACTATGGTGAACGAGGCCCCTGAGTTGACCACAACTTCCAAGTTCGAGTTGATCGCTAAGAAATTTCAGAGCAGTGATTAGTGGGGTAAAATACAAATATTGAAAAATCTTAGAGAATTGGGAAGTCCTTCATCTACTTCTCTAATTGAACCGGATGTAAAATTGAATACTCGCGGTCGGTCATCATCAAAAAAGAAGTTGGATCGGTCTACGCGTCGGGAGCCATCTACTTTCGAATATGCACTGTCGAGTAAAGAGAGCGTTCTAGCTAGATTAAGCAGTACAGCTGTAACGAAGAAGAAGGAGAAAATTAGTGTCTGTCGCACTCGGTCATGTACGTTTCTACATTTGCTTCCTTAGTCTCTGGGACCCTATATCCACACTGTTAAGGATGATGCAGCTGATGGTAACTGTGGATTCAGAGCTATAACTGGTCTTCTAGGCATGGGCGAAGATAGTTGGATGCAGGTTAGAATGGATTTGAGCAGTGAATTGCAGAGGTATCAAAATTATTATTCATTGGTCTATGGAGGAGAGGAAAGGGTTGGGGAGTTGTATTACGCGTTGTCTAACTTTGAAAGCAATCCTTCATTTGATTGGTGGATGATAATGTCGGACATGGGTCACTTGATATCTTCATATTATAACGTTGTATTGGTCCTTCTTTCATTGCAGCAGTGCCTTACTTTCCTGCCTTTGAGATCATCCCTAATTCCATCAAGTTCTCGCAAAGTTATCACGATTGGTTTCATCAATGGAAACCATTTTGTTCCGGTCTTCATGACACCTGGGGCACCCATGCCTCCCATTGCTACAAATTGGCACAGACACCACGATCCTAATGCAGACGGATGGCAACTCCCATATGCTAAGATCATCGAGCAATTCAGAGATATAATTGGAGATAGTGTCGGCGTGTCGCAACACAGGAGTCGGTCAGTCTTGACAGCGATTGAATATTTGCACTCTCAATTTGATGTAAACAAACTTAGTACTTGTTTTTTTAACAAATAGCTGATGAAATGGATGCAAAATTTAGTTGTTTTTGCTACTTGTTAATTCTTTAATACCCCTGCTCAGTTTAACAGGGTCGTGCAACTGACGAACTGTACGGCCAACAGTGATTATTTGCACATTATTATGGTGCCGTGCAGAATGCTTTAGTAAACATTTATTACCTTTTTAATTTTCGAGTATAAAATTGCTCCACAATGGGCCATCTATTGTAGGTCCTCTGTTTGCATGCAAAAGAGCCTTTATAACACCCTCATATGCCTCAATTATCTGTACTTTTAAGACCCTACTCGGTTTAACGTCGCCGCGCAACGGACACACTGCACGGCCAACAGTTTTTGAGCATATAGAATTTGCACGGTATCATAGTGCCGTACAAAATGTATTTTGCTTGGAAACTGATTGTCGTGCGGTGTGTTATATTATAACATCAGAGTTATTCCTGTCCCCCTTTCATTCCATTTTGATCAAAATCATACAAGTTCATCAAATGAAACACATATCATACAAGTTCATATAAATCATAATAAAATCATACAGGTTCATCCATTACACCAACATTCATAAAAAAGTATACCCATCCAACATTCATAAAAAAAGGCCCGTCCAATGTTCATCAAACTACACATATCAACCAATTCATATAAATCCTAACAAAAAGACCCATCCAACAGCCCTCGTTCCATCACGGTTGCGTACGTCGTCGGTACGTCACCGGCAAGCCATCTAAGATCTCGAGGGTGGTCTGCAATGCCCGGTAATAAAAATCAGCAGGCTGCTCCATTCGCGCAATCGTGGCTCGAAAATGGTCCTTCACTCGAAGGATCTGTAAGAAACAATAAAATGTGTCGATACTTAAGATAGTTTGGAAAAATGGAGTAATAATGTTTGGAAAAAGTTCAAACCCTCACCGTTCTTGGAGTCGGGTCATCTCTACCCTCATTAGGGTGATAGTGGGAATGACGATCGGGGTTATGTACTCGAGGGTGTGAAATCCTAAAAAAACCACTGGAGGTTGTCGGGTGAACACTCCCATGCATGTTGCACTTGATGGCTGCGGTGCGTTATAAATAATACATGATCCTCCCAAGTAAACCAGTATTGGTCTAGAAATTTGTAGGAGCCCTTGTATTTTCCAGCAGTAGATCCTCGAGACAATGGGGGGCGAGCGGTGCGGGTGGGATGGTCTGTACGTAACCAAACTGTCGGAGAACCCTGTGTGGGTGGTAGGGTTCAATGACATCTAGCGATCTCAAGCAACTACAGAAGAAAGATATCTTATGGAATGGATGTTGAGCCCTGGCACCAGTGTACGGATCCCAAGCCACCTGTGGCAATTAAATGAAACAACTCATTAATATAATAAAAAGTATTCCATCACAAAACGTAAAATATATATCAAGGACTCTATTGGGTGCTCGCCTCACTTGGATGTAGGTCATCCAACCTCTCATGCAATAGCTGTATGTTCTCCCTCACAATCCCGGAATCCTGACTGGATTCCAGCGGCTCACTAGAGGCATTCCAGCAGTATATCCCCACCGTACAGGAAGACGGGAAAATGGGAAGTGCTCATACACCCACGACTGCAAATGATACAAATTATTAATTATACAATTTAAAGGATCAATTACGAGGGAACATGTATATGTATATATAAAGTGTACACATTTACAGTGAGCAGCGTCAGATATCTAGCAATCTGTCGCCTCGTGGGGTCCCTAACTAGCGATACAGATATGCCAATGCGGCAGCCCCCTATGCATAATGACGGACCCGTGGCAAGTCCATCAGTAAAGATAGGTAGTAGATGGGGACTCAAGTCGATGACTTATCTGTGAAGAGTGTGCAGCCTGACAAATACGGAAGATAGCCTCTAGCTGCACACTCTGCCTACTCAACAGACGACGTAGGAGTCACATCACCGCACACCCGTTTGATCCTAGCTACCCCACCACGCGCCACTCTCAACTCAGCTGACACAGATGCCCTATCCACACCCAGTCCATGCTCAAGTAAATCTACTTGATTAGTAAATTTCATACTTATCGATGTGTGGCTTGGAATACCCGTTACTGGGATGTGAGGAGAGTACCCACATCATCTAAGATCGTCATCTCACCAAATGGCATGTGGAAGGTATTTGTCTCAGACTGCCATCTCTCTACAAAGCTCAATACCAAAGGGCAGGAGATATATCGATACGAGAGACGCTTCAAGTCTGCCAATCCAGACTCTTCTATAATAGCACGAAACTGAGGAACATGAAGATCAGCCCCTTCCGCGGGTAGAGGTATGTACCAATCCTTCAGCTAACGCCAATGATTGATACATTTGAGCGGGTCACGTTCCTGCACATTATAAGTATAAATCTTCATTAATATTTGTTATTATAGACTTCAACACATCTTATTTGAAAAAGGATTCATTAAAACATTAAAAGAATGCAAGTGTACCTCCCCGCCCCATATGGATATGGCTACATGCGTCCTAACACTCATAAGGACAGATAGGTCCCCTGGACTGCCGGGAATAGGACCCTCCCCTGCTGCTGCTGCAGGAGGACTAGACAGTTGTGCCTCCTCGTCTGAGGAATCATCCCCTGAAGCACTGTCAACATCCTCCTCAACTGGCTCAAGGAGTGGATCCTGCTGCACTTTTCGTCTTCGTTCAGACGCCGTTGGCCGTTGACGGCTAGTGGTCGAAGAACTTGCAGGCACACCTCGGTGACGCAGTCTTGCAACACCAATCTTGGTCTGCACTCTCAATGGCTTGCTAGAAGAACTAGCCCATCCACCTGTCGTCTGTGAGCTGCCACCATGGCGAGCTGGTCTTCTAGGCATTTCCTCCAATCTGTTAAAAATGAAAATCAATAAGAGGAAACGGCGTAATTAAAGATATCATATTTTTTTGTAATGCTCGGTTCAAATATACAATGCAAACTGATTTTGCACGATGCAATGAAAACGTGCAAATTATGTTCGCACGGTATGATGGAACCGTGCATATTTTATATGCTCTCCCATTACATGCCGTGCATATAAAAAATGCACGGCTTAGATGGGCTATGCATATAGTACCTGCACGGCTTCGATGTGCTGTGCATATAGTCCCTGCATGTTTCTGGATTGCCGAGCAGATCGCGAACAACTGTATAAAGAAGAAGAAAAAGAACAATGGACAGGGTAAATTTAGAGTTTGAAACTCCCATCCATGTCAATCATTAGGGACTTCCCTATTTATTGCAAACATCTATACTGTTTAATGCATAAATTACAACCTAAAAAGGTATGTGAAAATGATAAGCCTATGAACAAGAAGAAGAAAAAGAAGAAGAAGAAGAGCTCACCTTGTTTGAGTGTCCCTGATGATAGATACAAGCAGTGCACTGCAGAAAGGATGGTGATGAGAGCTGTGAGCCGTGCAGTGGAGAAGTAGTCGACGCTTCCGCTTTTGATAAATTTGAAAACTCTCGACGAGGGAATGGAAACGAGATGGTCTTCTTGCCTGGGCAGTTTGGGTATTATGCTGGGTGGGCTCAGCAAAATCTTTTTAAAAATAAAATGGCTATGGTGAGCTCAGCAAATGGGGTGTTCAACAATTCGGGTGGGTACATTTAGAATTTCCCTTTTTATTATCGAGACTCTCTCTCAGTTGCTCTCCATCTCCATTTCAGTCTTCTTCCAAGATCTCTTTTTATCCATCATAGCCCCAGGTAAGCCATCTCTCTCTCTAATAAATCAATCAATCTATCTATATATTACATATGTGCAATGATTTCTTTTCTTCATCTTGTTTGGTTTCTTACTTTCTTTCCTTTGAAATGAGAAACGGCAGGAATACAAATGGATTGTGAGGAAACCTGCTCCTGTTCATCACTATCTCCATCTATGGTTTCGGTGGATGAGGCCCTTCAAATGGTCCTTAGCGTCGCTCCTCGTTTGGAACCAGTCAAAGTACCCCTCCAAGACGCGCTAGGTTTGGTCTTAGCCGAGGATGTTGTAGCCCGCAACCCTTTACCTCCTTTTCGAGCATCCATCATGGTATTACTCTAACCCCCATTTACTTTTCTCTTCTGTTGATGACCCACTTGCCCAATTTCATTTCTTTCATTTGTGAAAGGATTGTACTTGGGAACTTTGTTTATGCGCCTACTATCAAGTTCCGATGGTGGGGTTGGTTATTTTCACTTGAAAGAATAGAAATGAAGCATTTTTATTGCCCATCTACATAACATTTGCATCTATCCCATTGTTTTAAAATATGGGCTCAAATGTTGTAGCAGCCAAAGCCAGAAAAAATGGCCATGGAAGGCAAAAATAAAATTGAAAAATCTGCAATGATTTATCCGATTGTTTAAACATGTTGTATGCGGACAAGCTAACTGTGGAATGTTATAAACAATATGAAAATTTTGCAAATACTTGTTTCTTCATTCCTTCAGGTAAGGTTTTTGTAATTATGCGGATTCTATGGCCATGTGGAAAGTGGCTTAGTTTTTCACATGGCACAGTTTTCTGTTGTTTGGTGTGCATTTGGTACTTATTCATGTGGAAAGTGTAGGAAATTTTGAAATGATTTTCTGCAGTTTCAAGGAAAAATGTTTTCTATGGGCTACTTGGGTGGGGGGATGGGGTTAGGTTTTGGAATTTTCTTTTCTGCAAACAGATTACCGTGAGGAATGGAAACTCAGGCAATAAAAAAAAGCCATTTTGAGTGATTTAGATGTAAATAAATAACAACATAGAATACAAAGATGGTGAGAATAGAATTACAAAATTTTAATGCATTGTAAATTTTGGGCTAAACATGTAAAATCCTATCAGTCATGGCCAGAAACTTCATGGTATCAGGCAACATGACTTGGTTTTGGCCGAGTTTTAAAACCATTGTCTCTTTTCCTTTTTCATATCTTCTCGTCTATTCCTACTTCCTCATCCCAGAGAATGAAAATTGCAATGACGTGATACCATTTTAGATGCATCATTATTCTCAGCACTCTGTTCTTTGCAAAGACTAACGACCCTTAAGTGTTTAGTATCATATACGTTGTTAGATTAGCAGATTATGAGGTTTCCTTATATACCGGTTTGAGTTACTTCTAACAACCCACAACCACCTACATATCTATCTATTAATCATTATATGTTTTGACTCATTAGTTAATAGTTGAGAAACCGGTAAAGCTATTAAAATCTTATGGTATGGAAAATCCTGTAATTGTCTGAGGAATTGGAGAAATTTCTATCTAGTATGGAAAATTATTTAAATGGCATTTTCTTAATGTCATTTCTTGTCATTGGAAATCTGGGGCACCAATTTCTCCTTTCGGGGGTAGGTATCAATATACTAGGGTAAATTAAACTCTCAATTTGATTTCCTTGACATTTTATTTCGTTTTAGTATGTATTTATTATATTTTTTCCAGGATGGTTATGCTGTAGTTGCTTCAGATGTGCCTGGGGAATATCTTGTAATTTCTGAATCAAGAGCTGGAAGTGATGGAATTGGTACAACTGTGGCTCCCACAAATGTTGCATATGTCACAACAGGGGGTCTCTCTCTCTCTCTCTATATATATATATATATATTACATATGCATATCACATTCAATTTGATGTATAAAAATGGATTCCTTTAAAGGTGGTTTTATCAAAGGGGCGAAGGATTAATGGGTTAAGGGTAGAGATCTACATAAGGTCTCCAAAATTTCTTCTATAAGGAAAGCATTTCTTTTCCCTAAGTAAAATACTGAATGTGCTAAAAAAAAAAAAAAAAAGAGAAGGCTTTCTAAGCCTCTGGACTGTACGGTTTCCTGTTGGCCCCACCTTAAAGTGATGCTGAGGTATAATATTTGTTCCATACCATGGACAGGATCGAATGTCCCAAAATGATCCCATATCCAATGTTCTCTTGACTTTTGCTTGTAGTGATGTTTGTTTATTTGTTTACTAACTTATTTTCTTGAATAGTTAAATAATTGTATTTGTAGTTATCAATCAAAGGTGTAGGGCTTTTTTTGGATGAGGTGGTTATTCATATTAGGTGTATGGTCCAAGATTTTTTTTCCTTTTTCTTTTCTTTTTGAAGCGGTAATGATTTTATTTCTACAAAATGACAGTGAACCAAACAAGTGAACAAGTCAAACAAAGGAAACAAAAAAGCACCAACCCACCAAGAGGCTAATAACAAACCACTAAGCTAGAGCCACATCCAAAACCCCCAAAGAAAATACTAGTATAAATATTCACATCCCTCCAGTAACCCTTTGAAAGGGGATTAAAAAGAAAAAAACATTGCACCGCTGCCATAGTCCCCTTCTCTTTAAACCCTGACATCCAGTCATCATTTGTTTGAACTACGTCAGTTTTGTAACTTCTGTTTTCCTTTCCCTCTAGCTTTAGTTTTAGACTTTTCCCCTTGCGGTCCTTATTCTAAAAACCTTTAATGGAACACATATCAGCATTATTTCCATCGAAGGAGACACCAGCTGCTTTGCCAATATTCAACGTATTTTCTATGATGCTATCATCTTCATCACATGTTTGTATTTTTGTATTCATCTTTTCTTATTAATATATTTATGTTACCTCTTTCAAAATAATATTTAAAGACATCACAGGACAACAATCTGCACTCTCGAGGTCACCAAATTGGATGGGGATTATTATCCTCATCATTTCTCAATTGGCCCATCAAACCGGATCATCCTTCTTCTCATAACCATTGTAAGGAAGATTGTTAGGACATGGATTTGCTATTATTCATTCTTTCTGCTACTAAAATCAAAATAAACGACTAGTGGAATTTTAGCATGTGCTAGTTAGATTGCTCATTTTTAGCCTGATTTGATGTTGACAGCAGCAGATATGGTCCCTGGCCCTTCTACTCTTTTTCTACTGTTTGTGAATCATCTAGGAGTAATAGGAGCCTATAGGCCCTTATAGACTGCATTATTTTTATATACACAACAAATAGCACAAAGGGAAAAGTGGTCCTGTAGTTTGATGGGCCATGTGAAAAATAAAAGAGAGAATACCTATGCCATCTCATTGACTTTGAATTTGAAAATTTATTTGTTGCTGTATGATCTTTTTTTTTTCACATGACCAATACCTGAAGGTGCTGATGCTGTTGTGCCAATTGAAAATAAAAAGACACTTACAGTGGAGTAAAATTTTTCAAAATATTGGTCGGAGCTAGCCCAGGTCTCAATATACGTCCAGTGGTAAAACTTTTTTGATAATATTGGATGTTGATTCATCATCATCATCAAAGCGTTGTCCCAACTATCTGGGATCACCTACATGAATTCTGTATTTCTGTTTCTCCATTTTGGTCTATCTTGGCCCAACTATGTTAAATATCAATTACCTTCAGAAAAAAACAATTAGTATGCCACTTGAAAGAATATGTTGCTGTTTGCTATGAGTCTATTAAATCCTTTTGTTAATTGGTCAGGGGTTTGACATTGATAAAGGTGTTACTGTTATGAAGTCCGTTGAGCCAATAGGCACTTCTGAAATTGGCCTACTTGCAACTGTGGGAGTAATGACGGTGAAGGTAATCCTATTTGTTCTGTATAATGCTGCTTAGAAACTATAAATGGATGTCATACATTGGTATCATGGGTTACACAACATGCAGGTGTACCCAAGGCCAACAGTTGTGGTGCTTTCAACAGGGGATGAGCTTGTAGAGCCTACAACTCAGCATCTAAGCCATGGCAAGGTTGTACATATTTTTTGTTTGGATAAAATTGTAAGACATGGAACTTTGTAGTATTCAAAGGCATATGGATTATGGAGTCAATTAGTCAATCCTTGGCATTTATTTTTGATGATTAACTTTGTTGTTGGATATTGAACTAGGTTATGTTCGAATGTTAGATCTGATATGCTTTATACTTTGATGGCAATTCTTTGTTCTTAAACAAATCAGAGACTCCAACCGTTCTATGCTTCTGGGCCGACAGCTGCCATACAGCAACAATGCAAAATAGTTTACTTGGGCATTGCTCATGACAATGAAGAAGATCTTGAAAGGATTCTTGACTATGCCAATTCTGGTGGGATTGATATATTGTTTACTTCTGGAGGTGTTTCAATGGGAGATAGAGATTTCGTCAAGCCTTTGTTAGCAAATAGAGGGACCATCCATTTTAGCAAGGCATGTTTGATGGCTCATCTATGTATTTTTCCTGGTTTCTGTGAAAAGTGAATAGAAAATCTATCTTCTCATACCATTTTTTTTAAATGTTTCTCGTACCAAGTCTCACTAGAGCATGTTGCATGAATAGGGTTAGTGTGCGGGATCCTTTATTAGTGTGGGGTAGCAGATTTGTCAAAACTAAGATAATATGATTCCCAGATTTGGCACCATAGAGGATTTTGCAATTTAATATTAAATAGATATACCAATTAAACCCAGGACCCTGCTTCAGTGGGACCGCACTGGGTAATGACCTTTTTAGATATACCAATTAAAAAGGGTGTGCTCCTGTGTAGATGTCTCCTGGATTTTCGTAGTAGGTGGCGGGATTGGATTGATCATGTGGAGTGGAGTTCCAGGTGGGCCCCATGGATTGTCTCGCATAGTGTGAGATATTCACATAGGACCATCAGAGCCAATAAAAAATAGTAAATACATATTTTCTTAAAATTGCACTTGTAACATATAACTAGAGAAGTTTTAATGCTAAACCCTTACACTAAATATTGAGGCACCACTAAACATTCAGAGTATAATATAAAATTTAAAGGAACAGGCTAAATAGTAATTTACCGTTAAGAATGTAATTGTGCTATTCAGCTATATAAAGATTTTGATAGAAGAGATAGAATTATGAATGAGGATATAAGGGGAAGCCTATTAGTAGCTTCAATATTAGATTTTTTTTTCAAGGAATACTGTTTGAGTTATTTTGGGCAAGTGCAAAGAAAGCTGAATCAGCCGCTGTACAATTTCTCAAAGGATTTATGGTTCAAGGAACCGAAAGTGGGGATCTTGGATGAAGCAGTAAGAAAACACGTGTTAGACTTTAGAGTCTTGAAGAACGTAGTCTCGAATAGGGGAGACGAGAAAAGCTTAACTCACAAAGGTGACCCTAAATAGTTGGATTAGGTGCAATGATGTGAAGATGTTGCATTCAGATAGAGAAAGAGAGAGTTGGCATAGGTGGCAATCATGTATCTTGTACATTTTTTTATTGGTGACCACCAAACTTTATTGAAAAACCATCAAGGACATGGGAAAGGAGAAGTTGTTGAAGGCTCTATAGTCTATATCATTCAAAAAAAAAAAAAATAGAAGTCTATAGTCTATACCATTCTCCTGTTATTTATAAATTAGAAAAATAAAAGAAAAATATACATGTAAAAACTCAAGGAAAGGTGTTCCTGAAGATGCAGAGCATTTGCAAATGCCCTCTTTAATGGTATAAAAAAAAGGTTTGCTTTAATTTGCTTCATTTGTTCATATTTTTGGATATCCTTACATTAAGACATTCAAGAAAAAAATTAGCTTAATTTAATGATTAGAAGCAAAACATTATGTCTATTGCTGAAAAAGCCTTTTGCATCTGAGAGAGGGCTCTTTCCTTTAGCTGCTCTCGCTTTGGAACATCACTGTTCAAGTTATTTGCTCGGTCTCTGTTTTCTCTTTTTGAATGATCAGAGGCATTTCCATGGTGAGATTAACACTTTCCATAGTAATAACTTTTCATTGTGATTTTATTTTTGTTCCTTCAAATGATCTTCATATTTTTGTTTCTTTAAATGTGAATATTTAGAGTCTTCTGGGTAGGATTTTTTATTGACCTGCGGTCACTCTCATCAATTTATCTCCATAGGCCTTTTCATTAAAGTGATGAATTTTTCTTATAAAATCCCTCATTCAGGTTCTCATGAAGTCTGGAAAGCCTATAACGTTTGTGGAGATTCATTTTACGTCAACTGGAGAAAGTGCAGGAAAGAAGATCCTTGCATTTGGTTTGCCTGGAAATCCTGTGAGCTGTTTAGTCTGTTTCAATCTTTTGTTGTCCCCGCTATACGCCATCTTGCTGGATGGACTAACCCTCAACTCCAGAGGTTGTTGTATACTTCCTAAACCGCTGCTTTGTTTATTGTATAATTTTATAAAGCCATTTCAGTTGCTGTGTTTTAATTCCTGAAAATACGCATTTACTGCAATATTTTATTTTACTTAGTATATGCCGAAAGCTTCTTTGAAATGGGAATAAGATGTGCCTTTAGATGATCCTTGTTTCCATCTTTTGTAAGTCATTACGGTGACGGGAATTGAAGGTATCCATGCCTCTTGTGGTGACTACTGATTATCCTATATAATAGTGGCTACTTAACAATGGATTCCAATGGGTTCTTTTCTAGGCATATCGGATTTACCTTTACAATAACTTTATGAACTTGGTTACTAAGTCCTCATTTTAGAAACACAGTAACCTGCCTTTCGTCCGCTCCTTGCTGGAGATAAGGATGAGCTAGAACTTGATGAGGGAAGTCTAAAAGGTGTGCTGATGATGTTATTATTTATGGAGATGTAGTTGGTGATTTGGAAAAATCTATATATGATGAAGTCACCAAATATAAATGACTAGATTCACATGAGTATTGATGGACCGTGCAATCTGCTCAGGGTGCTACTGAGGTCGACGGACATGAGAGTCCGTGGGGTACGACCCTTTCGTGACCGTGGGGCAAAGCGGGTATCAATATGTTTTTGTGTGTGGGTGTGCCAGAGTTTCTATTTTACTTGGAATTACAAGTGGAGATCCGGAGATCGACCTTCGCAAGTAAAAAGGAAATCAACTCCTTTCATGTTTTCCATTGCACATGTATTTAAGAAAAGAGACATTTTCTTGATTTGCCATGAAAGGCGATGTTTTGGCATTTATAGCCGATTTTTGGCGTTTATAACCAATTTTTGGCACTTATAGCCGATTTTGGCGTTTATAGCCGATTTTGGCATTTATAGCCAATTTACAATTCTTATCAATAATGAAAGACAAGAGTTGTGATTTTTGTCTCTTTTAGAAAAACACAAAATACAATGAAAAGCAAGAAAATGAGGATTTAACTTCTCAGGAGATTATGGGGGACTCGTTCAGATTGACGGTCGCAAGCCATGTATGGACTTCGCCATCATCCATGCAGATGAGAACAGATGATGCTCTTGATTCCCTTGGCTTGGCTGTAACCTCAGATTTTTAGAGGACAAAGACCAAAAGGAGGTCCTATATCCAATAAAAAGCTAAGTAGACGGGCTGAAAAGTAACCTCTAAGCCATTAGAGGCAGAAGGAGAAGGCAAGGACCTTGGGGGGGGGGGGGGGGGGGGGTACCCCCCAAGGGACTTTTGTCACCTT
Organism: Litsea cubeba; assembly: GCA_012931725.1. NCBI lineage: Eukaryota > Viridiplantae > Streptophyta > Magnoliopsida > Laurales > Lauraceae > Litsea > Litsea cubeba. Next base: position 28,562,223 of record CM022946.1, read on the forward strand.
GTAGCGGTGGTCGGTGCAGAACTTTCGTAGGGTTTTCCCTCTTTCTTTCTCTGGATTTTCTGTGCTTGGAAGCTGATCTGATTCTAATCTTTCTCAGTTTTTTGAAATGCTTGGAGTGCTCTCCTATTTATAGGCTTTTAGGTAGCCATTTAGGAGAGTTTTTGAGCCTTAATTGTCATAAGGCTACATAAAGGGAGGAGTTACAAGATTTATTTCTTTATTTTGTAAATCCTTTTTCTTGGCTTCTGATTGGCCGATGGAGATCAAGGGCATTCAATCTCCTTTAATCGCCATGATGGGAGGACTTTCATGGTTTAAATGCCATGAATCTCTTGACTTGTAACTCCTGGATGCTTACTTCTGATTGGGCCGTCCAAAGAAATGAATTGATGACTGCAATATAGCTAGCCAATTAATTGCATTAAGTGGTCGCCGAGCAGTTGAAGAGTCGCGGGCCGTGCCACATCTTTTGGAATTTTTCTGGCGATGATTATTGATGGATCTTCATGCTGAACGATATCGGATAACCATCTAACTTCAGACATTGATTGCTAACAGCGGGTCGGTGGCATCTGTCCTGTCGATTTCTCGATCGATCGGGTGGAAAGTGCACTTTTTTTATCGACTAGTTGGCGATCAATGATGATTTTGACGGATGTCAAAGGACTTGGTGCCTCAAAAGTATGAATTTTGGAAAATCACAGGGGTTGGAATCTTTGAAATGCGAAAAAATGATGGAAAATTGGCCTTTCCGGGCGAATCCGGGGATTCGGGGCTCCATGGTCACCGACGACCCTAGGCCAGGGTCACGGGATGCGACCCTGGGGGGAATTATCCCATTTCGGTCCCGTTTCGCGGCCGTTTTGAGGTCTTTTTTCATTCTTTTTTCTCCTGTATCTTTCTTGAAATTTTTGCACATTTATTGGCCTGATTTCCCTATAGAAAACTTGACGAGAATCCTTGCATTTTGGGGTGAAAAGTTTTCAACTTTCCAGGAAAGCCGAAGACTTTGCAGCGTAGAGCTGCCGATTTTTCGTCAGAAGTTGAAACTAGGTCAAACAATGTCGGAATGACCTGAAATTTGAGGTGAAGCCTCCTGAGCAATAAATAAGACCAACCATAGGCTTTTCTTTGAGTTTTGAAGCCGTATGGGGTCCTGTCGCCAATAGACTTGATTTTGTCGTGAGGAAGATGTCGTGCCTTGATGTGTGGTCAACTGATGTCCGATTGACTTGAGATTTGACAAGGAACCTATTGGAGTCATTTTGAGATGATCCACAGGCTTTGTCTTGGAAACCATGGTCCCGGGGAGTTCCGCCGCCGAGATGCTAGATTTGGCTTTCGAGAGTCAAAGTTTGGTCAAATGTTGTAGAAATGACCTTAAACTTGACGTGTAGCCCTTTGTAAGCATCTTGAAGCTGCCCATGTGCTCTGTTTGATCAGTGATGGCCTTGGTGGTTCTTGTCGCCGAGAGGCTTGATTTAGCTGTTCGAGGGTTGATGTAGGGACAAACACAGTCCGTTTGACTCGGAACTTGATGTGGAGCCTTTTGGATGTATTTTGAGACCATCCATAGGCTCCGATGCTGTCACTGCTAGGGAGCTCCTGTTCAGCTGCCGGAGGAGCAAAGTTAGGCCAAATGATTTTGAAATGGCCTGAAACTTCTTCTGTACTCCTCTCTTGGCTTTCTTGAAGGATCTTATAGTTCTTGTTTGATTCTGACAAGATTTGAATTTTTGAGAAGTAGCATTGCCTATTTGTGGTAGGCTGCGGCTTCTAGCTTTCTTGATGTTGAACAGGCAAAGTGACATTTTTGGTGTCAACAAGTATATTCCATACAAAATCCAAAATTAAGGATCAAAGTGTCACTTGATCTTGGAGTCCGTTGCAAAAATGTAGTCTTGCAATAGGTCATTGACGAGCTTAAGATTCCCAAGAGAAACAATTGGCATCTTAGAAGCTCTCATGGTTCAAGAATGATAATGAGGCACCAATTACATTTAGAGCTTATGTTTCAGTTTTGATTGGAGGACGCTGACATTAAACATCTGTTACCTATTATTAGCTAGGTCATGGCAGCGCACCATCCATGACGTTTATAAAAACACCTTTACATTTTATAAGGATAACGTGAAGGTAGTGTTGGGCTCTACTCCTGAGAATCTGCCTGTCACAAGCCAATCTTATAGAGGACATGAATTGCCTTTCAATATCGCAATTGATGGAGGGGACAATATATGCTGTGGTAGAAAAAGATGTATCTGGTGGTGCAGATTTACGGGTTGAGATAGTATCATTGATGGAGTTTGGTGACATATTCCCAGATGAGTTAACCCCAGGTTTGCCGCTGATGTGAGATACCCACACCACATAGCCTTATATTGGGCTCTAGTTTGTCTAATCGACTCGCTTACTGAATGACTCCAAAAGAACATGAGGAGCTATTTACTTGTAATCTAGCTAATTAAAATCCTCTCAATTGGGTGAAAACATAGGTTACAAGTGTGGTGTACAATGGGCACAGAAAATTCCTCCTTTATTTGTATGTCCTGCAAGAGTTCATAAAATTGTTATCTACATTGCGATCTGCATCTCCATCTTTTCATTGTGATCTGCAGCTCTATAATCCACTGGCTTGTCACACAAGTTCCCAAGACTTTATTTCTATCAAATTGATTCCTTGGATAAAGCATTCTGAATTTTGATCTCTAATTTTTTGACCATCTGCTTAATACTTACTGCAAATTGTATCATCATCCTAACCCCTATTTATGGTGTACAAAGTGCATGCTCGCATTGCACAGCCGATAAAGACAGATCCCGTTCGACCTGAGTTCCATCGTGCCGTAATTTCTTGGGAGCTCAATGATGGATCTGGGAAACCTGGGTAAGGTTTTAGACTTTAGAACTGATATGCTTTTATGATTGAAAAATACATAAACTTGTCGTACAACCAAACTTGTGCTCAACAGTTGTATTAGCAATGCCATATGAGTAACTAAATAAACAGAGGTTTTTGGATGGAATATTTGTTGCAGAAAGTACTGGTCATCAGATGAGCAGTCGGCTACTTAGCATGAAGTCTGCAAATGTGTTACTAGAGTTGCCAGCTACTGGTGCTGTACTTTCAGCTGGAACTTTAGTCCAGGCTATATTGATTTCAGATATAAGCAACTTTCCTTTGAGTATGCAAAATAACATGGATTTGTCATCATTTCCCTTAAATCCTACTATTAGAAGTGACATCATGCATTCACAAACTTCATCTAAATCTCAAGATGTAACAGTTATTGTTGCTATCCTTACCGTTAGCGATACTGTTGCATTTGGAAGCGGACCTGATCGGAGGTATGCCTTTTGTTTTCCTTATGTTTTTTTATGGGCCTATTGTGCTTAACCAAATTGTTTTTAGTTTAGCACCTATTTCTGTGTTTGGTCTATTTTAGTGCTTTGCTTCTTATCTAGATATCATTCTCGGTGACTCATTTCTTGATAGGAAGCTTTCATCCATTAACTGAATGCACACACAAAATAATGGATAGTTTTACTGGATCAGAATGTTGGAGTTTATTGTCTCCTAAGGTGATCTTATTTAGAAAATCTCTTCTAGATTGGCAAACTAGGAGTTTTATGAATCCAAACAGATTATTGATCACCAACAATCACCTGAAATTTAACGGCACGCTACATGAAGAAAAGTTGTAATAACTTCAGGCATTAAGTTGGAGCAAAGTGGGGTGTAGTAGTTTCCTTGTCTTCTTGGTTGTCTGATGCAAGATGGACCTGCGGGCCCACCCACACATGGGCCAAGATATTTTATTTCTTGATTTATTTCCCTATTATTTGTCATTAGATTTCTAATTTTGTTTAATGGTTGTAATTAGGATAGTTTCTTTTTTTTTTTTTAGTTTCTTAGTTTGATTAGGTGACTTAGACCCTAAGTTTCGTTTTTCTTATTTATATGGCATTGTAAAGATGAGAATGCACAGAGTTGATGATTATAAAATTCGGTTTTATCCCTTTTGAGGTGTTTCCTCGTTGATAGTCTTTGTAGGGACATGTCATAGTGTATGCGGACATGTGCTTCAGCACTTGTATGTTGTAACGCAAGCCCCAACCCTAGAGCCTACATCATTGTCGGCTTGAACTCTACTCATGGAAGGTAGGCAGATGTTCCCTCAATGGACCAGCAACATTCTTGAACTCCACTTGAATCAAGGAGGCCAACTATTGTTGATGTATAAATGAAATGTAAGGTCCGCGACCTTACTGGGTCAGTTGGGCCCAATAGCAGGCCCATTGACCCGTTTATTTAATAATTATTATATTTAATTGTATTTTAGATATTTAAGTGGGTTTAGATCAGGAGCGAGTTTCTTTTAGCATTAGAATAGTATCTGCAAAGTTTCGTGTAATTCCGAGTTCGTTTGATCTTAGCAGGGGGTAGTTTACAATTTAGGAAAAATTGAGTGTTTTTACGAAAAATTCTGAATGCCGTAATTTTTGCGTTCGCTGGAAAGGTTTCGTCGCGCATATCATTTTTGTCTCTTGGATCGTCGCAATCCGATGATCAGAAACCCTTCAAGTGGTCCATTCTTTTACCAGACCCACTTAAGGGCAATTCAGTCTTTTTCTCATTCTCTTCTTCTTAATCGATGATTAGCCCTAATTCTTTATTCATTCTCTGCAACGAAAGCTATAGCAGCCCCCTTCTTCTTCATCTTCCCAGAACTCTACTCGGGAGAGATCACCTCCGCGATCCGAACCGCTAATCTTCATCCTCTCAATCTCCTCTTTCTTCTGGTATCAATTTGGTAAGAATTCTCATACCTTCATCTTTTCAATGATCTTCTCTTTTGTTAGATTAGGTTTGATCTTAATCTTCTTCCTTCCTTTCTTCTTCTTTGCATTCTAGACTGCATTTTATAGGATTAGATTGGGGATTTTGCGGTAGAAGAGCTTCTCCTCAAGTTTTTCCAATTTATATCATCTTCTTGGTTGAGGCAAGTAGATTTGCAATGTATAATTTAGCATGTGTGTATGTTCCTATATTGATTGCAATGATTTCTTGTTAGATTTTCCCTAATTCCAAGCCTGTTCTGATATTGATTTGGGGGTTAACATGTTAGGTTAGGTTTATGGAATGGGATGAATTAATTGTTAAATGGAGAGCCTTTTATGTTCTAAATTGCTAGAAATGATGTAAAATAATGTATGGATTGAATGGAGAGCATGGAGGCTCATTTTCTACAGGTTTGGCCTTAGAATAGCCTGAGGAGGAAGAGGGCAAAACCCATATTTGGGGTGACAATTCGCTGTCCGATCGATCGGACCTGATTGCCCGATCAATCGGACAGGTTCATTAACTGGATGCTGTTCAGGTCCGATCGATTGGACCGGAGGGTAATTTTCTAACAGCACTTGGCAACTCCAGAGACTTGTAACTTTTAACCCGCTCGTTGGATTTCTATGTATAATATACCGGTGGAAAGCCCTTGAGACGTAGAATGCAATGGTTCTAGTTTTATCATGATCGGAGGTCGGGAAGTGATGTAAATACTTGGGTTGTTGATCTAGCTCATGTTTTATTGGAAATGAGACCGGTAAACTAGGTTTGGGCCTTAGATGTTGGAAACCATGAATTTACTCTCACTTGACCATTAATGGGGATTGAAATCGAAGTACGTGGCTTGATGTGCTTCGATGGGTTGTCTAGGTATTCGTGTATTAGCGTGGTGTAACCGAATGCATATGGAATTGAATTGAATGATGCTTCACATGATTATACACCAATGGGTTTTTCTAATTGCATCGTTGATCCAGTTTCCACGTGTACTCCATTAAAACATGTGGGGTGTAGGGATGACACCACTTGCCTAGGATTGGATTGTAATTCTTCCTTGACTTGTGACTTGCATCCGTTGTTTGCATTCCTTGTACACTCTCTTGGCATAAAATACTTAACTAACTATGAAACATAAATCCTTGTAGGATTTAGGACTTGGACCTAACTTAGAGTGTACCTTGGGAACCTGTGTCATGTAATTGATAAACATGACTGGCTACCATGTAAGGGATTATCACATGGTTGATTTGTCTTGTATTGTCTTGAATGAGATAGTCCCTATGATCATGTCTTGTGTACTGAGCTAGCCGGACTTGCTTGTCTTGTTTGTCCTTGTGTCAACACCACTTTATTACTATTTGCATATCATGGCCATCTGCAGTTTGGGGTTTATTGACGGACCGGTTACTCCGTCGTCGGGGTGGGCAGTCGGCATAGGACGGCGTCCATGGTGTTGAATAGCTGGAAACGGGCTAGGACCGTGCTGCTATTCCCGGACCGGGAACTAAGATCCCACTGGGGCCGGACTTTGGTTTCAGTAGTCTAGATTGGATTATTACTGGTACCCCAGGAGGTGGGTAGGACATCCTCTGAGTCTCCCTCTTGATTCTTGCATTGCATTGTCTGGATAGTGGTTATTGCTAGATGATTGCTAGGATTCCCGTAATTGCTTCTGATGATTATTACTCTTGCTTTATGCCTAGCTTCGCTTTCCTTGTATTCACTTGATTATGCTACTTGTCATTACTCTATACTTGATGCATGTCATGTTTAATGTACTTTGCTTATCTATCGCTCAATATATCGTTGACTCTGTTCCTTGGTGTGCAGACACCTTAGGTGATTACTACTATGAGGAGCAGGCCGGTGAGAAGATCCCAGAGGATCTCCAACCAGCTGAGGAGGAACGAGAGTGGCATGCCGATGACGTAGAGTAGCGTCATCATTCCGGCATGAGAGAGAGAGTCACATAGAATATTCACTTGCTTTATATTTATTCTTTTATTATCCCTCGTTGGAACTTTCATTTCATTGACTTTTTTCTTTTAATGGCCTTGATTATTGGGTTGGCCATTGTAATTAAATTAACTCCTTTGTTTAGTTTTATTTGTTTCCTATTGCAACTCTGATTTTAAATAAGAAGTTATTATTCACTGTTGATATTTCATATGCCTAGAGTTGTTTGAATTCCACAATTATTGGATTGTATGAGGCTTGAAATATAATATCCTCACAGCGGACTTACGATCCGTGGGCCTAAAGGACAAAAATTTTAATTAGTCCTAAATTCCACTCCCCGGATCCGGTTTATTCTTTAATCGGGTACGGGGGATGTGACATGAAACTTCCATGGTCCCACGGTGGAAGAAGAAACCCAAGAAATCGCATTTTTTGAATCACTTTCCACAATTAACTTGTCTTCAGTGAAGGCAAAAAAAAAAAAAAATGATTAAAAAAAACATAAGAGCTTTGATGTAGGAGCAGATAACCTTGATTTAACGCAACATAAGGTAGCCTCCCAATTATGAATAAAATCTTCAACCTTGGATTACCAAGTTCTCTCCCTGATAAAGCCCACTTCGCTATTTTCAAAAGCACACCGGACAGAAGATCATCAAAATGCACATTGACCCCCTGAAAATCCTATTGTTTGTCTTCTTCCAAATAGACCACAAAATAGCGAAAGGGACATGGTGAGCCCCTTTTTTTTTTAATGATCATGGTGAGCCTTCAAATGATTGTACCACATTTAAATAAGGCACTCATCCTCCGTGCTTGAGTCATACCACTGAAAGACCCTATAATGCAACAAGAGACCACAATGGAATAGCGAGCGACACCTTAGAAAATAAAAGCATTCGCAATGCAAGAACAAGTGATCAATCATCTGGCTATCATTTGCCTTTCCGCAGAAGGCACATGTCTAAGTTAAACTTTGGTGCTTTCCCTTCCGAGATTATCCACTCGACTCCTTAAAAACTTCCAACCAACAAAATATCTCCACCTTGGAGGAGCCAAGCCCAATCAAACATGCGAGCTAGGAGACTTGGCTTCTAGCGATCCTTCCAAAGTTCTGTAGGAGGCCTCAGTCAAAATCACACTTGATGGGCACAGCTTCCAATTATGAACATCCGCCCTCTTCCAAAGGCCTACTTGTCATCAGTAGCATTCTTCCTTAAGCCGTTGACTTTAGGATTGCGCCTTGGGCTAGGATTTAGCGTCCCAGGTTGAGGTTGGGTTTGCGCATGTGATAGTTTTCTTGATTACGTAGATGGTCCGGCATCCATATCTCTTAGTATCACTCTCATATTAGAAGCATAACAACCGCCTCACCCTTATGTTCCAAGTTATATGCATCCAATAATTTGTAATATGCCCTAGGCCAATTCGTTCTACACGTCTTGAGTCAATCACCCAAATGATGGGAAACCGTTTGCAATTCTCAGTCTTGGCAGTCTACACATGTGCTCAACATATGGAATTCTTCTGTGTAGTCACTGACTTCTTGGTTACCCCGCTGAAGATGTTGATATCACTGATAGAGCTTGCCAGTATAGCTCTCTTTTACCATTTTGCTTTATTAATGAATTTCGTTACTTTTCAACAAAAAAAAAGCTCTTGATCGCACCCTAGTGACATAAATTGCTCCCAAAGCTTGTAAAATGGGAAGGTAATTTGTTTTTTTTTTTTTTTGTGGGAAGACAATATCTTAAATTGAATCTATGGCAGCAAATGGATCAACTGATCAAGCTATGAAGGATAAGGCAAGTACTTTGCTAAATGGGTGATTTTACAATTTTTCGAAGAACCCACATATTAGGGATTGCTAATGTTGTATACATGATATTCAACCAGTTCGATTTATATTAGACTTGCCATATCTGATTTTTTCTTTTGCACTTGTCATTTTCTTGCCTATTGTTATTTATGCCAGTTCCTTTGTTCTTACAACAATTGCCCTAAACCTTATAAACTAAGGTGGACTTGCCTCCAAGGATAAAATTATGCTGTTAGCAGGTGTCACCCATGTGTTCTTGTTTTGTTCATTTTTGCAGTTCTTATAGCAATAGAGGGGGGATTTTGATTTCCAGCCTCCCTATTTAATTTAGGGGGCAGGGACACAAAAATAGGGTCTTTTTTTCCCACCGGATAGAAGATAATAATAATAAAAAAATGTATACTCTGGAATTTTACATTCATTCAAAGGAAATATAATAAAGAAGACAATAACAACCAAAAGCAATAAAAAAGGAAGGAGTCAGAATGTATATTTTTTTTTATCAGTAAAGTCAGAATGTATATTATTTTTGAGACGGGTTCCATATGGAAAGAACTTAGTTAATTTATCTTCCCTATTAATGATGTTGATTTCTGTTGTTTTGCTGAATTTGATTCTTTATTGCAAAGAAATGGATACATGAACTAAATGCATCTGAATACACCACTTTGAATGTTTGTTTCTAAGTGGTCACTTTGTTGATGCAAAATTAAATTACAGAGTTGCTGCTGCTTGTTGTTGAAGGAAACCACATAGTATCAGTTGATTCTTTGCACATTTTCCTTCATGATTGTATTTCCACTTCTTTCTCTGACAAGCTACCCATTTTACTGTTTGATAGTGAATATTCACTGCACACATGAATCTTCTCTTGCTGTGCACTAATTTATGATTGATTGAGCTTGAGAAGACTGACTCAAGGACTTAATGAACTCCAGACTAATTTGTTATGAATCCTATAGTGGTCCAAGGGCAATTTCTGTTGTAAATTCATCATCAGAGAAGTTAGGAGGAGCAAGGGTGTTTGCAACAGCTGTAGTGCCAGAGGAAGTGGACAAAATTCAGGATTGTCTGAAAAAATGGTGTGATATTGACAAAGTAGACCTCATCTTAACCCTAGGTTAGACTCTCCTCTCTATCTTCTGTTCTTGGCCAACTTTTATGGAGGTTTAGGTAATTCTTTCTTTTTATTCATTGTTTTCATTTTTTTTCCCTTACATGTAGGTGGCACTGGATTCTCTCCCAGAGATGTAACACCTGAGGCAACAAAAGGTTTGATAGAGAAGGAAACCCTAGGTCTTTTGTATGCAATGCTTCAAGAGAGTCTCAAGGTATCAACATCTTTTGTTGGTTAATTTTGTGGTATAACTATACTTGGACCTAGTACCCGATACAATAAGAAGAATGAATCCAGGAGATGATTGCACTATCTGCTCATATATCAAATAGCAGATATGGGCTGTCACCATCGGCATTTAATCTAAGAATATTTGGCTCTACGCATTTTCATGGAACTCAAGCACTGATGTGGTAGTGATTCTTCCTTCCCTTGTGTGCATATTGTGATTGAGTTGTCTTAGCATATGTATATCTGTTTGCATTGTTTGTGTACATGAATGTATATATGTACAGGTATATGCACATATCTAAGCATGTTTATGCTTTTTTTTTTGTTTTTTTGTGTGTGTGTGTTTGAGTTGGTGTGTGTTTCACTCTATGCAATTAACTTTTTTGTGTAATCTCTCTCTACCCATATGCTATGACTAGTGTAGTCATAATTCATAATTGAGAAATCTGCTGTTGTTGTTGGCATGGTGACCTTTAAATGAATTCAGCGATTGGAATCACTTCATTATTTGCTAGAGTTTCTTATCTTACTCATTATAAGACATGGGCTGAATTCTTCTTATTTCCTATTATTGGAAACAGGTGACACCATTTGCCATGCTCTCACACGCTACAACTGAAATAAGAGCATCAGCACTTGTAAGGATCTGACCTCATCCTTTTCTCTTAGTAAATTTTTTACTTAGATATTTAGGGAGGAATACAAATTCACCAAAAACTGCAATCTTTTAGAAGGGATTAGCTATTTTTACTGTAATAGCATCCTTCGCACTCTTCATCTTGCTAAATACTAGGAGAAATGTTAGCCAAATGTGGGATTTTAAGAATAGTGTAACTAATGCACTTTCCTTGAACAATAAAGGCGAAAGACAATCTCATGGTTTGTCCATATCGGAGTTTGCTCACGTACAATGTTCTTCTTTTGACAATTGGATAGCAGCTTTTCTCACATTTTATGAATAACGTACAATTATTTTTGCTACTATTATATCCTTCCATTGGATTTCCGATGCTTCTCTTTTGCTATTTGATACACACAGACATTGGACAGGATATATTTGATTAGTGTAAGATTCCCTCTAAATATTGGTTTTCCCTTTCTAAATATTGATACCACCCATATTCCTAGGATATTTTTATTGAGACCTGTGTGTTTAAAAACTATTTGAAAAAGAAATATAAACAACCTGACTTGTTCTAATGAGTTTTCCTCGAATTTATGAGAAGGGAAATGATTATGAGATAGCAAGTAGCTGATGCAGGATAGACCCGTGGTCCCCATGGGTTAACCTGCCTTGGGTTAACCTGCCTTGGGGCCCAGCCCACCTATCTTTATTTTATTTAGAGTTGTGTTTTTTTTAATGATGCACATACAGACATTGATCGCCAAGATATTGAAAATCCACCGTTGGATTACCATTCTTGCAATATCCAATGGTTGGATCTCTTTGGGTCAAGCATATGATGGACTTCAGGCCCCATGTGTGCAATCGTATTGAAGGCCCCACACTAGGAAGTGCCACATGAGAGGAATTATCAATTTTAGAAAGTTTCTTTCTTCTTTCTTTCTTTTATCAATTTTAAAAAGTTTATTCTTCTTTCCTTCTTTTATCAATTTTAGAAAGTTTCTTTTCCTTCATTTCTTTTGGTTGTATATATGGAGAGGCTTGTAATGATTTAGACAATGACTATCAGTAAGAAAATTGAGTTCTCGAGTTCTTCTTCAACTTCTAATTCTTCTACTAGTTCTAGTTGTGAGAGATCTTCTCTTCTGCCTCTTGGATTGGAGTTTGGCGTGAGGCCAATTTTCAGGTTTGTTTGATCTACCCCCATTTCTCTCCAGTTTTACATTGCCCACGCGCCCCACCCGCATCTCCTCACTGTTATGCATAAGTAGCTGAAATTGGTTTTTACCAATAAGCTCTTGGAACAGGCTGGCTTAACAAAAGAGATCAGCAACGTCGATGAGATGTGCATTCTCCTTTATGCTAGTTCATTGGTTGTCGAGTAAATGGACAAGTTATTGGAGAAACAATCTGTGTAAGCTTCTGGGATATAAATTCACATCTATTTTTGTGTCAAAAAATCTATGTATTGAATGCATAAGTTCTTGATCAGTTTATAATTTATAAATAGAATATAACCATTACTAGCCATCTGGATGTTCCAAAAAGCAAAGGTGTAGAGCCGCACGACAACCAGAAACAATAGATTAAGGCCATATTGCCTTCAAAATAGTTTAAAGTCTGTCATACAGCAACCCTACACCCAACACACACCAAAACACGTCTGTGCATCTCCATGTTCTCCATGTTCCACAAAGAAGGCTAGAAAAATCAAATTGACAAGTAAAAGAACAAACTACAGCACCTGAGATTTTGGGTGTTAAAAAAGAAGCATAGAAAATGCTTATAATTTTGTGTGACTCCCATCTGTTACATATATGATTTTCTCCAGTGGGAAGTTATTAGGCACGGTAAGACACCTTCCACTTCTAAAACTTCCCTTTTGCAATCCTGAGGCTCCAGGCAAAATGAAAAACATTTTTAAGCACAGCTTAAATGCATGAACTATGACCACAAATCATGATGGAAGTGAAACAACAAATATGGGGGATTCCTCAAGTTTGGGGTCATGTTTGATAAGGTGAGGATAGTTGTGCAATCAGGCCAAATTGCACCTTACAATATATGGTTGTATTCTTTACTCTTTTCCAAATTATTTTATACTTTTGCTGAGGGAGGTACCATTTTCTTCTAATTCTGTTTTGCCACTTTTTCTTTTTGTAAATGTTCTGTTGTTTGAATCTAACCATTCCTTGGGTGCTTGTAATCAGATTATCGATATGCCAGGAAATCCAAATGCAGTTGCTGAGTGCATGGAGGCTCTAATACCTGTGTTAAAGCATGCATTGAAGCAAATAAAAGGAGACAAGAGAGAGAAGCATCCTCGCCATGTTCCTCATGCCCAGGCGGAGCCAACAAATGTTTCGGAACACAATTATAAGCTGGCTTCCTCAAAGTCCCATGCTTGTGCAACATTAAAAAACAGGAAGAGAATTAAAAAGAATGGTGACTTGGTTTTATGGTGTAGTGCACAAAGGCAGAAACAACTGCATTTGGATTTCAATGAAAAAACTGAATGTAGTACTTGGAGGTTAAACTTGGAGTCAAAGTTTTGGGCAAAGGCATAAAAAACTCTCACAACTAGGAAGCTTTTATGGTGTAGTGCGCTTGTATTTGTTGACGACTGGGACCTTAAATATTTCAATGAAAATATCCTTCCTATATCCAAACTAGCTTCTTTTCCCTGTGCTAAGTTCTACAGTTTGCCTAGGTTTTCATATTGTACCACTGAACTGTTAATATGCAGATAGGCTTTGCGAGACCCGACCTCAATGACTATATACAGAAAAATCACATATTGGACAATTCTAGCTTCCAATTGATGGCTATGAAATAGATGGTTGATAAATAGAATAAATGATAAAATCTACATTCAACATAAAATGGCAAAGTTGGATGCTGCGGATTTTCCATGCATCATATTGGTTGTAGCACAATTCTTTTCAGGTTTGCCATGGCTGGAAATATTGAAATGTTAAGTTATGCAGTAAAAAAGACTCTCCTCGTACATTGAGTTGGGTGTTATTTAATTCATTCTCTTCACTCTATTTTGGCTTGTACATTGAGAATACTAGAAAATAAGGTTTGTAGTTAAGTTCACAAGAAAATCATCTCCATTTAATTTGTTCTTGTGAGCTATAAAATTTTCGTTATCATAAGTAGGGATGTAAGGTTGGGTTCAACTCGGGTCTTTTGTGGAGCAAACCACTCAATTTTCATAAAAAAAAAAAGAAAAAGAAAAAAGAAAAGAACTGCCATTTGGGTACTGATGTTGAATTTGTAATGAAGAGGTTGCAGATGAAGCCTTCTACTATCTGTTTTGCAAATGGTTTTTGTGCATGATAAATACAAAATTTAAATCAATGAAACTTTGAATAAAGGCATCATTTTGGGCATGGAAAATTTGGAATTGGCCTGACTGAGCGTAGACCCAATTATCACTTGGGTAAAAAAAAAAAGGATTTTTATCCGAATCCTTCAGGTCTAGTTCTTCGAGGTGACCAAATGATTGAAAGTCCATTAAGCAGTTAGTTAGGGGTTTTATGAGTCAATAAAGAATTTGAATGGGTGAGATTAAGATTTTGGGGCCCATAGGAGCTGCATAAAACTAAATATGATCAAGGATTTTGAATCTCAACCTAGGACCTTTCCACTAAGGGCACGTTTGGCAAACGTCCACGGTGAGGATTTTTAGCAGTTTTTCTCGCTTCCACAGAAAATTCAAGTTTGGAACAAAGAGGAAAAAGCGTTGAAGGAGTCCTTTGTTCCATGTGTTTGAATATATTCAGGATCAGACCCGATCCCCCCACTCTCGGAAAAGGAAAAAGCTACGCGCGCGTGCATTTCCGGAGCGACAATAACCGGACGATAGTTTTTGGGTTAACGTTTTTCTTGTGATTTTCTATTTTATGGGTCCCACAATCATGATTCGGACCATTCATCATCTTTAGAATCCCCAAAATGGCACATATGTCAAAAATCAACTGTTGATTTTTCATATATCTTGAGAAATTAACAAAGAAATCCAAACTATTGGATCACGAGATCTAAAATTCTGTGGGCCCCTTATGTTGAACCCAAACCATTCAATTGCTCTGAAAGGCCTAACGTCTGGCCGGTCAAGTCTGGCAACGTGATTAATGATGGATGATAAGAAAATGGCAAAAAAATATTGACCATTGATTTGCCACAGTATTAAAGAAAGGATTTTTGACGGTCTGTGTTTTTCAATTTTTTGGTTTATGTGGGCCCCCAAGTCATGATCCATACCATACATCATCTTAAGAAAACCAACCACGGCCAGGCGGTCAAGTTTCAGCCATTGATCCATTATAAATCTTGAAATACGTGGAAAAGAAATCTCAGATTCTAATATTTGTTTTTTATTTATGTGAGGCCATTTGGAAGATCGAAGCCGTTCAAATTCTTTAGAGAGATCAAAACAATTGTGGGATGAAAGCACAGCCCTTGATTTCTCATAGATTATTAGAAATTTGCCAAAAAAGTTACAACCATTGGACCCAACATAATGTGTAGATGGTAGGATTCCTCTCTCAAACGTGCCCTAAAAATTATAGTATTGCGCTTCAAGCCCGGAACTACTTTTCGTCTCCCAAAACCAATCCCCTACATAGCTCGAGGCTAGAGCTCATATCAGAGAAGCATTCTTCTTCTACAACCAAATAAAAAGAAAATGGCGTCGGCGGCCTCTTCGATTCCTTCCCTTTCTCGCTCAAGAACGGCCATGGCTGCACTAAAAAAGGGTACTACTTCTACTAGTATTATCAGTTGTTATTGTTATTCTAATACTGCAAAGGAATTGAATCCTGATGATGCATCGAGCCGAACCCAGTTCTTGAATTTTGTGAACGATCGATGTAAATCAGAGAACTTGAAGCTTGATGATGCATTGGGTTGGTTCGATCGTGTGCTCCTCATGAAACCCTTGCTCCCAGTTGTTGTTTTCAGTAATCTATTAGCGGCTGTGGCAAGAATCAAACACTATTCCACTGTTGTTTCTCTCTATCCGAGGATGATTTCGACTGGGATTGCACCCGACATATTTACTCTGAACATTCTGCTCAACTGTTACTGCAGATTGAAGAGGGTCGATCTGGGGTTCGCCATTTTTGGGGACTTCCTTAAACGAGGTTTCAAGCCCAATGCAGTAACTTGGAGTACTTTAATTGGGGGCCTTTGTAAGGTGGGTAAAATTGATGAGGCCATTGAATTGTTGACGAAGATGGTGGAGATGGGATGCCCCGCCAATGTGGTTACTTACGGTACCGTCATAGATGGGCTCTGCAAGAGTGGGAAGGTGGATGCTGCTCTTGAGATGCTGAGGGCGATGGAGAGGGGAAGATGTAGACCCGACACTATTGCATATAGCGCCATCATACATGGGCTTTCCAAAGAGGGGTTGGTCAAAGAGGCCATGGACCTCTTTTCGGAAATGGTGGAGAAGGGGTATGGACCTAACATAGTTACATACAATGCCCTCATCTATGGGCTTTGCAAGACTGGAAACGTGAGTTCTGCTCTCCATTTGTTTAGAAAGATGGAGAGGGAAATATGTAGGCCTGATACTTATACCTACAGCACTATCATTGATGGCCTTTCCAAACATGGGTTTTTGGATGAGGCCCTAGGCCTCTTTTCAGAAATGGTTGGTAACAACAGTGTCACACCAAATGTAGTCACTTATAGTTCTTTAATTCAGGGATGTTGCAATTTGAACCGGTGGGAAGAAGGCAGGAGATTATACAACGAAATGATAGATAGGCACATATTTCCTGATGTTGTGACAATCAACATATTGCTATATGCTTTTTGCAAACAAGGGATGATGGAAAAAGCACATGAGTTATTTGACGTCGTCATTCAAAGAGGCGAGAAGCTTAATGCAAGTTCTTATAATACATTGATGGATGGTTATTGTTTGCAAGAGAAAATGGACATTGCATTACAAATCTTTAATTCTATGGTGACTGATGGCGTTAAACATGATGTGTACAGCTACAATGTCTTGATTAATGGATACTGCAAAAGTGGGAGAATAGATGAAGCTATAAGGCTCTTTAAAGAAATGCGCCATAAGGGACTAATTCCTGATATTGTTACTTACGCCACTCTTTTGGGTGGTTTGTGCAGAGATGGGAAAATTGAAATGGCAAAAAAGCTATTTGATGGCATCTTTGACAATGGTTTGGTGCCGAATGTGATTACATATACCATAATGATCAATGCCCTCTGCAGAGAAGGTTTGATGGAAGAGGCCAATGAGCTATTTTTTCAGATGGAAGAAAATGGTTGCTTACCCAATCCTTTCACATTCAAAGCAATTCTTCGTGGTTTTTGTGAAATTAATGAGATGCAAAAGGTAGTGGGAATTCTCCATATAATGGCTAAGAGAGATGTTTTGCTAGATGTAGACACCAAGTCTATTGTAGTTGACTTGCTCTCGAAGGATGAGCAATATAAAAAATATATTGAATGTATTCCCACTTACAAGTGATGTAATGCAAGCGTGAGGTCAGTTCCCTCTCTTCATACTTCTGATACATCAGGTTAATACTTTGAGAAGGATTACCACTCTATTGGGAACATCATGCTATAAAAGGTACTTTTCTTCCTAAAACAAGCATTTGGTTGAAGTATGCTTTATAAAAGAAATTGTCTAATAGAAATGATACCTTTTCTTCTTTTTACTTCCAAGAATAAGAAAATCTTATCATCTATTGATTTTTATTTATATATTGAAATGGTAACTTCAAAGCTATTGATTGTTGCATTTCTCCTAACCCACATGCAATGTGTTTGATAGATGAGTACTTAGTATATGGAAGTAATGTTGATATTTTGTCTCATTATTTTTGTCCCACAGTATCTTGTTGATTTTTGTTTAAACAGAAAGTGGTTGTGTTGTCTTAGTTGAATTGATTCATTAATATTTGCTGATTTGGAAACCAAACACAAAGCCCTAATGATGATATCAGTTTGTACTTTGTAGTGGATGTCTATAACTTTGTTTTTTTTCTTGTTTTTTTTTTTTTCCTTTTTTTATTTATTTTAAACATGAAATCCTTTATGTAACACTCAGATCCTTTAGAGCACTCTAGTTGGGTGCTTCTTAACATACATGCCTATGAGGACATAGAAATGAAAATGTGAAGAAGAAAATAAATTTGTGGGTAAGGGACAGAGATTTGTTCATTAACTCTGTCTATGCAAACATTAACATAAAATTGTAACCCTCTTGCTAATGTCAAACTTGAGTGAATCAACAGAAATCAAATAGCACTAAAGATCTCTATTGTGCCAAGAATGAGGCCTAACATCCCACAAGGGGCTACCAACCTCCAACTTGTACAAAGTAATGCAAGGACAAGTCTGGCGACATCCAGCTGCTCTGGTTTTCTTTGATTTTCCTTTCTTTGTTAGCCTTTTTTGGAGGCAACCCCTGGAAGGCCTCTTGCCTTTATTAGTGGGGTTAGTCATTAATCACTATTCACTAAGATTTAGGATGCTTAATTGGGTTTAGTGGCCTAAGCATTAGGTTAGTGATGTGTGATGCATTAGGTAGTGGGTCATGCATATCATACTTACTTGGACCCACCTTGGCCCGGTGGCCCAAGAGACTCTCATTATGAGCCCATACCCATTTGCCAAGGACTTTCTTGTAAACTCCCTAACAACTTGGCCTTATGTGCAAAATTCCTAAAAGAAAATCCCCTTTTAAACCCTATTCCCCATTTCATTTCATTCCTTCTCTTCTCTACAACCTCTCTACTCCTTCTCCCCCTATTCCTCCACCAACCAAGCTAGGGCTTCCAAGAGTTTCCAATGCTTCCCCCAAGGCTCAAGAGTCTCCCCATCATCTCCTTCATCTTCTTCCTTTGTCATTCTCATCAATACTTAAGCAAACCCTCTCTCTAAACTCATGTAGTTTGCTTCTTTCAACACTAGGAGCATTATTGTTGGTTTAGTGGGTTTTCCCTTTCATTTTGGCATGTAGGAAGTGGGTTCTTTGCTTGGTTTGAAGTGAGGAGGCTTGAAGAGCAAGGTATGAGGTAACCCTAGACTCTAAGAAAGGGGTTTTTGCTCAACTAAGCCAAAGGCAAGTATATAGACATGATTAATGGTGTATGCATGTTTATTTGGTTGATTCTAATGCTTTAAATGTGCTAACCTTCTCTATCATGTGCATTTATGATATTTGGGTTGGTGGGTGTGAATTTAAAATGCATTAATGGTGGATAGTTACATACAACAAGATTGATAGAAATATTTGATTTATGCCATTGTAGTTATACTCCTCTCTTGTTAAGTTTCATTGACTAACTCATTAGTTTATTACTAGTTGATAGATATGTAGTTGCTTAACTTTGGATTTCATTTCATCATCGTTATATCAAGGTATAAGCAATATATAATGAAGAGTGGATTGACATAAAACTGGATACCATTCTTTGGACCAATGCTCTCTATTTATAACACTACTATAACCTTTAATCTAGGACTTTTAAATTACAAGAGTCATTAATAATGCAAAAGTCACCAATATATATATAGGACCGTTGACTTATATGAGTCACAAATATGAGACTGACACATTAAGCATGTTGATTATAAGAATAATTTATAACACCCATTAGTACTTGCATTACAACTGTCAACGAGTTGTAGCTATCACGTGTTGGTTACTGTTAAATGATAACAGTCACTACTAAGACATGAGTGCAATGTGATAATAGTGTCCATATATGACTATAACTTAATATCAGTCACTATTAAATGATTGACCACTATTTTTTATTATTTCAACTAGTGGAATCTATGCCATTACAATGACCCTTGACAGTATACGGTACTAACAAAGCCCATCACCAATAAACTATTGACCTAGCATTGTAGAGCACACTTCCAGAATTTTGGATTCTTGGGAATGGGACCCTTTGCCCTTGAAATCTAGACCTTAGCCCCACTTGGCTTATGAATACGAATTGACTCTCTAGCAAGGGGGTGTGTAGGCTTATCATCTCCTTGTGGATTGTACGGTAACACATGAGGGACCCATATTGGGCTATGTGGGTGGCGTAGTTGGTTCTTAGGGTGCCAACAACTTCAAAAGCACCAAATGATTACAAAAGGCATTCCGGACCCTCGTAACCATCGTGATAAACAACATGGGCCCTACATGTGATGTCCGACCTTAGCTTTAGCTTGGTTAGTACATACTCCCCTTGGCCCTTTACCATATGGTCCGGTTAGGTTAAGGTTTGCTTAGGACTCCCCATGTATATTACATGATTGGTGTATACACCCACTTCTTTCATTAGTTTATTACCCATACTTTTACTCTCACTTGGTGGCCTCCAAGGATGCAAATAGCGGCTGCTACGAAGCGTAGCGGCCGATATATCGGCCGTAGCGGTGGACCAATGTTGTAAAAATCGCTAGGCGGACGCTAGGCGGTGGGCATGGACTAGGGATTAATCCCCGCCTAGCCCGATTAATCCCCGCCTAGTGCCTAGGCGGTGACCGCCGACTAGCGCCTAGGCGGCCCCGCCTAGGCCGATTTTTGAAATAGTGCGGTGGACACCACCACGCTACGGCCGAAATATCGACCGTCGCAACCGTGGCAGCTTGCGTGGTGGCCGCTACGAAGCGCTGGGTTATAAAAACCCTCCTAGACGACTTTTTGGGTTTCTTTAACATCTCTCTTCCTTCTCTTCTCCACTTTCACTGCTGTAAAACCCTCTTACTGCCCTCTAGTGGTCCCAACTTCTTTTTTTCAAGATTCTTGCTACCAAATCAAAAGATTCAACTATTCTAAGGAATCTAAACAAGATTCTTCATCTAGGTATGCATTTCTTTGTGATTCAACTTTTGAGATTACCACTCTCTAACTACTATGATTCTATGAATCACAACATAATGGCATCATTGTCTTGTTTTATTGTAGATCCATGCTTCTATTTGATCTTGCATGTATATCTTTTCTTTTCTTTTCTATATATTGTTATTTTTATTTTCGGATTTACGTTATTTAAAAAAAAAACATTATTACTTATGGAAAACTCATGAAACAACTTGAAAATAGCTTCATATTGTTAGATCTAGGTTTCCCGTAGATCATTCCAACATATATTGATTGTTTTTCAATTTTTTTTCCTTTTTTTATTTTCGGATTTTTTTATTCTTGTAAAAAAAATATTTTTAATAATTGAATACCAATCAAAGTTCTTGAAAAGTTAAATATTCTAGGTCTTCGTTATCTGTAATTTTAGACCCACCAATATAATGGCATTATTGTTTATGCATTATATGACAAGCTATCCTTCCTTGTATGTGTTCCAATACGTGCATTAAGAAAAGTTTACCTCAAGATTTGACTTGATAGGATTATGGACTAAATCTTGTCTCGAGTCACACAATGATTTTATGAGTAACTTAACCCCTTTCCGATACTTTCAATATACGACCTAATTTCTAATATCCTAACTGATCGTATCAGAAGAACCTTACTCCAGTCTGTTTCCGGTACCATTTAGTAAATGATGTCAACTGTATTGCCTCATTAAGATTTTATTTTTATTATTATTTTTATTTTTTATCGCCTTCCCAAATTGAGTTACGTATCATATCTGTTGTATTTATCAAATTTATAGCTAGGAGTATGTTCCCAATGGTGTGATTCGTGTGAAAGCTAGATAGGTTAAGTAAATGCTTCAAGGTTCATACTCAAGAAGCTGGGCCAGGTAGATGGGTAAGGCTTCGATGATGACGACAACAACGGAGTATAGAAGTTAGTTCAAAATTGGTCATATGCAGTAGCTTTCTTCCATTGAATTTCTCATGATATTTGTTAAGCATACATCACTTCTGAGGTGCCTTGCCACTGGGCTACTTGAGTTTAGGTATAGATTTGCCAAAGTACAAATAGAAAAAATGTCTTTGTGAATGACGAGGCACCTGTTAGTGTTGTTAGTGTTAAGAATGTGGTTTTTTGCCAATGTGCAGCTTCGACCTATTGTTAATAATGCTTGCTAACTACAGATTAAAAAAATATATGATGAGTGGTACTACTTTCTTAAATATTATTCCACTATTTCTCATTGGCTCAGTTCACGATCTGATAATTGTTCTTTGAAATGGCCTGACGAGTTGTCTTTGATAGAAATTAGTTAATGCTGCATTTTGTTTATTGCCATTATAGAAAAATTAGGAGTAAATTTTCTTGACTCCAAAAATGTCTGAAAGGAGCTAAAAGCAAGCTGAGTTAGCAGTGCTGTGGTTGCAAATTCAAGGATAGAGTTACAGAAAAAGTAAAAAATATAATTAAGAAAACCTGAATAATGTCTTTCTGAAAAAATACCTATTTGTGAACCCCGCCTGATGTACTGTTATTTTTGTTTCAGTTTTTCCAAAGAAATGATGGCTTTCAGAGAGATCAGTTGTCTATTTTGTTGTACTGTTCTTGTGGACGACCCTGTAATTGTGAAACTCAATTCCCCTTTTTGTAATTATTACTACTACTGTAATTATTTTGTATATCATAATTACAAGAACTGGGTTATGTTCATGCTCCCTAAAATTGGATTACTTCCCTATTTAAAGTTCTCTGTTTTGTTGTACAGTTCTTGGAGATGACCCTTCTTCTGAAATGCACCCCTCATCACACTTGCAAGATTTGCATCCCTTAGGAGAGGGAATGGATGGAGAACAAGCAAGGCATGGGTTTAGGGTGCCAATAAGCCTAGTGGTCAGCTTGGACAAGCTTGAGCTATATTCAAGCTTGACAAGCCAAGCTCAAACTCTGCATTTTATTAAGGAAGCCCAAGCTCGAATCAGAATGAGCCAAGCACAAACTCGAGTAGAAAACCCAACAACCACCACCAATTACATGAGCCAGAACATTAACAAGTCCATTAATCAAACTGTCCACATCCACATCCACCTCCAGTCAAGTCGAGCCCATTAACAAATGCCAAGCTTGAGTTTGGGACATGGGGCAATATATCCAAGCTGGGCTTGGTTTAGCAAGCTCTAAGGCTTCAACTAGAATTGAGCTGGCCCAGCTTGTTTGCAGCCCAGCATAAGCCAATACATGATTACAAGCCCGATGAGATGGCTTTACCTCACCTGCCCAACATTCTTATTTTTACCATCACTTCTGGGCAGAAAAAAGACTGACATCAGGTTCAATTACAGGAAAGACTCCACTTGAAACCTTTAACAGAGCTCTCGAGCTCCAAATGGTCTACTTTAGGAGGAAGAAGTGTAAAATACAAAATTATACGAGTAACAAGGGCCCGATTTGATGATTTCTGAAAAATAGAAACAAAAAATTTACAACAGAAGTACAATCATTAGGATATATGATTGGATCATTGGGTTTTAAACCGCACACATACAGCTAGAAGGATTTAAGGTTCTAGAGAAAAAATTCACAATCTCGATGCATTAGATAATCTGACTTCCACAATTTGTGTGACATAGACAATGAAATGAAGACCTGACCAAATAAGCAGCTGATCATTCCACTGGACTATCCAGTTCTTAAAACAAAGCGTTCATTTAAAAAAAAAAATAAATCTATGCAAGATTAAGCTTATGTGAGTCTTGAATTCGACCTCACAACTTAGGGACACTATTAAATGGATGTATGCAGAAGCCAACCCACTTTTAGAGCAATCACCACCACCCATCATGAGGAGGACCGGGATTTGAACCATCTTATAAAGGAAGCAACTTGTCAGAAAAACACACAGTATATGTTCGATAAAAAGGTTATATGATTTTACTTAAGATTTTGTGGTTTTCTTTTTAATAAAACTTGGGGATTTTACCAAAAAAAATCCCCCTAAATATGGTGTAGATCAAAAAGGAAACATTAGACTTCTATGGCTCGGAGTCGTCCCAAGGGCCATTTTTATTTTATTTGTTTGTTGCTTTTTAATGGGCAGCGCTAGCGCCACTACTTATATCAAATGAACGACGATAACGCTGCTCATGTTTTCTCATATATATCTTACGGGTTCCTTTCTCCTTTCCCATTCTGCCTTTTTCTGGTCAGAACGAGGTTTGTCTGCAACTCCTTTATCTTCCATTTAACCTTTTGGGTATTTAAGCTATTTTACTTCATTAAAGGGGAAGTTGGACTCTATTAAAGGGGAAGTTGGACTCCATTGAAGAGGTTGGTAGATACACAACCCTAGAACATAATATATGGGTTTGATGGTTTCAAATCATTTTTTTTAAAGTTTGTATTCAAACATATAATTTCTTTAGTCAGTAATTTATACTCCACTAAGGAGTTTGGTCAATTCCATCGGTAGCATTTCACATAGGCATGGAGACCTTGGTTTATTGATACATTTATTCATCTTCTACACACTACAAACCAAGGTTCCACTATTACTGAAATAACACATCTGTCTTTCAATACCACTTCCACAGGTCTTATTACGGATAATACATCCCACTTCGTTTTCATTTGTTTTTTCATATTGTTGGAGTCCTCCTTTTTTGTGTTTCAACTAGAATATTTAATTCTACCAAAGAAATTTAGAATATGTAATTTACCATGTGGAGAAAATCTTATTTATTTTCTGTCATAATCTCTTGATATACATAGTGACCCAACCATGATACATAGAAGCAAACAGTTTAAAGGTATCAAAAGTTAAGTTGCTAATAGGCATTGCTAATGGTATGTCCTCGTTTGTATTTTTAACTTTTTTTCCATTATAAGTTATGAAGTTATTTCAATTTATAAGGTGGCCAATACAAGTCAAATTATTTGTATCATGTATCAATAGGATGCCAGACGATGAGGCTTTGACCATATTCCACTATGATGGAGAGATTGATTATGATAGTACCCATCCTTCTTACAAAAATGGAAAACAAAAGATGAGGTATCTCTCCAATGACATGTCATATACATCATTGCTTAATGTTGCACTTGAAGTATCTTAAGTGGGAAGAACCTGGTGAGAAGCTGACTTTACAATACCTTTTTCACAATGGAATTGCATTCTCGTATATTACTATCGAAGAAGATGTGGATGTGAAGGCAATGTTTAGAGCATCACAAAGTATGAATGGTTTATATTTAAACGTTAGCAGAAGTGCAAAGGAGAAAGCAACTAACCCACCTCAAGACCTATCCAGGTACGTGTGCTCTTTAGCAATTTGATACTGCTAAAAAAAAGTACCCAATTTTGTCAAGTACGCACAAATTTTAATTCTTATGTTTTTGTCGTATTGAAGGTTTCAACTGTTGGAAATTAAGTGGGCCTCTAGGATAGGTTTCAAAAACTTTTGATCCACTTGATATAGGGAGCAACTATCCATAAGGCTATCAATGTGTCCAAGATGTAAACCCTCTATCTCATCTATCATGATCAGTAATATAATCTATCTAGGAGATAGAAAATCAGTAACAAACATGCAACAAAGATCTATATCATACAAGGAAATAGATTATACCTTTGGAACTCGGCTGTGCTCTAATGGAGAATTTGCTACTTTCTTTGATGACGAACTCTTTCGCGAATCAAATAGGTTTCTCCAAAAAAAATCCAATGGCCTTCCACGCTATTACCCGAATCAGAATCTCTTTCTCAAGAAGATGGGTGGGATCTTCAAGAGAAGACAACTAGGAACTTAAAGGAACTAGAAAAGGGAGAGAAGAGAAGTGCAACTCTTGCACAAAGGGGGCTGGGCGTGAATTCCAAGGGTGGACGTCCAAGCCCCTTTTGATTCCCTATTTATAACTTTTGCAAACTACTCTTTACTAATTTAATTAGAAGTCTCACTTCCAAATTAATTAGTAACCTTCTTCTCTTTCTTAATTACAATAGAAGTCTCACTTCCATTAATAATTAGAAACATACTATTACCACTATTAGAAATCTCACTTCAAATAGAAATGGTAACTTTTCTTTTAGAGTTCAACTAGAATTAGTATCCGTCTGATGATTGGGCTAGCGTGGGGACCACTAGGGATTCCTTAGAAAGCTGGCTCCAACTAGAACACGCGACCCCACATCTCATGTGCAATTCGGGCCCACAGTTAATTGCAAATAACTCCACTATATAAATGCAATTGAACTCCAGTCTTAGGAAATTACATAGAAGACCCTAAACTTCCCTATTACCACAAGTAGGCCCCTCCATCAATATCCATGGATCAATTGGACCCGTCTTCCAAACTAGATCCATATCTTATAATCCTTGAGCCCCAATTAATTATAATGATCAATGGTACCTTTCCAATTAACTCTTAATCGGAATGGGTGTACACTTACCAATGATTAAATCCATTAATTGGCACAAGGGGATATTAGAGATAGATTCCATCTTGACCATTGAATGTTCCCACAGCTCTACTACCACGTACCCAAATCACCGAGGTATTGAGCTACAGTTGGCCTCACTCATTGGTGATTCAAAGCAACTGAATAGATAGAAACTTGAGTTCATTAATGTCTCAGGATTGAGAGCCTATTGCTAGGGAATTATGAGAGCAAATCTTAATATAAAGACAGTGTTTATAAGGTGCTTCTCATAGTCCTTCAATACATCCAATGTACCAGCACTATGATCCAGAATCTTTCATTATGATGATCGAGACAAATCACACTATCTCATAGTGATCAAAATGTTGCAACCTTGTCAGTATGAGATGTCCAGTTTCATCACTGGTTGTGAAGATATTCAAGTATAAGATTTATTATACATGTCTCCCGTATGTGGATCTCATCCATACACATGTATTATATCTAGTATACTTATGGACTCCGGTTCATCTCATGAACTATTATGTCATTCGTATTGGTTATGTGCAAGTATATAATTAAACACCATTCATCTCATGAAACGGAAAGCATGAATATATTGATTAATAAAGAAATGAATTAATTTATTACATCATATGCTGGTATTGAGACCATAAAACTAACAATCTCCCACTTGTGCTCAATGCTAGTCTGGGTGGCATCTCATGCCCATCCCGTTTACATGCTGCTCAAAGACTTTGGTAGTCAAAGGCTTAGTAAAAGGATCTGCCAGATTGTCTGCAGAGGCTATCTTAGTGATAGCAATATCACCTATCTGCACAATCTCTCTGACCAAGTGATACTTCCTCTGTACATGCTTTTGGCTCTTATAGCTCCTGGGTTCCTTGGACTGTGCGACTGCCCCGCTGCTGTCACAGTAAACTGTGAGCAGCTGTCGCGCCAAAGGTACCACTCCAAGTTCTAGAAGGAACCTTTTGAGCCATACTGCTTCTTTAGCTGCTTCACAAGCGGCTACATATTCAGCCTCCGAGGTGGAATCAGCGGTACATTCCTGTTTAATACTCCTCCAGCTGATAGCTCCCCCACCAAGCATAAACACATATCCAGAAGTTGATTTTCTGGAATCCTTATCTGACATAAAGTCAGAATCCGTGTATCCGACTGGAATCAACTCATCACTGCCATAAATCAACATGTAATCTATAGTCCTTCTCAAGTATTTGAGAATACATTTTACAGCAGTCCAATGATCAGGCCCTGGGTTAGACTGATATCTGCTGACAAGGCCCACTGTATGATAGATATCCAGTCTAGTACATAGCATAGCATACATGAGGCTACCCACCGCCGAAGCATATGGTATTGTTCTCATTTGTTCCTTTTCCTCAGGTGTCTTGGGACACTGATCCTTGGAAAGGTTCATTCCATGCCTGAAAAGGTGTGATACCCTTCTTGGAATCTTGCATAGCAAACCGTACTAGTACCTTATCTATGTACGCAGCTTGGGATAAGCCTATCATCCTATTTTTCCGGTCTCGATGGAGTTTAATCCCTAGGATGTAGCTTGCTTCTCCCAAGTCCTTCATATCAAAAGTCTTAGCCAACCAAACTTTCACTGTTGACAACAGTCCTATGTCACTCCCTAGGAGTAAGATGTCATCGACATATAATACCAGAAAAACTACCCTGCCTCCTTCAGTTTTCATGTACACACATGACTCATCTGGATTTTGACAAAAACCAAATGACTTGATTGCCTCGTCAAAACGGATGTTCCAACTCCGAGATGCCTGCTTCAGTCCATAAATGGACTTCTGCAACTTGCAAACTCTTTGCGCTTGGTTTTTAGCTACAAAACCGTCTGGTTGCATCATACAGATGTCTTCCTCAAGATGGCCGTTGAGAAACGCTGTCTTGACATCCATTTGCCAAATCTTGTAATCAAGATGAGCTGCAATGGATAAGAGTATCCGGATAGACATGAGCATGGCTACCGGCGAGAAGGTTTCTTCATAATCGATGCCTTCTTTCTGAGTATAACCTTTCGTAATAAGCCTGGCCTTAAAGGTCTCCACTCTTCCATCCGGTCCTCTCTTTCTTTTGTAGACCCACTTGCACCCAATAGGTTTAATATTGGCAGGCAAGTCCACAAGTGTCCAGACCTGATTAGAGTACATCGACTCCATCTCAGCTTTCATAGCTTCCTGCCAACGTCCCGAGTCTATGTCATTGATTGCTTCATCATAGTTACAGGGATCTTGTTCTTGCTCTTCCGGGATTGCCTCGTAAGACTCTCCCAAAAGCGAGAACCTCACAGGGGGTTTGATAATTCTCCCACTATGACGAGGCACTGGTGTAACTACTGGGTCAGGAGAGGGCTGATTCTCTTGAAGTTCGGTTATATTTGGATTTGGAACTGATTGCTCTTGAATTTCTTCCAAGATAACCTTTTCTAAAAATTTCCGGTCATTCATATAATCTTCTTCCAGAAAAACCGCATTGGTGCTGACAAGCACCTTTTGCTCTCTGGGATTATAGAATAACCAACCTTTAGTTCCTTTGGGATATCCTATAAAAGTGCATACTTCCGACCTTGTTTCCAACTTATCCGTCTTAACCTTCAGCACGTGTGCTGGACAACCCCAAATGTGTAAATGTTGTAGACTAGGCTTTCGCCCAGACCACAACTCCCGGGGAGTCATAGGTACAGACTTAGATGGTACGTGGTTTAGTATGTACATAGCTGTGTCCAAGGCATGTCCCCAAAAGAATATAGGTAATCCTGAGAAACTTATCATAGACCTGATCATATCTAAAAGAGTTCTGTTCCTTCTTTCTGCTACTCCATTCTGTTGAGGCATACCAGGAGCAGACAACTGGGATAGAATCCCATTCTCTGATAAGTATCCCATAAAGTCAGCAGAAAGATATTCTCCTCCTCGATCTGATCGAATAGTCTTGATACTTTTACCTAATTGCTTTTCCGCTTCCATTCGAAACTCTTTGAACTTTTCAAAAGCCTTGGACTTGCGGTGCATAAGGTATATGTATCCATATCTTGAGTAATCATCGGTGAAAGTGATGAAGTACTCATATCCTCCTCTGGCTCTAACGTTTATGGGTCCACACACATCAGTATGCACTAATTCCAATAAATCTTTGGCCCTATTGCCCTTAGATGAAAAAGGTCTTTTGGTCATTTTGCCTTCCAAACAGGACTCGCAGACAGGCATTGGTTCTACCACCAATGAAGGTAAGATACCATCTTTCACTAGCCTGTCAATCCTGTTTAGGTTTATATGACATAGCCTCAGGTGCCAAAGTTTTGTTGGATTAGATGAAGGTGATTTCCTCTTTAATGATGGTCTATTAATTGTTTCGGTATCATGTATCTCATACATTGTGGGAGTTAACAGATAAAGTCCATTGATTACCTTGCCAGAACAAATAAAAGTACCGTTCCTCTTTATGACAACTTCAGTACCAAAAGTAATAGAATAACTTTTATTCACCAAACTAGAAACTGAAATTAAATTCCGTCGTAAAGACGGTACATATAGAGTGTCTGACAAAACCAATTTATTATCTGAAAAACATAAAGTAATAACTCCTACTAAAACCGCTCCTGCCTTAGCACAGATACTAGGTTGACAATGATTTCCCCATCACTTAGCCTCCTGGTTTCCTTGAACCCCTGCAACGAGTTACATATGTGATTAGTTGCACCGGAGTCAACACACCAGGATTCTGAAGTACTAGTTGCAAAACCAACTTCAGAAATAAGTGACTCAATCATACCCGGGGTCTTCTTCTTAGACAAATAATCAGGACAATTCCTCTTCCAATGTCCTGTCATACCACAATGGAAACACTTTCCTTTTTTATGGCGTAGCCCGAAGGCCACGATGAAGATCTACACCTCCGACGGTGAGATCGAGCCCTAAGACTCAAAAACCCTAAGATCACTTAGGGGAAATACCCCAAAGGGGAATTCACAAGAACTTCTCTGAACTTTTATTAAGAAAATAGCATGAACATATCAATAAGGAGCTTCTCTATATATAGAGTAGCATTGTTCCTAAATAAGCAATAAAGGAAATAGCTAATCCTAATCAACATATAAATTAGAAAGGAAATCTTCCTAAACAATCAAGCAACCTACTATTCTAGAAATAAGTAAATAAAGTAACACTGCTAATCTAGAAACATGTGGAATATGTGGACCCCATCAGACTGGTCCATCAGGGCAAGCGTGTCCTGATCTTGGATCTCACTGCATCACTTTTGTACCTGCACCCTTAGCCTTTGCCACACCACCAGTAGCACCATTCTCTGCTTTAGGACCTTTGGGAACTGATTTCTTCTTGCCTTTCCGCCCTTTGCCTTTCGGCTTAGACTTGGCATGTGACTTTTCTGTCATCAGGGCAGTTGGCCTTTTCATGATCCCTTCAATTGCTACCAGCTGGCTAGACAGCTCAGCTAGAGTCAGATTCATTTTGTTCATATTATAATTGACCTTAAAATTGTTGAATGAATCTGGTAGCGACTCAAGGATTATGTCAATCTGCGATTCTGCATCAATCGCGGCACCCAGTATATCCAACTCATTCAATGAGTCCATCATCTTAAGCATGTGGTCCTGTACTGGTGTACCCTCAGCCATCTTGGTGCTTATAAGCACCCTCATAGCTGCCTGCCTAGCAGGCCTGCCGTGTTCCGCAAACATCTCCTTTAAGTTCGATATCATATCGTATGCAGTCTTAAAGGATTGATGTTGGTGTTGCAAAACACTAGACATGGATGCCTGAATATAACATCTGGCCATCTCATCGTCTTTGATCCACTTAGCATAAAGATCTTTCTGTTCCTGTGATGCATCTGGCATAGGCTTATCAAGGGGGGTTGTGGTAAGGACACATTTGTATCCTGAAGCAGTCAGGACAATATCCAGGTTTCTTTTCCAGTCCACGTAGTTGGATCCCACCAACTTGTTCTAGTTGAGGATGGTCGCAAGTGGATTGAAAGTATTCGAATGCATGCTGTATAAACTAAAGCACATAACCATATATTCAATAAAAGAATATAAATGACATTAAGATTTAGTAATCTACCAAATTTATGTGGGAATCCTCATAACCACTAAATTTAGAATACATCGGAATCCCAATCCCTTAGGGCATGCCTCCTAGGGGAGTGCGAATGTCCTTGGATTGGTGCGGATCAAAGTTCGTCAAAATTAGAATTAAGACTAACTATCTATGATCCCCATCATTCATTATTATCTAGGTATCTCATACCAAATAATGTACGACTCCCGATTAACTTTGGTTTCTAAAATACATGATGCAAATCCTAGGGGATACTACATCACTATTTTAGTTAAGTGTGACCCACCAACTAATATTGAATGACAACCGTCATGGGTAGCTCCTCCTAGGGGAGTGAACCCCCACCACGTCTCACCAATACTATCCATTGGAGATCCATATCTAGTAACCAGACAAATAAAAGCCCTCCGAAGGAACGGCCACACTCTTGGTGGCGCTAGACTAATACTTTCCTTACAATGGACCTATGGTGGAAAACCATGGGGATTTCTAAAATTAAATGCCTCGCTCCCACTTAATATTTTAGAATTGAGGATTTCCTTCTTAAGGTATTAAGGCCCGCATATAAATATGAACATCAAATCATCTCATGATATGATCTAAGATTGGTTCCAAGTCAATTTATTATAAGGAAAGTCTAGTTTCTAAAATTAGTGTTACCAATATGTCAATCTCATTAGTCATCAACACTAATTAGAACTCTTTCAAAAAATAATTTGATTTGACCAATTTTAGTAACTTGCTATGTTTGGATCAGATTTGGAAACTATCTAAATCAAGCGTTCAACTATGAATAGAAAATGCTAAAATTAGAAACTAGTCCTCTCCTCCACATGGCCCAAGCGGAATAGACTTCTTGGACTTCTAGACTTTCCAAAAATTTAGAATTCCTCAAACTCTTTGGGAAGCTCCAAAACACCTTTGGTAATATTCAAACTCTTTGATTAGGAGTTTAACTTCACTTTCCTTCTTCGTCTCAGACATCGCCATAATTTACAAATTTAGAAAATTACATAAATTCTTATGTCTCTACAATGAGACTTACATGATAATCTATTAATGGAAATAAAAGGCTCATAGGGAATTTCACCATGCCTTGCCCTAAACTGGGAAACCAAGGAAACCATGATGCCCTTTACAACTTGCCAAAAATAAATATTCATCCATAAAGAAAATAAAAGACTTGTAGGCCATATGGAGAGAACATGATAACCTGCATGTTAGGATCTCATACTAGCAAAGCAATTCACAAAACCAGGTTACCAAACAACAATGGAAAGACAGGATGCCAAATATTGCTACTACTATGATTCATGCCCTACGTTGAGGGGATCCGGGGGTGTCCCCCGGCGGGGGTCGAGCTGCCCGGTCAGCTCGAGGGGGCCCAGGGGGCAGCGCCCCCGGCGGGGCTCGGTCGACCGACCTGACGGAAATCTGCAGGTTGGATTTTTCTATTTCGTGTCCAAACATCTCCAGAACTCTTCTGAAGACTCCTAATGGCTTCCTACCATCATTCCATCATTGTTAAACCCTTTTGTGACTATCCAAACATGGATTTACTAATTATCCAAGCAAAACCATCAAATTGATCCGTACATAGTCCTTAATCTATCCTCTTCGCATCTCATGCAAAGATTAGATCAAGCTTATTGATATAACATGATAAGAGATGAGATAAGGCTCTAATACCAATTGTTGGAAATTAGGTGGGCCTCTAGGATAGGTTTCAAAAACTTTTGATCCACTTGATATAGGGATCAACTATCCATAAGGCTATCAATATGTCCAAGATGTAAACCCTCTATCTCATCTATCATGATCAGTAATATAATCTATCTAGGAGATAGAAAATCAGTAACAAACATGCAACAAAGATCTATATCATACAAGGAAATAGATTATACCTTTGGAGCTCGGTTGTGCTATAATGGAGAATTTGCTACTTTCTTTGATGACGAACTCTTTCGCGAATCAAATAGGTTTCTCCAAAAAAACCCCAATGGCCTTCCACGCTATTACCCGAATCAGAATCTCTTTCTCAAGAAGATGGGTGGGATCTTCAAGAGAAGACAACTAGGAACTTAAAGGAACTAGAAGAGGGAGAGAAGAGAAGTGTAACTCTTGCACAAAGGGGGCTGGGCGTGAATTCCAAGGGTGGACGTCCAAGCCCCCTTTGGTTCCCTATTTATAACTTTTGCAAACTACTCTTTACTAATTTAATTAGAAGTCTCACTTCCAAATTAATTAGTAACCTTCTTCTCTTTCTTAATTACAATAGAAGTCTCACTTCCATTAATAATTAGAAACATACTATTACCACTATTAGAAGTCTCACTTCAAATAGAAATAGTAACTTTTCTTTTAGAGTTCAACTAGAATTAGTATCTGTCTGATGATTGGGCTAGTGTGGGGACCACTAGGGATTCCTTAGAAAGCTGGCTCCAACTGGAACACGCGACCCCACATCTCATGTGCAATCCGGGCCCACAGTTAATTGCAAATAACTCCACTATATAAATGCAATTGAACTCCAGTCTTAGGAAATTACATAGAAGACCCTAAACTTCCCTATTACCACAAGTAGGCTCCTCCATCAATATCCATGGATCAATTGGACATATCTTCTAAACTAGATCCATATCTTATTATCCTTGAGCTCCAATTAATTATAATGATCAATGGTACCTTTCCAATTAACTCTTAATCGGAATGGGTGTACACTAACCAATGATTAAATCCATTAATTGGCACAAGGGGATATTAGAGATAGATTTCATCTTGACCATTGAATGTTCCCACAGCTCTACTACCACGTACCCAAATCACCGAAGTGTTGACCTACAGTTGGCTTCACTCATTGGTGATTCAAAGCAACTGAATAGATAGAAACTTGAGTTCATTAATGTCTCAGGATTGAGAGCCTATTGCTAGGGAATTATAAGAGAAAACCTTAATATAAAGATAGTGTTTATAAGGTGCTTCTCATGGTCCTTCAATACATCCAATGTACCAGCACTATGATCCAGAATATTTCATTCTGATGATCGAGACAAATCACACTATCTCATAGTGATCAAAATGTTGCAACCTTGTCAGTATGAGATGTCCAGTCTCATCACTGGTTGTGAAGATATTCAAGTATAAGATTTATTATACATGTCTCCCGTATGTGGATCTCATCCATACACATGTATTATATCTAGTATACTTATGGACTCCGGTTCATCTCATGAACTATTATGTCATTCGTATTGGTTATGTGCAAGTATATAATTAAACACCATTCATCTCATGAAACGGAAAGCATGAATATATTGATTAATAAAGAAATAAATTAATTTATTACATCATATGCTGGTATTGAGACCATAAAACTAGCAATAACGAATGGGTTTAATTGGGACAAGTCACAATGGGTGTATTATGTGGACGAAAAACATCAAAGACTAGAAGGTTCATACACCTATGCAAGAATATCCCACAATAAATCTTCATGAAGACAATGATATTCATTTCTCGAAGGCACCTACTTATGATGTCAATGAGCAACTTAAAGAAGTTGACCATGTTGTTGAAGAAAAGGGAGGTGAAGAGGCAGTTGATAATGTACCATTGGATAGAAACTTAATAGGCGTTAAGGGCCCAAATGCAAAACTTGCTAACCCAGTAAATGATGCGGACGTCTCAATGTCTGTGCCGAATGCTAACTTAGAGGACACCATGGTTCCTCTAAAGCAAATTATGGAGCCATATCAAATGTTTGCACGAGAGATGTGGTTACGGAGAAATTTTCCGGATCGCGACACTTTCCGTAAAACTCTAGCGAAATTTGTAGTTTACAATCATTTCACTCTGAAGCACTTGAAGACGAACCGCACCAAAGTTACAAACAGTTGCAGTGATAATAACTGTCTTTGGCGTATTCACGCTTCCATGGTGGAATCTAGGCCACAATTTCAAGTACGAACATATTATCCAATACATTCTTTGTCGAAGCCAATGATGGGCATGACACATCGGCAAGCGTCTGCAGAACTGATTGCAGAATTCATCTTAGATAGGGTCCGATTTAATAATAAGTTAACACCAAAGGAGATCATTAATGAGTATCAAACAGAGTTCGGATGTCTTATTACTTACAGGAGGGCACACAAAGCAAAGGATATAGTCCTTCGAGCAATTCGAGGATCGTATGAAGAGTCCTTCTGGATTCTCCCTCTCTATTGCATTGAATTGAAGAAGACGAATTCAGGTACAGTGACAAATATTAAAACGGCAGTTGACGACACCTTCTAGAGATTCTTTTGGGCTTTCGGACCATGCATCCGTTCATTCATGTCGTCATTAAGGCCGATGATTGCTGTTGATGGTTCACACCTTTGAGGTAAGTATCCAGGTGTGTCATTAGTGGTTGTAACCCATGATGGGAATCATAAGGTCTTTCCTATTGCCTTTGCCTTCGTCGAAGCTGAACGGCGTGACAGTTGGGAGTGGTTCCTCGCAAATTTATTTATTGCCCTCGATGAGCCCCAGAATTTGACCATTGTGTCTGACCGGCAAAAAGGGCTTGTACCTGCTCTTGCCAGCACCATTCCAAGTGCACGACACTGCTATTGTTGTCATCACATTGCTGAAAATGTGAAGGGGAATTTCAAAGATGATGCTATTGTTAGGAAGTTTTGGTTTATTGCAAAGTCATATAGGCCATGTGAGTATGAGGCATACATTGATGATATTCAAGCTGTTGATGAACTCGCTTATAATTACATTCATGCAATTGGGAAAGAACACTGGGCAAATTCATTCATTGCAGGACGACACTATGATATTCACAAGCAATGCTGCCAAGTGCACGAATAGTCTTTTGAAGGACATACGTGTTCTCCCCATAACAACACAAGTGGAAGAGATACGTGCCAAGCTTATGGAATTCTACCAAAAATGTCAACTTGAATCTCAATTGATTAATACTCGGCTAACTCCATGGGCGGAAAAAATGCTAAGCCACGAGGGCGAAGAATCTCGCCGAGTGCATGTTCGTGTTGCCGGTCTTGTAGAATTTTAGGTTCAATCTGCCGAGTTCATTGATGTGGTTGATATGGATAAGAGGAAATGTACATGTCGCTAGTGGGAATTGCAAGGAATCCCTTGTTCACACGTACTAGCAGCAATGCAAATGAGAAAATTAAATCCTTACGATTTCTGCGAGCAGTGGTTCTTTACATCTACTTATCGAATTACGTACAATGAGGTTTTTCATGCTACATGTGATAGAAGACAATGGGAGCATAGGTCAGACAAAAGAGTATTACCTCCACGTGCTACCGACAGCCTGGTCACCCCAAAAAGAATAGGATTCGAACTGAAGATTGGACCCGGCAATGTAGGGTGGTTACCTGTTCAATCTATAAACAAAGGGGACACAACCCCCAGAGTGTCGTAATCCACCGGTGAATCCTTGATTTACGCATTTCACATATGAATTTGCATAGTTTTTGTAACATTTTGAAAAAAGAAACATGATGTATTTGGCTTAATGTGAATGCTAAAAAAACACCATTTTGTGTCGGGTTTATGTGAGCAATTTTTTTTTTTTTTTTTTGTGATTCTACTGGTCTATGTGACACTGAACTCGCTCAAACTAGTGGAATTGTGAAATGTGGGTGGAGGATGTGAATGTGGAAATACTCACCATCTGGTTGTATCACCTGAATCATAACCTTCACACCCACTTCGAATCAACCTGACTGATCCCAAAGCTGAAATAATTCCGGTACATAAGATTCCTCTGTCCCACAAACTGAACATCTATCACTTGTAACTATAAGAATCTCAATCCAACTCTAGAAGCATCATAAAACTGTCGTTTCCTACCGATAATATCTGAAGTCAGTTTCTTCCTCAATACTAATCTCACACTTGCTTAACCACAGAAAAGTACAACTTACCTGATCAACTCTGCCAACGAATCTGTACTCGAAGAAAACCCATAACAAATCATCTATTGAAGCCTGCTAATCTGAGAAAACTCTGAATCTCTAACACTGACATGGAACCGAACAAAGAGAGTAACTCTAATCTCCAACAAGATCTGCTAGAAAACCTTCTTCAGCAAATTGGAAAGTCTCGAGACATTTGCAACTCCTCAAAAAACCTCAAACAAAACTCAGAAAGAAACTAACTAAAACTAAGAAACGCTTATTCTAGCACAACTGCGGTACTGAAACCACAAACAATGGGTAATGAGGCATTAAATTCTCTCCCCACTAACAAGGAATTTGGTCCCCAAATTCATTTCTATAAGAGAAATTACTAAACACCTATTGGACTAACAAACAATATTATAGGATCCATATATACAAAGTATAGATGCCAACTACCGAATCGAATTTCTCACACGCATCCTCTTGTTTCTAGTAGATTTTATTTCTAAAAACGTGCCGCTCTATACCAACTTGTCACGCCCCCAAAATTGAAACTGGGGTTATGCACGAGATTAGGGCCAATTAAAACTTTTTCAACAATTAATCAAATGCAACCTGGCTCCAATCATGTCCCATAGGATCGAAGTCCGCGGTGAGGTATAAATATTTCCTCGGTAAAACACAGCGGAACATCATAATAAATGAATGGTATAATATAACATTTCAGAGTATGAACATCTTTCTTTTCTATAGTTAAAGTTTAGCAAAAGATAACAAAAGTATATTAATTAATGGCTTCTATCAAGACCTAAGCCAAAAGATAATAAATACGAACTAACCAAAGTATGAAGGCATTCGTGTGCTGGTCACGACAACAAAACCGTCAATACACAACTCGTACTCACCATCAGGCTAAACTGCCTGAAGCGACGCCTCCACTTTCCCAAAGGTAGATGTACTCGGTACCTATGCACCAAGAGTAGCATCATCAAACACGACGGTTGGCAGGCAGATATAAATATAAAACATCAATAGATATGCAGAATGAATCAGAGTAAATGATAGACAAAATCATAGGAAATGCATAGCATTTCTGATCGTAAGAAATGCATAGCATTCGAATCAGAAACAGACTAACAGAACATCTAACAAATAGGCAGATCACATAAGCTAATACACTACGGATAGTTTCACATGACCCTCCATACTCAACATGAGAGTTGTGGTAGAGTGGCACGAGAAGAAAACCCGGCAAG
Source organism: Litsea cubeba (assembly GCA_012931725.1). Taxonomy (NCBI): domain Eukaryota; kingdom Viridiplantae; phylum Streptophyta; class Magnoliopsida; order Laurales; family Lauraceae; genus Litsea; species Litsea cubeba. Next base: position 28,600,416 of record CM022946.1, read on the forward strand.
CAATCAGAATGATACCCTTTTAAAACAAAATAAAACAAAACATCAAACTTCTTCAGTATGAGTATCTGATGGTGTACATCCATCTAAATATAACAAGTCGTACTGCGCAGACGTTCAAGCCAAAGTCTTCACACAAATGGTGCCCCAAGTGTGTTGGGCGTTTACAGCTGAGTGGTGCCTGACACAAGAGTCCTAAACATATCATAGTGAGGGACTAGACTTTCTTGTGTGAACAAGATTCAATAATCATATGAGAAACTACTTATCCATTCTCATATTCAAATCATCAAACTTCTTCAAAACATTACCGTAAGTAGTTCTCGACAGACTTTACAATCAAAGTCGTCTAGTCTCAACACTTTCATCAAATTTCAGAATAAACGGAACATCAAAAGGGATCCTAAGTTCATCATCTAAGTTCATCATTTAATCCCATACAAATAAAATAAACGATGCTAAGGAACATGAACATTTCATGCGGAAGGTACCAAACGGTACAATTCGGAATCATAAGCGAATAGACAATCTAATCCTAAGTATAAATGTTAATCCCGAAGCATCGTACATCCCTACTCAATCAACAAAAGGGTTAAGGTTCAGGATACCCGGACGAACATTCTTCGTGCATAGATTTAAAGAAAGGTATCCTATTGTCCCGTACCATTCAAGATTGAGTTAGGTTGAATCCCGATGCAACCGGAATAACCATGAGGAACGTCAGCTCAAAACATCCTCATATATAGTCAAATTAGTCCGAAATGGGTAGCCAAGGTTCCAATTAAGTCAATCCAAATAGAGGTGAAAGAGTCCCTTCATAAGGGGAATTTAGTTGTCGAGGTTGACCAAGGGGTCGACCTCCTTCTTGTTCGGTCGACCTGCCCAAGGGTCGGTCGACCTCCAGTTGTAAGCGAAATGCATGAACAGTAAAATGGTCAGGCTCCGGAGAACCTGACCCTGTGGGTCGGTCGACCGAGACCCCTGTTCGGTCGACCGCATACACTGCGGTTACAGGATACAGGTTCTGTAACTACAGTGGTTTGGGTCCAATTGCCTCCCTTTCTTCTTGAACCTGATATACAACCATATCAAGTATAAAATCAGTCCATTCTAATCCCATTCATCTATCTAATCAAGTCATCAATTTCATAATCCAATTCGTTAACCAAATAAATATAATTATCATGTTTTCAAATCCAAACTCAACAAATGAGCAAAGGTCATCTAAACCATCAATAAATCATCGAATCAAAGGAGAGACAAACATATCCAAGCATATATATAAATATCTACTTGCCTTTGGTTGAAAATGCTCAAATCCATAAGTCCTAGCTCAAAGTCCAACAAACCAAACCTAAGGGATGATTAGCAAAGTAAAAACTAAATTAAAACATACAACCAAAAGAAAAAGGAAAGCTCTAAGCTACTAAACACACTACTACAACCCAAAGTATATTAACCCAAACCTAAGGGGAAGAAGAGCTTACCAAACAATTGGGTGGATGGAGTGGTGGCTTGCAAAATGGAGATGAGAAGCTTGCGGGGTCCACGCGGAGATGATGTTGATGATCGGGGTTGTGGGGCCCACTTGATTGGTGGCCCACTAAATTAGTGGTGATGGAGGGTTCTCGGTGGTCCATTGGATGCAAGAAGGAGAAGACAGAATGGAAGAAAGAAAGAATGGAGCAAGAAAGAGAGAGAGAGTGAAATGGTGAGATGGGTGGGGGAGGAAGTCAACTCACGTTGACAGTGAGTGGAGTGAGGTGAGTGAGGGAGAGAGAAGAAAGAGAAAACAGAGAAAGAGAGAAAGGGAAATGGGGGAAAACAAAGAAAGAGAGATGGAATGGGTCGGGGGTTCGCCGGAGATGGTGGTGGCCGGCGGTGACGCAAGTGAGTCCGGCGGTGACGATGAAGGCGCCGGAACAGTGGGGTCCACGGTTGCGTGAAGGAGAGATGAGTGAAAGAGATGAGAGATGAGGTGAGATGAGAAAGTGGAGAAGAGAGAGGAGAAGAAGAGCTGGCTGGTAGTGGTGATGATCGCCGACGGCGTCCGGCGACGGTGATAGCGAGGAGAGTGAGGGAGGGAGAACGAGAGAGATGGGAGAAAGAGAGGGATGGGCTGCTGTGTGTGGAGTGAATGAGAAGAGAGGGAAATGGTATTGTGACCTAAAAGAGGGGAATGGGAAAAAGGGAAAATGAGATGGGTGGGGGTGTTACACGTGGGTGAGGGGTGGGGTAATGATGGGAGTAAGATGATGAGGTGGGGTTCACATGGGATTAGTTTAGGTGGGGTGGGGTTTGACTTTGGGGAAATTAATAAAAGAAGGTAAGGTGGGTTCGGGTCAAGTTAGGTTTTGGGTCGGGTTCGAGGGTCTGGATCGGGATACAACAGAAGGACAAAGTCTGGGAAATTAGGTAGTCTACCCAATGGTGCCAAAATCTAGAAAATCAAAAAATACTAAAAAGCCCTCGGAACTTTTCGGAAATAACAACACACACCCCTACTATACCCAAACGGGCTTAGATCTCAACCCAACTTCACACGCGCGATCCTAATGATTAATCGGACCTATTTGGCTTATAAACGAGCTTAATTAACTAAAAGCACAATTAACTAGACTAATTACAACCTTGGGATTTCGAGATGTTACAATTTGACTACAACTGATCAGCAGGTGGATATATATAAACAAAAACAAATATAGAAGGGAAAACGATTAAAATCGTTAATTCATATATTTAAATGAAATAAATTCATAAATTCTTATCAAATAGGAAATTCTTAGATTCAAATTAGATCCATAATTCACAAGTTCTTATCAGGAAACACACTACCTAGGCTTTTACTATGACAATAAGTCATGGCACTTCGGGTCCTTACCTTGTCCAGAAATTCTTTAATTCACTTCAGGTGATTAGCCTGTTTATAACATAATCATATGATCATAGATCCTGTACACATTCAAGGGTTAATCACTCCCTGTATAGAATTTCATACTATGGTGATCAATCGTTCCATAAGTTCTTATCGAGTTGCACAGTTGTCCAGAAATTCTTACGTGGAATCTTACTAGCCTAGTTGTGCTCGTTCAAATATTCAGAAATTCATATATCCAAAAATTCATATAAAAGAAAATAATAATTTCCATTAAAATATGTGAAAAGTCCTCTAATATGGTATCAAAGGGTGTGATAAAGGCCATACATTCCTATGGAAAAGACCCAGTTTTCAATATAAAATAAGTAAATTTATAACTAACAGGCGGTTAACCGACAAGTTCGGTTAACTAAGGGGTGATCGAGAGCCTAACCGACTGTACAAAATCCTTAATTTTCACCCTCCTGTTATTCTGATCGACAATAAACCGGCAATGTCTGTCTGTATGTCGGTTAGCAAACAACCAAGTTCGGTTTACCGAAGTCGTCCCATAACTAGAGTTTTAACAGAGGGGTAACCGAGAACTTAACCGACTGCACAAAATCCTTAATTTTCGCCCTCCAGTTATTCCGACCGACAATAAACCAACAATGTTTGTCTGTATGTCGGTTAGCTGAACACCAAGTTCGTTTAACCGAACTCGTCCTAGAACTGGAGTTCTGAAGCACGAACAAGCTTCAGTTTCAGGGGTTCCATTCCCTTCTTCCTACTGTTCCTGCATCAGAATTTCAGGGCCAAGCCCTCTACACCTCTCATAAACATACTTCCCTCTACACCTCTCATAAACATACTTTAATTCTTCTTTCCTTATATCATTCCATCAAATCCATCATTCCATATATCCCTTCTATTTCATTCAATTTTCATAAATCCAACTCATTTGACAATTGAATTCAAAACAATAATTAAACCAATCCAAAGCCATAAACCCATAAAACAAATGGACATCAACATCATATTAATATATAAAATCCAATTGAACATAAATAAATCAATTAATCAATTTAAAAATCAAATATGACCAAATATGTAGATTCAAAGTAAATCATGCATATCAATCTCAATTAAGAATATCCACTTGCCTTTAGCTCACAAAATCCCCAAAACCTATAATTAGAATCAACCCACATAGATTAGTTACACACATCACTTGTAAAGAAGCTATGTAACTCATTTATGACAAATCTAAGGAAAAATCCCCAAAACCCTATCCTTAACAACAAGAAACCCTTTCCTAGGAGAGAGGAATTAGGGGATTTCCAAGAAAATTGCATCAAGTGGAAGCTTGGGTTGTTGTGATCATGATGGTGATGTTGGATTATAAAATTGATGGTTGGATGGCCCATTAGCAACAATCAAGAAATGAATAAAAGAAAGAAAATGAAAGAAAGAAATAGAGGCGTTGCAGATAGGGAGAGATAAGACTGAAACAAAGAAAGAAAAGAGAATGAAGATAAGGGAGAGGAATAGGGTCGGTTGGTATAAAAGTGATGTTTTGGTGAAATTACATTTTTGGCCCCATTTGAGTAAAATGATCTTTGGGTTAGGCCTGGATTTAGAGGGTCTTCGAAGGTTGTTGACACCAAAAATGTCACTTTGCCGCTTCATACACTCACTACATCAAAAGGCTACATGAAGTCGCATCCTACCACAAGCAGGTAATGCTACTTCAAGCATCAAATCTTGTCAGAATCAAACAAAAAAATGCAAGATCTTTCAAAGCAGTCAAAATAGAGTACAGATGAAGTTTCGGGCCATTTCGACATCATTTGGCCTAACTTCACTCTTCCAGCGACTGAACAGGAGCTCCCGGCGGCGTGAAGCCAAAAACCCTAATTCACAAAATAGAGCACACAATTGGCCTTAAAATGCCACTGGAAGGCTCTACATCAAATTTCAGGCCATTCCGACATCGTTTGGCCCAAAAAGGAAACAGTTGTAGCAAAGTAAGCCCTCCCGGCGGCGACAGCATCGAAGACATCAGATCTTCGATCAAAACCTATGGATCGTCTCAAATACCTCTGAAAAGTTCTATGTCAAATTTCAGGTCGAACAGACAACGTTTGACCATACATCAACCCTCATACAGCAAAATCAAGCCTCCCGGTGGCAAGAACCACTGAGGCCATCACTCATCAAACAGAGCACTTTGGTGATTTCAAAATACTTCCAAAAGGCTACATGTCAAGTTTCAGGTCATTTCGACAACATTTGACCAGACTTTGACTCTTAGAAGCTAAATCGGGCCTCCCGCAACGGAGCCCCTCGGAACTATGGTTCCCAAATCAGAGCTAATGGATCATCTTAAAATGACTCCAAAAGGCTCCCTGTTAAATTTCAGGCCAATTGGACATCGGTTGACCGTACATCAAAACACGGCATCTTCCTCGCGATAAAATCAAGCCTACTTGCGACAGGGCCTCGCACGGCTGCAAAACTCAAACAAAAGCCTGTGGTTGGTCTTATTTATTGCTTAGGAGACTTCACCACAAATCTTAGGTCATTCCGGCATCGTTTGACCTAGTTTCGGCTTCTGACGGCAAATCGGCAACTCTACGCGCCGAAGTCTTAAGCTTTCTTAGAAAATCGGAAACTTTGCGCTCTGATACGCAAGGCTTCTTGTCAAGTTTTCTGTAGGGAAATTAGGCCGAAACATGTAAAAAATGTCAGGAAAAATACCGAAGAAGAAAGAATTAAAAAAAATCAAAAAACGACCGAAATGTGGCGACTGAAAAGGACAAAAGTCCCCATGGTCGCCGGCTATGCACCCAGGAAATCCGGTCACCAGATTTTCACCGAAAACCCATTTATTTGGGTCCTTTTTCGCATCTCGAGATGTTTGGCCACTGTGGTTTTCCAAAAATCACATTTTTCGGGGCACGAAATCCGTTGATCTTCGTCAACATCACGGATCCACCCCCGAAATCTTGAGATCATCATCGGACACTTCGAAGTCACCAACCGGCTGACCAAAAAAGCACACTTTTTGCCCGATCGATAGAGAAATCGACAGGACAGATGGCACCGACCTGCTGATAGCAATTAATGTCCAAAATTACATGATCATCCGACATCAACCGGCATGAAGATCCATCGGCGATCAAGCCTCCTGCATCGCAAGAAGAATTTCAAAAGACGCGGCGCGGCCCGAGACTCTTCAAATGCTTTGGCGACCACTTAAGGCAATTAATGACCCATTTTATGACAATTTAATGCAGTCATTTACTCATTATTTTGGATGGCCAATCAGAACCCAAGAAACAGGTTACAAGTCAAGTGCAATCATGGCATTAAACCATGTAACTCCTCCCATCATGGAGTTTAAAGGCAATTAAAAGCCATTTATTCTCCAACGGCCAATCAAAAGCCAAGAAAAGGGAGTTACAAAAATATAAATTAAAAACTTGTAACTCCTTCCATCATGGAGCTTTAATGCGTTAAGAGCTCATAAACTCCCCTCATGGCCACCAAAATCCTATAAAAGGAGGATTTTCACCATTTCAAGGGATGATCATCATCATCGAAAAATCAAAGAACCGAATTCACGGGATTTGGAAGAAGTTTTGCAGTGACCACCACTATAAGGTGACCAAAGTCCCTTGGGGGGGGGCCTTCTCCTTCCATCTCCATGGCTTAGACGTGGCTCTTCAGCCCATCTACTTGGATTTTTATTGGATATAAAACCTTCTCTTGGTCTTTATCCTCTCAAAATTTGAGGTTTAAGCCGAGCCAAGCGAATCAAAAGCATCATCTATTCTCATCTGGCAGATGATGGCGAAGTCTACACACGACTTGCGACCGTCAATCTGAACGAGTCCCCATAATCTCCTAAGAAGTTAGATCTCCTTTTCTTGCTTTTCATTGTATTTTGTATTTTTTAAAGAGACATAAAAAAAAATCACAACTCTTGTCTTTCATTATTGATAAGAATTGTAAATCGCCTTTCACGGTGAAAATCACCTTTCATGGCAAACAAATGAAAAATCACATTTCACGGATTTCAAAACAAACCATGTCTCTTTTCTTACATATGTGCAATGAAAACTAAAAAAAAGTTGATTTTCTTTTCTACTTGTGAAGGTGGATCCACGGACCACCACTTGTCAATTCCAAGTAGAGTAGAAAATTTGGCATACCCGTACACAAAAAGTTGATGTTCGCTTTGTCTCTGATCACGAAAGGGTTGGACTCCACGGACTCTAACGTCCGCTGACCCCGGTAGTCCCGCGAGCAAAAAAGCACGCCCATTAAGCTGGCACACCCAGTGGGACTTGTTCATTTGAGAACAAATGCTTAGAAAAGAAACATTCGCATATCATATTTTTTGCTCTATGCTTATGCTTCTTTCCTAGGTTCCTTGGCTTCTTTCTAGTTGTTAGCCTATGTTGAATTTTGCATCTAAAAAAAATGAGAAGGGTTTTTTTGGAAATTCCTAATTCTATCTTTGAGTTAATTTCCACTCTTTCTTTTCTAAAAAAAAAATAGATTTCTTACTTTTGTGATTCAAATTTAAGAAACTTTTATCCTTTTCCCTTTCGGATAAAAGCTCGCATAAATGTTTGAGTTGGCGTTCGAATCAGGGAATGGGCCACTTTTTCTCTTTGATGAGTCCATTAGAGATCTTAAACAAAAAAAAAATCAGATTTCTTACTTTTGTGATTCAAATTTGGAGAACTTTGATCCTTTCCCTTTCGGATAAAAGCTCATAGAAATGTTTGAGTTGGCGTTCGAATCAGGGCATGGGCCACTTTTTCTCTTTGATGAGTCCATTAGAGATCTTAAAAAAAACAAAAAACAAAAATTAGATTTCTTACTTTTGTGATTCAAATTTGATAAATTTTGATCATTTCCCTTTCGGATATGTAAAACATGTAAAACAAAACAAGGTCAGGCAAAACATGTGAAACTTATCAAATCAAGGACAATCTGAAGACATCGGGTATTTCCAAGTAAAAACAAGTACATAATGGTAAAATTCTTAATCGGCCTCTGGTTTTTAAAACAAGTACACCATACATATGCTAAGACCGCATCATTTGACCCACTGTGTATGTGACGCCCGAATGTCAGATTTTATAAATAAATTGATGCCCTCAAAGGTAGATGACATTCCAAATTCCAAGTACACATTATCAAGTTGACTGCTCTTAGAATATACTGGGTTTTCATCTCCACAAAATTCCACCCAAAAACACCCCAAAATAGTTTCTTCTTGCAAAATTTCCATTGGTATTGGTGGGTGTAGGAGGTTTTCTCCAAAAAGACAGAATTCGGGTTCTATCCATCATCGTAGTTTCTGCCGGATGCTACCTGTAAGCCCCTTTCAATGGAGAAGCAGCTTTCTTGTTCTTGTTCTCTTTTCCTTTCCGAGCATCCACTAGTAAGTGGTGGGCCATGTCTAAATTGATGGAAGATCTGTTCGGGATGAGTCTGTCGCCCTGTAAATCACCAAAAAAAGACAGTGGCAGTCAGAAACAATTGAAAACCCATTCAAATTCCTTTACAAAGTATCAAAAAAAAAAAAAAAAACACCCTAGAAACACAAATTCAATAAAAGTGAAAATTCATTCAAATTCTTTTAAGAATCATCCAAAAAAAAAAACCCCAGAAACACGAATTCAAGAAAATGGAAGTGCTGATAGACTGTAGAACGAAATCCCAAATCATAATTTTAAAGAAATTTTGTTCTTTTCATTCTTCAAATGCTAGTTACAAACACAGGATAACCCACCCAGAAACAAAAAACAAAAGAAAAAAGACTATAGCAATCAGAAACAAATGAAATCCATTCAAACTCACGACTAAGAAGTATTAGAAAGAAGAAAAAAGAAAAGGAACTCAGGAGAACCCAAATAAAAGAAAATGGTATTGCTCTTTAATTACATAACAAAATCCTAATTCAGAACTAGAAAGAAAATTCGTTGAAGCTCCTCAAAACACATGTTACAAACAAAGGATAAACAAAAGAGGAAAAAACAAACCCAGAAATAAAAATTCAAAGAATTGCAATGGTCAAAGTACATACATAATGACTATGCCGAGTATGAGTATGGTCTTGAAGCCTGCGGCGATATTGGTATTGGTTCTGGTTCTGACGAGATTGCTTATTAGTCTTGGTCTTGGTTTTGTTAGATGAAAGAAAAGAAGACGAAGTAGAAGAAGAATAAGAAGAGACAATTCCTGCATCCATGATGTTAGCCGCACACAAAAAGAAATGGAAACAAACAAACAAACAAGAAAAAAAACTGAAAGAAACTAGCCCTGCAAAATCAAACAGAAATCAGATGAAGAAAAAAACAGAAAGCAACAATAGAAATAATCAAATGATAAAGAATGTAGTAATCAGCAGTAATCTAATAGAGATCTTGAGAGCCTTCTTGTCGAACAACATTTAGAGAGAGAGAAAGAAAGAAAGTCTTTTGAGTTAGAGATTTTTCTCAGAGCCCGAGTACTCAAGTAGCCTTGTGAGCATTTCTTGTCTTTGATAGAGCAGAGCAGATGAGAGCAAGCAATGAGAGAGAGTGTGAGTGTGATGGAATGAAAAGGAGAGAGTGAGCAGAGAGAGAGAGAGAGATGGAATGAAAAGGAGAGTGTGAGTGTGTGTTATTAGAGAAAGTCTGAATGGACCGAAAAAATGGCCTGAAAAAGGGACTGAAAGGCCCTGGACCCTAGAATCACAGAGCCATGCCATAGGGACCGGAAAATGGCCTGAAAGGCCCTGGACCCTAGGATCAATGTGTTTTACAAGTATTTCCCATTTCTTCTAACGGGTATAAACGGCCCAAGTGTTTTTTTTAAAGGGTTTCTTTCGGTGAAATATTCACAAACCCTCCTCATTCGTACGACCGGCTTAAAATCATCATAATAATAAATCGTATCCTTTTGTACACCATAGATCAATGGATTTGGATGATCTAACGGGAGATTGATATTTTGTATACCGCTCTTATTTAGATTTTATGACCCCCCACCTCCCCTTGATTGACATGGCCCTTGGTGGGTCCCATAACGCATTGCTCATGATGGTGTATATATTATATGGCAAATGCTCCTATCACCTTCCCTTGCAGAAAAGCTAGTGGAGCCCCCTCGATTGCCCGGGCGTGTTTGGAGATACGGTGAATTAAAGTAAAGTAAGGTGACACATTAAATCAAGAGAAAATAATATATAAGGAGTTATGATAGTGATATGCATGGCATAATACTAATAACTACCCTTTTATTTGAATTTACTAGTTGTTTATTTTGTCTTAAATGTTCTAATTATAGTATTTTTCTTATTATGCAGGAATTAAAAGGAGCTGAGCATATTTGAGCTTAATTCGGAGAGGTTTAAAGCTAAAGTCCCATTTGAGAAAAGATATACACAAAGAGTATTTAAGCTTGTTGGAGGAGAGCTGGAATTTCAAGTTAGAGGTCATGAGTTCAAGACTTGGCACAATTTATTTTTATTCTTATTTTTGGAGATCGAATTTGGTGGCCCCCACCATATCTAATGCTTGCTAATGGTTGCTAAAAATTAGCAATCAACTTTAAAAGAAGGGAAGGAATCTCATGGACATCAATAAGAATGCTATTCTTTAGCAAGTGATCAAATCATGAAGGAAAGAAGATTTTCGGAATTATAGCCATCCTGCGCAAGCTTTACTATTTTGACCATAACTTGTGACTCAAGACTCCGATTAAGGCAAGATCAGATGCGTTGGAAAGAGGACTCAAAGGAGAAGAATATCATGTCTCACGAGGATCTCCCAATTCTGACGTTTTGGGGGTCAAAACAGGCTGTCAATTGGAGGGATATGGGGGATGACGAATTTGAAAGATTTGTCTTTCTTTTTCTTCTTGTATTTTTTTCTTTTTAAGGGGAGGCTCTCTCTTGCTCCAGAAGTAATTTAATTTTCTTTAATCTTTGTTAGAAAGTGAAGGTGGAGATTGAGTGGTGTAATAAACAACTTTGAAGGCTTTCAATAATGGAGATTTGGTTTTTTATTATTGTTTGTTCTACAATGCTTGGCTAATCCGTGGATTAGGGTGGAGGAGGAAACCAAAACCGGTGAGATCGTTCTTTATTATTCTTCTATGTCTTTTCCTCATTATGCTTAATGATTTAATAGATTCTCCTTCATGAATGTTATTCAACTTCTGATTTTGTAAAGATTATTTGGAATGTCTTTTACTTTTTATGCTTGATCTTGACATATCATGTTTAGGTTAAATTCATTTAATGGTTTGTTCTTGATCTTGATAAAGAGTGATTAGAGTTTCAACATATTGAAGTGAAGGGAGTCTTAGGTACTAATTAGAGAATTGAATTTGTAAGAAAAAAGTTTTCAAAGCTAAATCTTCCGATCCAAGGCAGTTGCTTGCACATTGGATTGAGTTTTATTGGAAAAAAAACTATGAAGTAATTTTGGAATGATGAAATCTATTTTGGTGAAATCCAATACCCTGATCTCTCTTTCTCTGATTAGTTTGTGTTTAGATTTTCTTTGATATCATTTTAGTTATTAATTTCTTGATTAATTGTGGTTTTAAATCCCTAGTGTGAAAACTGATCGAGGATTTTTGGATCTTGTTTCTACAAATCTCTGTGGATCGACCCGTATTTGCCATTATCTGATAGTATTTTGTTTTTTGTTATTTGTTATGAAATCTTTTTTATTTTTTGTATTGAAAAGTGGAGTTTTTTGTCTTTTAGTGGAGAAAGAAAATTGCTTTTTTTTTTTTTACTTTCTTTTTTAAGAAGATGGAGGGAATTTTGAAATTATATACTTTTGATATAACCCCTTGTATTTTCTTGCTTGGATAATGGAAGCTTTACCTCACCTCACTTCACTTCACTTCACCACACATCCAAACACGCCCGTTTTTACACTGATCTAAATGGAAGGGATGATTCGAAATCTCAAGTTTAAAAGTTGTGGGCCACAGATAAAGGCGTTAGGACGATGGATCAACTTTAAATCTCATATATGGGCTAGCCCCTTTTGGATATTTTCATCCTTCAACCCAACCTTGAGTGGGAGGGGCCCACCTGGGGCCATGCCAATCATGGGGAAGTGGGAGATGAAAAAATCTCAATGAGACCTAGCATTCTAAAAAAACATCAACTCCAATAGATCAATCTAATCCCTTGATCCATAGCCCTCGAGGGGTTAGGTTGAAGAAAAAAAGGACAGCCTTCTTGTAAAGGGCGTGTAAAGAGAAAGAAAAAGTCTTTTGAGTATGAGCTTTTTCTTAGAGGGAAGATAGTGTTGTTTACTCAAAGAGTGCAAGAGTAAAAAACAAAATTGAAAGAAACGGAGGGAGAGAATATAAAATTTCAAGATTTTGGCTCAATTTGGTAGATGAGGCTGGATGGTTTGATTTTTGGAAGCTCATGGGGCTTGGAATTCTCTTTTGTATGGTTGAATCAACTCAAAAGAGGCATGTAACCATTTTTGTATGCTCTTGGTAAGAGGGATTTCTCTTTGACTAAAAGCCCAAATTTTTTTTTTTTTAGTGCCTAGGTGGTCAAACCTGGCTCATATGGGCTAACCCATGGGACCTTAAGCTTTTGAAATGGCTTAGATCTCATATGGTGTCATTTTTGTAAAGAATATCTAAAAAAATATCATTTGGATAGAGAATATCTAAGAATATCTTTACTTGGAGAGAATCTCTCATGTTCCCTTTATTTTGGGAAAGAATATCTCAAGATATCTTCCTTTGGGAAAGAATCTTTCATTGATCCTATCTTTTGGGAGAAAATCTCTCATTGATTTCTTTTTTAGAGAGAATCCCTCAAGATATCTTTCTTTTGGGAAAGAATCTTTCTAATCTCTTTCTTTTGGTAAGGTTACTAATTAGTAACACTTACCTCTTTCTTCTTTCCTTCTTTGGTTTGCTTTCTTCTATAAAAGCAAGGAGGAGGTTGGATCTCTTGCTCTTATTACTTTCTTTTGCAACAATCCCAAGAGGGCTTCAAGACCAAGGGTTCTTCTTCTTCAAGATCTTCAAGACTTTTCTTCTTTTTCTCCATCAATGGCTTCAAGTAAGTTCCCTTTTTCAAGAAAACCCCATTGTAGGAAAAAAAAGTTCTTTCTTTCTTTTTTGTTTCTTTCTTTTCTTTCTTTTTTTTTTCATGTGTTTTCACTTTTTTTTTACACGTGTTTTCCTTCTCTCTTTTTTTCATGCCTTCTCTTTTCTTTTTTTTGCACTTTTCTTTTTTTTTTTTGTTTCTTTTGTGGGCCGTACGGACAGATCCGTACGGATCTGGCCGTACGGCCACGTGGCCTGTGGCCAGCCCCTTTTCTTTCTTTCTTTTGTTTGTTTTTTGTTTTCTTTTTCTCTTTTTTTTTATAGAAAGTTTCTTTTCTTTTTTTTTTGCTCATCATGATAATGCATTTTTTTCGCAAACCAAGATGTTCATGCATGTATATTTTTTGTAAATTGAATTGTAGCATGATGTGATAGCATACCTGAAAGTCTTCACAAATTTGGGAATTTGGAGCTCGCAACGATGTTGAGCCCTTCCTGATTTTGCGGAGACTTTGAGGTTTCGAAAGTTTGGAGTTTCAGAGCTCGCAGCAATGTTGAGCCCATCTTCAAGCTTTCTATTTCTTTCGAGATAATTCCTTTTCTTCGGAGTTGCCCCGTCATTTCACCAGATTTTTTTTTTAGCGAGATTCTGTCATTTTGATGTTTGATCTTTTTCTTTTCCATCCTTTGCAGGTGGTTCCTCCAGAATGAACAAGGGTAAAGAGCCTGCTACAAGCGTACCTCGTCGATCTGCTAGATCTTCTAATCCAGCCGTTCAGCAGGCCTTTGAGAAGGTCCAGTATGTTGAGAGAAATCTGGAAGAATGCGACTCCCTCAACAGAAATGAGATGAGGCAGCGACTGATCGCTCTCAAGGAGAGGAATTCTATAAGATCATGGTAAGCAGTCGTCCATGGGTGATGGGAGATCAGAGTGTTTTACCCAAGCCTACCTTCTTTTTTGGTGATGCCGTCCCTGATGACATAACATACCAGAGGAGAGGTTTTCGGTTCTCTTTCACAGTAGATGGTGAGAAAAAGACTTTTGCTACCCGGTCGACATTTGATCGCACCGTCTTGATCATGAGCCTTGCCCCCACGTGCTCTAAGAGGGAAGATCCTCCAAGCTGGGTGAGAAGGATAAATGTAATCAAGACCGGGGTTTTTGTCGGCGATTCTCCTGGATATACAGAGAGGTCGCCTGTTGACATGGACCTGTTGATGCCATCCAGCGGCTACCAGGGTTCTGATTATCCGTCGGTCGATTTGAGACCGATGGGCCTTGGTATTTTCAGCGGTGACGGCAGCAATTGGATAAAGCCTTTTCGACTTCGTGGCCGTTTCAATGCTGACTCCGAGTGGAAGTCGTGGACTGATCGCGTCCTGCTGATTGGTGGCGCCGTTTTGAAGGAAGCCGGGATTTTTGATGTGGTCCGCGCCTTTAGGGAGACCATGATTTTTTCTAACGAGGCCTTCATGGCTATACTGGAGTCATTCCTCCCACAAACCAATACCTTCGTTGTGATGAATGGTGAGATTGGTTTCTCTTTGAAGGAGCTGAGCGCCATTACTAGATTACCCATCCTTGGCAAACTCTATGAGGAGTTTATACCGATCGACAGCGTCCTTGAGGAGCAGTCTGAGGAGTTCAGGCTTCTGTACTTTCAGCTCGTCGCCTTCTATGATTTTTTGAAGGAGAAGGAGGGTTTGAAAGTTAGATCCAGCACTTGGAAGAGTTCTAGCTCTTCATTCCCTAACTTTTTTAATAGCAGGGAGTCTTCTGATAGTGTGACCCAGGAAGCCAGGGCTCAGGATCCAAGTTTGAAGAAGATCTTGGCTATGCAAGAAGAGTTAAGAGATTTCTGTGCGAGTACAAACGCCATATGTCCTGACATTGCACTGCGGAGAGATCTCGCTGTTTACCTCACTTATTGGCTTGGTGAGGCTATTTTTGCTGGAGGAGATGGAACGCACATCAGGCCGCATTGTATTTTTTCGGCCTGTCAGATGGCGTTTGGAGAGCAGCTTGCTTTGGTGCTAGCTCTTTACTCCTACTTGTGTACCGAACTGCAGGCTGCTGCTTTTTTTGTTCGGCTTGGACTCCATATGAATAGGGTATTTTCAGCCCACATCTTTTATTCGTGGTACGTGTACCACTGTCCTGGCTTCCACCGGCTGGGTGCTGCACAGGATGATGATCCTCTGATGATTCGGCTGGCTAAGGGCAAAGCCGTGTCCGAATCACTTTTGTTTGCCCGCATGAGGATCCAACGGTTCAGGGACGTCGAGATGGGGCAGTCTTCAGTGAAGCTTTCTCCGGAGTTGCGGAATAAGGCTTTTGATTTTGGTGCCTCCCGAGACTCTACCAGGGCGGGGTCGGGAAGGCATTACTCCTTGATGAACGCACAGAATGAGTGGCTTTTCAGCATATGTGTCGGCACGATGGTGTACCGCAGACATCTTTTCGTCGACATCCAGCCGTATGTACCCTCTCGCTTTGCTTTGAAGTTGGGTTTTTCTCAAGGCGTTGTTGGAGCGCCTTTAAGCATGTTGAAGCACTGTGGAGGTTTATAGGACGGGAGAAATGCATGGGCTTTCTATAGTGCTGAAGACACTACAGCCATGATCTCTTATCCTGTGTTGTTGACTTCCCGGACTGCCGGCTTTGCGAAGTGGTTCGCGGAGAGCTTTTCGGCATATCGGGAGCTTTCCAAGAAGGAGCATGATGTGAAGCTGGCATCTGGAAAGGGCCTTGGTAAGTCGGATGGCGTCCGGTGAGAGGAAGTTTGGGCCTTCCTTTCTGGAGAGAAGCACAAGATAGGCTTTCTCGGTGACCAGGGCATCATTGGTTCTGAAGCTGTTCGAGAAATACCTGATGAGGCTTTAGAGCAGCTAGAACAGGAGGAAGCCGAACTTGGTGCTTGGATGCAAGCGGCGTAAAGGTAGGCTTCCGTGGAGTCTACTGATAAGGGTAAACCATCCAGCGAGGAGTCAAGTGGGAGACCTGACTCTGACAGCGGGGCAGGTCCTCTAAGAAGCGAGCCCGCAGGAGTAAGAGGAGGAGTCATCATCGTAGCAAGGGGCAGCATGAGGACTCTCCTGACTTGGAAGTTCCTGTTACTATCAATGAGGATGTGCCAGTGGATGCTGACGAGACTCCAGAGAAGAGAGGCCGAGAAAAAGAGACCGTCGGTGAAGGTATGATTCTTCCTTTTTCTCTTTCCATTTCTTTTCATGGGATTTTTCCATGTTCTGATTTGCTTCTTGTTTCTGCTTTTCTCTTTTTTTTTTAGCAGAGGAAGACTTGGTGATGCCTGAGGTTCCAACCGATGAGGTGGTGACGGATCCTGTCGGGGCATCTGAAGAAGAACCGAGGGACTCTGGAGTGAATCCAGAATCTCCAATTGGTATAACTTCTTTTGCTTTCTTTTCTTAGTCTATGACTTGGTTTGCTAACATTTTTCTTGTCAGCTGACTTGCCACAGGATTCCGATGACTTTGAACCATCGATGGATGCAAATGTTGATGATGCTTCGGATGAGTTCATGGAGGAAGAGAGTGTTCCGCCAGTCGTCGAAGAAGGTATTTTGTAGTAATAACCCTGATAATGATTTTCAAACAGGATCATATTCATACCTTTTTGTGTTTCTTTGGCAGGTTTTGAGTTGACAGAGGAGAGTCCGTCGCTTCCTTCAGGACAAGAGCAAGGGATGCCAGAGGTTGATCCAGGGGTAGAGACTCCTGGGACCAGTTCTGACACTGTTGAGGAGATACTGCGTGCTGAAATTCCTTCCCGAGTAGGAGCAGCTTCAACTGGAAAGAGTTTCTTTGTTACTCTTCCAACGGGTGATGACATGAGCAGCCGACCAACTGAGTTGGGCGAATCTTCAGCTGGGCCATCTCTTCTTTTTGCGAAGAAGGTGGTGGTGCAGGTTCTGAGCTCTTGGATTGAGATTCTGCTTTCTGGGCACTTAGATGCCAGATTTGGGATGATCCAGCATGTGCGTGAGATTCTCGGTGATGCCGAAGAGGCTGGTCTGAATGTCACAAGTGCCAGGGCGATCGTTGATAGGATAATTGAGCTGGGTGACAAGTGGTTTGAGACCATGGGTTTTCCTGACGACTAGTTCTTCAAGGAGATGTTCCTGGACCCTGCGGATAAGGCTCAGTCTAACCTGGATGAGACTACATAAAGCAGGAAGCAGATAGTCCGAGAGAAGAACTTAGAAGAGCTAGCCATCATTGGGCTGACACATGACCTTAACATCCTTGATAGGGAGGTCAATGAGGCCAGGAAATGTCTTGAGCATCTGCAGGCACAAGTCGCTGCCAAGTAGGCTGCAATAACAGAGGCTCGCGACAGGGAGAGTGCTTTGATTCGCAGGGTTGCAGATGCCGATCGAGTTCTTAAAAGGAAGTCTGAAGAGAACAAACAATGGCGAACTGCTCGAGATAAGCTTCCCGGTGCGAAAGAAGGGTTACAGCCCACCCCAGCATCTCATGGCAAGTTCCTGAAGAAGCGTTCCTTGGAATCCCTGACGGCTGAGGCCAAAAGTTTGCTTGAGGAGCTAAACTCTTGGCTGGAGACCATTTTTGGCTGAGCTCCTGATTTTTGTAGCAGAAACTGTCCTTTTCTTTTTTTGGTACCACTTGTATTTTTTTTGTACTTTTTTTTAGTGCTTGTGAACACTTACTTCTTTTTGGTACCACATGTATTTTTTTGGTACTCTTTTTTTTGTAGTGCTTGTGAACACTTTCTTTTTTTTTTGTACCACATGTATTTTTTGGTACTATTCTTTTTTGTTTTCCCTACGCTCACTTAAATCTTTTTGTGATGAAAGTAATTGCTAAATGGGATGCTCTTTTTTATATTTTCCCTACACTTACTTAAATCTTTTTGTGATAAAAGTAATTGCTAAATGGGATGCTTTTTTTTTGTTTTCCCTACGCTTACTTAAATCTTTTTGTGATAAAAGTAAATGCTAAATGGGATGCTTTTTTTTTTTTCCCTATGCTTACTTAAATCTTTTTGTGATAAAAGTAATTGCTAAATGTGATGCTTTTTTTTTGTTTTCCCTACGCTTACTTAAATCTTTTTGTGATAAAAGTAATTGCTAAATGGGATGATTGTTTTGAAAACTTAATCAAAAGTTTGTCATTTTGTGAAAATCTTTTGTCAAATGATTGTTTTGGCATGGGAGCCAGATTTTGTTTGTGGCATGGAAGCCGATTTTGTGGCATTGATAGCCGGTTTTGGTGGCATCTATAGCTGGGGTTTTTTTTTTGAAAGCCAATTTTTTTTTGTGGCATTGATAGCCGGTTTTGTTTTGTGGCATTGATAGCCGTTTTGTGGCATTTATAGCCGGTTTGGTTTTCAAAAATGTAAGTATCGACTAAAAGTCGCCTCCCTGCTGAATGTTCTTGCAAGTATCGATGGAATGTCGCATCCTTGCTCATTCGGTTGCGAGTATCGATGGAATGTCGCATTCTCGCGGATTTGGGTGCAAGTATCGATGGAATGTCGCATCCTTGCTTTTCAAAAATTTTGGTTTTACGGGTACTGACTTGATGTCGTTTCCCCACGATTATTGAAATTTGTGATTTTCTCAAACCTTTGGGTTATGGTATTTACTGAAATGTTGCGTCCCCATGGTTTTTTAGGTTTTTTCGAACCTTTGAAATTTGGGTTGTGGATATCAACTGAAATGTTGCGTCTCCACGGTTTTTAGGTTTTTTCGAACCTTTGAAATTTGGGTTGTGGATATCAACTGAAATGTTGCATCTCCACGGTTTTGGATTTTGCGAGTATCGACGAAATGTCACTTCCCTGCGATTTTGGAAGTGTCGAACGTGGTTCGCATGCTTCCGATTTGTGCGAGTATCGACTAAACGTCGCTTCCCCACGGCTTTTTGAAAAACCTTTTTTTTTTGTTTAAAGACACGAGGGTCATAAGTTTTGACCTAAAACCATTTAGGCGGTAAAAGGTAGGGTGGACTAGGGTGGAAATCCCTGAATCTGGATTTTGTTTCAAACCATGAATTTTGAGTTCAAGGGTTGAAAATTTTGGTCAAGTTAGGGAAAGGTTCCTAAACTTGGGTTTTTTGAACAATGAAACGATGAAAGTAAGCATTGTTTAAATTTCTAGAAATTTCAACATTTGATATGAAAATTCTAAAAAAAGGTGGGTTTAGCGAGCGTGTACCTGGAAACCGATTTTGGCCGTACAAGCATTACTCTTACCCAGTTGGGTAAGTCTTCAAGGGTAGTACCGCTTTAAGAACTTGCCGTTGATGGGCAGCATACATCTGTCACCTTCCATGTTTAGGAGTGCATAGGCGCCGTTGGAGAAAACCTTGTCTATGATGTAGGGTCCCTCTCATTTTGGCTCAAATTTGTCTTTGGACTTGGGAGCGAAGACCATTGGTCTTTTTACCGCAAGAATCAAGTCACCCTTTTTGTAGGCGCGTTGCCTGACCTTTTTATCGAAAGATCCTGCCATGCGTGCTTGGTAAAGTTCAATGCTTTGTTGAGCTTCGAGCCGTCTCTCATCGAGATTGTCCAGCTCATGGAGTCGCAATTTGACATTGCTTTCTTGAGTCATATCATTTTGCAAGGATACCCTCAAGAAAGGAATTTGCACTTCCAAGGGCACGACAGCTTCGCATCCATAGACCAAGGAGAATGGTGTGCTATGGGTTGGTCCTCGAACGGTGGTTCGATAGGCCCACAAAGCTTCAGACATTTTATCGCTCCAGTCTCTTTTGTGACTAGAGACCATTTTTTTGAGGATTTTGCAGAGTGTCTTGTTGAAAGCTTCTGTTAATCCGTTTGCTGCCGGATTGTATGGAGTCGAAGGACAGCTTTGGATTTTGTATTTGTCGCAGAACCTGTAGAATCGATGATCCCGAAATTATAGTTCGTTATCATGGGCGAATCTTTTGGGTATACCGAAATGATAAATGATGTTGGTGCGCAGGAACTGAAGGACTAATGAGGTCTTCATTTCGTTGAACGCAAATGCTTCTGACCACTTGGAGAAATAATCCGTAGCAGCGAAGATGAAGCGATGACCTTTGCTTGAAGGGGGAGAAATAGGACCTATGATGTCCATACCCCAGGCTTCGAAAGGCCATGAAATTGTTGTAGGATGCAGCCATTCTGTAGGCATGTGAATGTAATCTCCATGAACTTGGCATTGTTGGCAGCGCTTAGCAAATTGCATTGCGTCAGCTACCATGGTAGGCCAGTAATAACCTAACCTTTTTATCTGATCATAGAGCTTGGGACCAGCCTAATGAGCTCCACAAAGACCAGCATGAACTTCTTTGAGTGTTTCTTCAGCCTCTTGTCGTGACAAGCAGCGTAGAAGTACTCCGTTGAAGGATTTCCTGTAAAGGAATTTTGAAGGAATATCCAAATGAAGGCTTGGGGTTCGCCTTTGGATGCTTACCCGTTCTTTTGAAACTTCAGGTAGGATTCCAAACATAATGTAATCAATGAACGGATCCCTCCAGTCACCGATTGAAGTCTGAAGGATTGAAATCCGACTTCCAACCACTTGGTGGCATTCAGCAACTGCTTGGTGTGTGTTAAGAGGAGGAATGATTCTTCTTTCGCACATTGTGATTTGCATGTTTTCCCCTTCCTGGCTTGCCATAGATGCGGCAAGTCCAGCCAAGGCATCTGCACGTATGTTTTCACCTCTACGAATGTGGGTGATGTGACAGATGTCAGACTTTTGCAGAAGTGATTGTGCTTTGTTGTAGTAAGGCAGCAAATCTGGCTTCCTGACTTCAAGTTTCTGATTCATCTGGTTGACGATCAGTTGAGAGTCTCCAAAGACTTCCAGCATGGTGATACCGGATTCGATGGCGAGTTCCAATCCTAGGATCAGAGCTTGATATTCAGCTGCATTGTTTGTGCATGGTTCCAGTAGCGAGAAAGCGTGTGGGATCATGTATTTGTCGGGGCTAACAAAGAGGATGCCAACTCCTGAGATCAGCTGTCTTTTTTCGTTTGTCCTGGTTGCACCGTCAAAGTACATGTCCCAGGAGGCACTTTGTGAGAAAGTCTCCACATTGTAGACTGGTTCGTCTGGGAGATCATCTCTGAATGGAGAATCTTTAGGCAATGGATGCTCTGCGAGGAAGTCCGCTAGAGCTTGCCCTTTGATTGCCTTTTGTGGTACATACCTAATATCAAATTGTGACAGAAGGATGGACCATTTTGCCAGTCGAGCATTAAGAGAACCTGCCTTTGTGACGAGGACCTTCAAGAGGTTGACCCTCGAGACCAGGTAGACTATGTTGGAAAGCAAGTAGTGATGCAGCTTTTGTACGGCAAACATCACTGCAAGACATTCTTTTTCGACTGGAGAGTAGCGATGCTCTGCACCTACTAGCATGCGGCTGAGGTAATATAGAGCAGCGTCTTTTCTTTGATCATTTTCTTGCGCAAGCAGAGCTCCCAAAGAGTGATCAAGGGCTCTTGTGTACAAGATGAATGGTTTTCCAGTGGTAGGAGCAGCTAACACTGGAGGTTTTGTCAGGTATGACTTGATATCTTGGACAGCAGCTTCACAGTAAGCATCCCAGACAAAGTTTACACCTTTTTTCATCAACCGGGAGAATGGACAGCATTTCCCTGAAAGATTGGAGATGAACCGTCTGATGTAGGCCAATCTCCCTTGAAGCCCTTTGAGTTCTCTCAAGGTTCTTGGAGAGGGCATTTCTAGAATGGCTTTGACTTTTATAGGGTCAAGCTCTATTCCAGCTTTCCGAACTAAGAATCCGAGGAACTTACCCGACGAGACGCCGAAGAAACATTTCAAAGGATTCATTCGCAGTTTGTGTTTGCGAAGCCGGAGGAAGACTTCTCGAAGGTCTTCGAGATGATCTTCTTTTCTTTTGCTTTTGACGGCGAGGTCATCAACGTAACATTCAACCGTCTTGTGCTGCATATCTTGGAGTATTTTCATCATAGCCCTCTGATATGTGGCACCAGCATTTTTCAGACCAAATGGCATGACAGTGTAACAATACACGCCAAATGGGGTCCGAAAAGATGTATGTTTTTCATCTTCATGATGCATCTTTATCTGATTATAGCCAGAGAAACCATCCATGAATGTCATTTGCTCAAATCCATAAGTATTATCAATCATTACCTCTGGTATGGGGAGCGGAAATCCATCTTTTGGGCATGCGCCATTCAGGTCTCTATAGTCAATACAGACCCTGATCTGCCCGTTTTTCTTTGTCAGGGGGACAATGTTGGCCAACCATTCAGGATGTTGTTCCTCACGGATGAAGCCGACGCTTTTGAGTTTTTGAACTTCTTGTTCAATTTTATCCATCACATCTGGACGGAATCTTCTTTGGCCTTGCTTGACAGGCTTGATGTCTTCTTGAAGATTGAGTTTGTTGGACCGCTATTTTGGGATCTAAGCCAGGCATTTCAGCGTAAGACCATGCAAAGCAATCAACGAACTCACGAAGAAAGGCGATATACTCGGGTAACTCATCATCCTTTATATTCTTGCTTATGAATACAGGACGTGGGTTATCTGGTGTTCCCAAGTCTATCTTTTGAACAGGATCTTCTGTTGGAAGGTTCGAAGGTGGTTCCTCCACAATATTTTCGGAGGCTTCCAGCTCAACGAAACCTTCTGGGGTTTCAAGGGCATTTCCACGGGACTTCTTGATCAGTAATTTTCCCAAGGCTTGCTATGAGATGATCCCAATCGCCTGTTGAAACCGGGTCGAAGTAGGCTACTTCTTTTGGAGATGAGGGTTCTTCTGGGTCAGAAGACCACATGTCTGTACTATTAGACAACTCCTCTTCATTCTCAGAGAAATCGTGCCAATTGGATGAGCTTCCTGGATCTTTGTCAGGTGACTCATCAAAGAGATACCCAGGGAGATCGATGTCTTCATGGACTTGAGATGTTGAGGCTTGGTCAGTATATTGACTTTTAAACCTTTGTGTCAACTGTCTCAGGGGAGTGTCAGGATCATACCCTAACCCGTGTGAAGACTTTTCTACATAGCCGTTGAGTCTCCAAACTTCCAGCTGGCATTTGGTGAAGACGGGCCCCAATGGCGTGAGAATACCACGTCCTTCTCCCAAACCGACTGGGTTTTGAGCGTCAACCCATTTGCTTCATAATAGCTTGTGCCACAGAACTATATAAGGATAGTTGAAGCATACCTTCATTTTGGAAAGGTTCAAGCATGGAGTTTGATGAAGAAGCATCCGATCTATGGAAGAAGATCGGCTTTTCCTTTGCTGAAGTTGCTGGAACAACGAAGGAAGCTGACGTAGGATCTTCTATGTCAGAAGTTGTCTCCATTGGAGTAAGAGCAGGCTGAACTTACTGAATGTCAGCCTGGCTTGACGATGTGTCATCTTCTGGCTCTGAATCCGAATCCGTGTCTTGCATGATAGACACGAAAAAGATAACAAATTTGCCCCCAGGCTTTTGCTTTACCTTCTTCAGTTTAGTTGTGATGACCAAAGGCTTTGAAGGTTTGAGGGAGATTATGAAGGGAGTTTGAATGCTCTCTTCAGATTTACCGGATGGTTTGTTTTATTCCGGCGATTGTTGAGGAGCTTTGCTTTTATCTTTCTGGAGATTTTCGGCAAAGGATGTTATGTGCTTCTCCTCTTCTTCTTTTTCACCTTCATACATTTTTGAGTCTGCAAAGTAGACTTCTTTACCTTTGAAGGGTTTTATGTCCGCAAAGACTCGATGTATCATGCCGTCGTCGCCAACAAACTTGATGCATTGATGTAGAGTTGAAGGGACAACACTATTCTCGTGGATCTAAGGGCGTCCGAGAAGGATGTTGTAGCATGAAGGGGTTTTTTTTGCATACACAGTGATCTCAGAAATAAGATCACCAATCTGCAACTTGAACCTGATTTTGTCGATAGGCCTTTGAGTACTCCCATCGTATCCAAAGATAGATACAGATGTGTGGCTCAGTTTGCTGGGTGGGATGCCCAACTCTTCGAGAGTCGATGTGGAGATGAGGTTGAGTGCAGAACCTGGGTCGATCTGAACTCTGTGTATAGGCATTTCCTTGATGTACCCTGTGAAGTACAGGGGTCGGTTGTGCCTGGTTTCGCCAAGTAGGAGGTCGTCCTTTGTGAAGGCGATGGTTGCACTGGCTGCTTTTTTAACCGAGAGGCATTCAATGCATGATCCTTCAGTTTTCTTATTTTCTCCTTTTAAGGAGGCTTCTGAGTTTTTGACCCGGTAATCCATTTCAATTTGGAGGACTTGCGGGGCATGTTTGTCGACATCCTCATTCAGCTTTGTAATTCTGAGATGAGATTATCAAGAGTGTGCGGAGACATTCGCAACAAATCTAGGATGTGCAGACGTGCAGGTATGTGCTTGAAGTGTTCAATCAAGTCATACTTGAAAGCCTCCTTAGGGCCTGCATGTTCATCATTGTTGCCACTAGGGGCGCTTACAACATCTTTTTCCCGAAGGATTTACATATGTAAATGAAGATTGGTTGTAATTTTTGTGGTAGTCCCGGCCAGAGCGGGTGCCTCTACCAACTTCGAGAGCTTCTTGAGAAGGGTCTTCGTTTGGAAGATTGTCTTCATGATCAAGAGGCTGTCGTTTTTCATTTGCTGAGGATGTATCAGCAGCGGAGTTGCCATCCTCGGTGATTGTGTTGCACGGAGCATTTTTCGGGAACAAGTCCTGAACAGCATCCAGCAACCTTTCTTCTTCGTTGACCAATTCATCGTCCCAAGCATCAATAGCTGGGAATTCTTCAGTCAGGAAGGGTGTGAACTTTGAAGTCACAGTCTCAGGAGAAGAAACCTGAGAGGGTGTCATCTCAGTGAAAGTCACGTGAGATGAGGTGGCTCCAGAATATACATTGCTAGGCATCGCCGGAGTGTAAGTGCTCTCATCAGACGATGCTTCAGAAGAGCTATAATACCGAATTATCACATTACAGGAAGCTCTGACGGGAGACGTTGCCTGATCGGAGTCAGACTCATTCTCGGATGTAAGAGGATCGTCTATCCAGTAATTTTCTCCATTTTCAGGAGTTAAGGGAGGATGTACCTGATGGTCTTCAGGGACTTCAGGCTTTGGATTGCGAGGAGGCTCGTTGACGCGGTCTTGCTCTTGTTGTAGAGCGAGACGCTGCAAGATCCTTGTATATTCTTCAAGATCAGGCATGGGAGCCAAATCTTCTTCCTCTTCAACTCTTTGTGGCTCAACATGGTTGATTTCCACTGGAGCAATGAGAGGTGCTGGGTTAGCAGCATTTTCTTGTACAGCTTCTTAGTCTTCTTCATCATCAGACCAGGATCCTTGTGGCTGTAGGGGGTTATCTCAGATTACTGGCATAAGATGAGACTCAGGAACCCATTCTTCATCGGAGAGGTATTCTCCTGTTTCAAGGGACTCCTCCCACTCGTCTGTGTAGTTGGATTCGAATCCATCATCGGTGTCGCTGGACTCGTATCCATCAATGGAGAATCCGACTACTGAATTACAAGAGTATGATGCCTCCTGCGTGACTTCTTTGAATTTAGGTGGCATGAAATCACTAAGAGTGAATTTTCTTACCCCCTTTGAAGTCTCTGGAATGGATGTTTTTGTTACCTCCAGTGAAGCGGTAGAGGAAGCCTCTGCCTTTTCTTTGACTTCTTGTTTTGGTTGGGTCTTCTCTTGCCTTTTGAGCTTGAGGAGATGTTTCCTAGCCTGCCTTCGCTGTTGAGCTGTAGGCTTTGTTTTTACGACCTCCGAATTTTCATCTTCCAGGAGATCGGGATGTATCCATATGGGTTGTCCGTCTGGTGTCGGGTAAGGAACCAGTTCCTCGGACGCTTGGATTGAGTTTATCACCTTGAAGGAAGTAGTGATCTTCTTCTTCGGTGATTTTGATGTTTGTCCACATGTCACCATGTTGACGGAGGCAGACCCATAGTTTTTGTCAAAGGTGATGACTCCGTTTATCCACATCTCATTTATTTTCTCCCTCACAATGAAGCATTGATTGAGAGGATGCGAGATCATCTGGTGGTATGGACAGTACCGAGGATCGTTGGTTTTGCCAACATCACCCGGTCTTTTTGGTTCAGGCAAGGTAAGCTTGCCGTTTGCCACAAGAGCCCCGAAGATTTCATCAACATCTTCATCAAACGGGTATTTCTTCTCTACTCGATCTTTGAAGGCATCTGAGAGTTCAGGTCTCTTACCAGCAGCTTTGTTTTCGGCTTTCTTTGGTGGCTGAGGAGCTAACTTGGTCTGCACATTGAGGACCTCTTTCTTTTTTGGTTTAGAGATTGCAATGGCGGTTGGCTCTTTTCTTGATGATTTCTGACTGTTGATGTCTTTATTCACCGTTTCAGCTTCCATGGAAGCTTCTAGGAGTTCTCCCAGGTTTTTTGATTTGTTGCCGATGATCATGGAGCGGATTCTAGCTCTCATGTTGTTTTGGCAGATGTCGACTAGTGACGCTTGTGGCAATACATCAGAGCATTTGTATGCCATTGCTTTCCACTTGTGAATGAAGTCGTATGTTGACTCATTCTCCTCCTGTTTTAGGCTGCACAGCTGAGCCATAGTAGCGGGATGATCCTCACCTTTGAAGTGAGTCAGGAAGCGTGTCTCTAGCATGGCCCAGTTTTGGATGGAGTCCTCCGGCAGAGTGGAGTGCCAATCGAAGGCCGTACCTTTTAGGGTACTTGCAAAGAGGCGGATCTTGAGTGCATCTTGATCCGCGATAGCTCCCGTCAGGATCTTGAAGTGGATGACGTGCTGTCTGGCTGATCCTTTCCCCGTATATGTTTGGAGAGTAGGATGCTTGAATTTGGTGGGGAACGGGACCGAGTCCATCCATAAGGGATATGGTGGCTTGATCCCATGCTCTTTGAGTATATCCTCTTCTTTTGCTTTGACGAGGATACTGTCTACGTCCTTTTTGGTAAAGGCGCGTGACTCATTTTCTTCTCCATTTACCTCATCGTCTTGATGATTCGGAGGAGGTTCATTGTTCGCCTGATTTTGGAATGCGAGGAGAAGGTTTTCCATCAGAGTTTCAATCCTCTGTTGGCCTTGTTCCAACTGCTGGATGCAGGTGATCGCATCATCTTGAGGTGGATTGCGGGGTGGTGGCTCAGAATTTGTAGCCAAGACGTTCATCCTTCGTGATTCGAACGAAGAAACTGTCCCGATGACTGAGCTGGGGCTCATTCTTTTTGAAGAAGAGCTTGAGGAAGGATCACTCTGCCGTCCTTCGCTTGAAGGAGCAGGGGATTCTTCTGATTGTCTTCTTGTCCTGGAGACGCTGTGGGTCATCGGACGTCGGACATGGATTTTGGATGCTGACTTTTGGTGTCTTCTGGTTTTTCCAACCATATGGACAGCAACAACTTGGTTGGGTATTTCTTTTTCTACCCATTTGGGAGAGACTTGAAGTGTAGGAGACTGGATCCTTTGCTTCTCTAATCTCTTTTGTCGATATGTCGCACGGCTGCGTATACGACGAGCAATTTGAGCTTTGGTCAGCTCTGGCTAGGCCTTGACAACGAAGGATGTGCTCCCTCGAGCGCAGCAGCCGAGCCTGTCTTCTTTGTAGCTGGGCAAGGACAGGATGCGAACCCGGTCCTTAGCCTGTTGCAGCGAAGCTTTGAATTTTTAGAGTTCGGCCCCTGTAGAGATGAAGGGTCAAACTGTAGGTTTGTAGGCCCTAGCATGTGCTTGCAGAGGCCTTGTGATGCATGACTTGATTTTGGGCTCGTAGGAACAAGCCGGCTCATGCTGGGTTGACTTGAGAGTCAGGTTGGAGATGGGTCTCTCCTCTTTCATGTAGGTAAGAGGGTAGAACTGGTTTTCCTTGAGTGGGGCCAGGAATGCTGGCTTGGTAGATGTTTGGGACGTGAAGGTCTTGGGGACCAAGTCTTAGGATAGACCTGGTCATTTGCTGGTCGAGGCTTTGTGGGGCTGCCACTGGCTTCGGGCCTTCTGGTGCTCGCCTTTGGTGTCACGGTAGTGACATGTTGAGAGGCGAATTTCTGCTTCTTGGAAGGAGCAGTTTGTTCCTCAGGAAGTGGGAATGGTCCCAACGTCCCAAAGACAATAGTCCGGGGAGTCGAGG
This sequence comes from Litsea cubeba, assembly GCA_012931725.1. Classification (NCBI taxonomy): domain Eukaryota; kingdom Viridiplantae; phylum Streptophyta; class Magnoliopsida; order Laurales; family Lauraceae; genus Litsea; species Litsea cubeba. Next base: position 28,628,504 of record CM022946.1, read on the forward strand.
TCGACCCGGAGCTTAGAGAGTTGCCGAGGGAGTTGACGCTTCGGCAGCTGATGGGGCGGTTGTAGGTGCGCGTAGTTTGCTTCTGTTGAAGCATAAGTTGGTGCTTGTTCTTGTCGAAGGTAATGGTTAGTGAAGCTGTCATTGTTAGTTTTCGAAAAGTTTCTGGAACAAGACCACATCCATTAGTAATCACCAGAATATAATGATCATAAATGGGAAGTTCTATGGTTTTGCCTTTTCAAATTGCTCGAGGAAGATGACCCAAGCAATATGAAGAAGGCAAAACACCATAAAGGGTATAATTGTTCTGATCGCAGGTATGGTAAGCCCAGAATGAGCGTCCCAGTGACTGCTAGAAGCAATTGTGAACTTAAATTCGACTTATTGAGATGCAGAGCTTGCTCGAGGTAAGAATAATATAAAGTTGGAGTTACAAATGTGCCAGTCGCAATACAGTAGACCCTGAAAGGGCGTACTAGTACCGCTAGACACAAATGTTTTGAGACCGCATCCATGAGATGAGATTCTCTGTTTTGAAAGGTCAAGATTGGATTCATCAAAGAGAGCATATCGTATTCCGATCTGAACACGGGCTCAGCGATTTTTGCAAGCGCCAGTGCTCAGAAAGAAATGAACCATAATTTCTCAGATCTGAATAAAAAAATGACGAGTTTTTTTTTTTTTTTTTTTTGAAAGGCCAATATCGGGTTCATCAAAGAGAGCAAAATGCACTCCAATCTGAACACGGGCTCAGCGATTTCCGCGAGCGCCAGTGCTCAGAAAGGAGAAGACCAAGATATCTCCAATCTAAACCCAAAATGAAGGAAGTTTTTTTTTTTTTAAGATTTTTTTTTCAAGATTTTTTTTTAAAAAATCTTTTTTTATTATTTATTTATTTATTTATTTATTTTTTAAGATTTTTTTTGAAAATTTTTTATTTTTTATTTTTTATTTTAAAATTTTTATTTTTGAAAAAAAAATTTATTTAAAAGACGAGAGAGTACACATAGGCCTCCTAACCCGGTCTTATGAAATCTCGATTGATAGAATTGCCCCCAGGTAAGGGTAGGATTACTTAATGAACCCGTTTGGAGGACCCTTACCTAGAACAGTTAAGCTGTCTCCACACTCTGGACAAGGCTTTTCTTGAATCAACCATGATCAAAGAACGCAGTTGGTTTAACCTTAGTGGTCTATGTATTTATATATATATATATTTAGATATTTAATGAACTCATCGAAGAGAAACGATGGCCCAAAACCTTAGTCGAACAGGCTCAACATTTCTGCAAGCACGATGAACAATAGGAAAGGATCAAGCTTTCTCAATTTTGAATTCAAACCGAGAAATCTATTTTTTTTTTTTTTTTTTTAGATCTTTAATGAACTCATCGAAGAGAAACGATGGCCCAAAACCTTAGTCGAACAGGCTCAACATTTCTACAAGCACGATGAACGATAGGAAAGGATCAAGGTTTCTCAATTTTGAATCCAAAATGAAAAATCTGATTTTTTATTTTTTGTTTTTTGTTTTTTTTTTAGATCTTTAATGAACTCATCGAAGAGAAACGATGGCCCAAAACTTTAGTCGAACAGGCTCAACATTTCTGCAAGCACGATGAACGATAGGAAAGGATCAATGTTTCTCAATTTTGAATTCAAACCGAGAAATCTATTTTTTTTTTGTTTTTATTTTTTTAGATCTTTAATGAACTCATCGAAGAGAAACGATGGCCCAAAACCTTAATCGAACAGGCTCAACATTTCTGCAAGCACGATGAACGATAGGAAAGGATCAATGTTTCTCAATTTTGAATCCAAAATGAAAAATCTGATTTTTTAATTTTTTTTTTTTAGATCTTTAATGAACTCATCGAAGAGAAACGATGGCCCAAAACCTTAGTCGAACAGGCTCAACATTTCTGCAAGCACGATGAACGATAGGAAAGGATCAAGGTTTCTCAATTTTGAATCCAAAATGAAAAATCTGATTTTTTGTTTTTATTTTTTTAGATCTTTAATGAACTCATCGAAGAGAAACGATGGCCCAAAACCTTAGTCGAACAGGCTCAACATTTCTGCAAGCACGATGAACGATAGAAAAGGATTAAGGTTTCTCAATTTTGAATCCAAAATGAAAAATCTGATTTTTTGTTTTTTATTTAGATCTTTAATGAACTCATCGAAGAGAAACGATGGCCCAAGACCTTAGTCGAACAGGCTCAACATTCCTGCAAGCACGATGAACGATAGGAAAGGATCAAGGTTTCTCAATTTTGAATCCAAAATGAAAAATCTGATTTTTTTGGTTTTTTTTTTATAGATTTTTAATGAACTCATCGAAGAGAAACGATGGCCCAAAACCTTAGTCGAACAGGCTCAACATTTCTGCAAGCACGATGAACTATAGGAAAGGATCAAGGTTTCTCAATTTTGAATTCAAACTGAGAAATCTAATTTTTTGTTTTTTTTTTTTTTTGAAAAGAGAAAGAGTGGAAATAAATTCAAAGAATTAGAAATTTCCAAAAAATCTCATCTCATTTTTTTTTAGATGCGGAATCCAACATAGGCCACCAATTAGAAGGTAGCCAAGGAATCAAGAAAAGAAGTATAAGCATAGAGCAATAGATATGATATGCAAATATTTCATTTCTAGCATCGTGTTCTCAAATGAACGGGTCCCACCGGGTGTGCCAGCTTGATGGACCAGCGCTTCCGCTCGATTCTACCGGGGTCGGCGGACGTGGGAGTCCATTTGGGTTCGACCCTTTCGTAACCGGAAGGGCAGCAGAGTCGTGCATCAACATTCTTTTGTGTGGGTGTGCCAGATTTTCTATTTTACTTGGAATTGCAAGTGGTGATCCGGAGATCAACCTTCACAAGTAAAAAGGAATTCAACTTCTTTCAAGTTTTCCATTGCACATATATTTAAGAAAAGAGACATTTTCTTGATTTGCCGTGAAAGGCGATTTTTTTGGCATTTATAGCCGATTTTGGCGTTTATAGCCGATTTTTGGCGTTTATAGCCGATTTACAATCCTTATCAATAATGAAAGACAAGAGTTGTGATTTTTGTCTCTTTTGACAAAATACAAACTATAATGAAAAGCAAGAAAAGGAGGATCTAACTTCTCAGGAGATTGTGGGGGACCCGTTCAGATTGACGGTCGCAAGCCATATGTGGACTTCGCCATCATCCATGCAGATGAGAACAGAGGATGCTATTGATTCGCTTGGCTTGGCTATAACCTCAGGTTTTTAGAGGACAAAGACCAAGAGGATGTCCTATATCCAATAAAAAACTAAGTAGACGGGCTGAAAAGCCACGTCTAAGCCATTGGAGGCAAAAGGAGAAGGCAAGGACCTTGGGGGGGGGGGTACCCCCCAAGGGACTTTTGTCACCTTGTAGCGGTGGTCGGTGTAGAATTTCCGCAGAGTTTTCTTTCTTTGATGCCTTTTTCTGTCTGAGTTTCCGGATTTTCTGCAGTCTGTTGTTTGTTTTCTCTGCTGTCTGTCTTTTTTTCTTCTTGGAGAGCTCTCCTATTTATAGGCTTTTAGGTAGCCATTTATGAGGGTTTATGAGCCTTAATTGTCATAAAGCTACATAAAGGGAGGAGTTACAAGATTGAATTCTTTATTTTGTAACTCCTTTTTCTTGGCTTCTGATTGGCCGGAGGAGATTGAGGGCATTTAATCGCCTTTAATTGCCATGGTGGGAGGAGTTTCATGGGTTAAATGCCATGAATCTCTTGACTTGTAACTCCTGGATGCTTGCTTCTGATTGGTCCATCCAAAGAAATGGATTAATGACTGTAATAAAGCTAGTCAATTAATCGCATTAAGTGGTCACCGAGCAGTTGAAGAGTCACGGGCCGTGCCGCGTCTTTTGGGATTCTTCTGGCGATGATCATCGATGGATCTTCATGTAGATCAACATCAAATGACCATGTAACTTCAGGTGTTAGTTGCCAACAGCGGGTCGGTGCCATCTGTCCTATCGATTTCTCGATCGGTCGGGTAGAAAGCACACTTTTTTTGGTTGACCAGTTGGCGATCAATGTTGATTTCGATACTCTTGATGATTAACCCGTGTTTTTGATGGATGTCAGAGGATTTGGTGTCTCAAAAGTATGAATTTTTGAAAATACCAGGGGCCGGACGCTTCGAATCGCGAAAAACGGCGAAAAACGGGATTTCCGAAGCCCATCGGGCGATCCCGGGCCCCAGGGTCGCAGGGGTCTGCGACCCTGGTGGGGTTTTACCCACTTTTGTCCCGTTTTGTGTCCGTTTTTGCTGTTTTTTTATTCTTTTTTTTCTTCTGTATTTTTCCTTGACATTTTTTATCATTTATTGGCCTGATTTCCCTATAGAAAACCTGATGAGAATCCTTGCATTTTATTTTGCAAAGTTTCCAATTTTCTGAGAAAGCCGAAGGCTTTGTCGCGCAGAGCTGTCGATTTTCCGTCAGAAGCTGAAACTGGGTCAAACGATGTCGGAATGACCTGAAATTTGGGGTGAAGCCTGCTGAACAATAAATAAGACCAACCATAGGCTTTTGTTTGAGTTTTGAAGCCGTTTGGGGTCCTATCACCAGTAGACTTGCTTTTGTCGTGATGAAGATGTCGCGGTTTGATGTGCGGTCAACCGATGTCCGATTGACTTGAAATTTGACAAGGAACCTATTGGAGTCATTTTAAGATGATCCATAGGCTCTGTCTTGGAAACCATGGTCCCGGGGAGCTTCACCGCCAAGAGGCCTGATTTAGCTGTTCGAGGGCTGATGTAGGGTCAAACGTTGTCGGTTTGACTCGGAACTTGACGTGGAGCCTTTTGGATGTATTTTGAGACCATCCATCGGCTCTGATCAAAGATTTGGTGTCTCCGATGCTTTCGCCGCTGGGAGCTCCTTTTCAGCTGCTGGAGAAGCGAAGTTAGGCCAAATGATTTTAAAATGGCCTGAAACTTCTTGTGTACTCCTCTTTTGGCTGTCTTGAAGGATCTTGCAGTTTTTGTTTGATTCTGACAAGATTTGATTTTTTTGAAGTAGCATTGCCTATTTATGGCAGGTTGCGACTTCATGTAGCTCTTGAAGAGGCAAAGTGACATTTTTAGTGTCAACAATTGTTTTCATGATAAAACCTAAAAAATTATAAACATTTTCACTTTTTAACACTTGTTTCCACACAAAGTAAAAAAAGAATTCAGATTCATCACACCAAAATGCTCCTAAAAATCCGATTCCAACACAAAATAGCCATAACTTCAAATGTTGTTGATTGGAATGTGTATGTCAGGGTTTAACTTCCACAAGTGCAATTCAGTTAATCAAAATCAGCCTTAGTACTTTTACAAGGCATCCTTTTGTACATCTATCTTAATCAAACCCAACACCTGTGATTGGCACTTATATGAACCTAAGTAAGATATTGATACATTGAACATGTCAGAAAAATGCAATTGACTCCACAAGTTGAAACTTTAACATGTAAAATAGCTGCACAAACATCTCAGCTGTCCTAATAGCAATGGAGAGATCTTGTAATTAAGGATGTAAAAGGAAATCTGATTCTAGGAAAATCCAACCTTATTTTCAATGACTATTATTTAATAACAAGGTTCATAAATCTATATTTATAATTTGGGTGATTGAGATGTGGATTCACTACATGAAAAACCTCGAAAAATGATTGTAGGATCCAAATGGGCAGTCAATAAACCAACGTTTTCAGCATCAGGATATGGGGTATTTGACGAAGTGATTCACGAATAAACGATCCAAATGTTCTTCTGATTTGGAATAGACTGTTATACTAACAAAAGAAAATATTTCTACTTGATTTACTGGCGTGAAAATAAATGGAACGAGAAATCAAATTTTTGAATTTGAAAGATAATCATTTCTCCACTAAAATTGAGGGTCATGGTATCACCAGATCTTGAACTTACCAGTGGAACTACCTCTCTAGGCACATAAACAACCCAATTTATCAGGTGCAACAAAACCCTAATTAAAGCATCTTAGCACAAGGAAAGGGAAAAAACACCCATTACACCACAAATCCCCAATTTCGGAGAGATAAATCACTGATCATATACAACATTTTAGAAAATCTTACAAGAAATATGAAGAATATGAAGAAATTTGACAAAAGAAGCAAAAAAAGCCCTATAAATCGCGAAAGATGTTGCTGGACAATAGTGTAGAGACAGATAATGGAAAGCGGATAATACCTCTATTTTGAGGGCCGAAAGTTTCAGCGGAAGGGAGAGCAAGAGGAAGAGGTGAGGTTCTCAATTCAATATGGGCTGCTGTCTCCATTTTGGTCAGAGATTGTAGTGTTTCAGATCCATTCGGTTTTCACCAAGAGGGAGACCAAGAGAAAGAGGAAGAGAATAAGCTCTCACTTTTCTATTTTAAGGCGGTGCATGAGAAGAAGAAGAACCGAAAAGGAACGGAGAGGAGAGGAAACATCAAGAGATTTTTTTTTGGAAGGAGGAGGATCCAAGCAAGAGGATACATGAGGAGAAACTGCCATTCTTTATTATGGTTCCTATAGATGGCGATATCGTCCGCATTGTGTGTGTGTGTGTGTGGGGCATAATTGACCAGAAAACTTGTACGAACACCCATATGGATGTTATAATGTATTTATGACTGAATCTGTGCAATACAGGTTTAGAAACACTTATTTGGTAAAAATCCATTTCTACATTCACATCATTCATGTATGAAAGAAAGGCCCATAAAAGTAAATGGTCAAGCAGAGTACAGCACGTCCAGCCAATATAGCTCCTTGATAGAAGAAAAATGACATTTAGCGGCGGATAAAAACCGCCGCTATATGTATGAAAACCGCCACTAAGACCTTTTGTGGCGGAAAAATGTCCGACGTCACTTTTGTCACTAAATGGTGGTGTCGCTGGTTGTATTTGCAGCGAAAATGGAACTGCTGCAAAAAAAAAGTATCAATAGCGGCGGTTATAAACCACCACTAACAATTATATTCCGCCGCTAAACATGCATCACTTTTTTCTGCTATATTTACATTTAACCGTCGCTATATGTCGATCTTGTAGCAGCAGATAGCAAAAACCGCTGCCATATGTCATGTGTAGAGGCGTGTATTTTGTTCAGCATTAGAATAGATAGGCGAAGGACGATTACTTTCATTTCTGTTAAGGACTTGGTCTTCAACGCGTTTTAGTTGAGGACACAGAGACTGTTTGCAGTGGAAGCAAAGGTGTGTATTTTGTTCAGCACCAGTGCCTATCTTATGTTGAGCAGGATCCTTTTGTCTGGCTCTTACTTCCTCTTTTTTGTTTTTTCAATTTTTGGTTGTTTCTACTATCTGTCTTAAAAAAATAAAAAGAAAACAGAAGTAAAAAAATTAGATTTAAATTAAGTGCTGGCCGACCTTGTTCCATGATCCATACAGGGCGATAGTGGTCCCAAATATACTTCTAGTTTTGTGATTGGGTCACATCTATTGAAATATGTGAATTACTGCCTTTAGGTACCAGACAATGTTCGGCCATAGACCGGCATTGGAGATTAAAGACAATAGCCAAGGACAAGCGAATGAAGAAACAAGGAAAGCACTTGCTTGACCCAATGACCCATCTCTCATCTGCCCAAGCCTCTTTAGATATATAGGATGGGTTGGGGGATTCCAAAGATATCCCCCAACGCAGCTAGCCCTTATCCGATCCACCACCAATGAGTTTTCACCATCAAAATGAGTGCATATTAGGTCCACCCGTCTAAATCTAAATCTGTCCAAATCATTCAGATGGGAAGGTGCTCAGGCTCAGCTAAGGGATGGCCTCTATTTTGATATGTTATGTAAGAAAGGTGGGAAGAACAGACTTATTTATATAATATGTTTATGTTTATACCAAATAAAAATTAGATTTTAAATAAAGAGATAGCTAGAAGAGAGATGAGCTTTTGAGAAGTTCTTACAGAAAGAGGCAAAGAGCCTTGGGCCTTGATGATTTGATCTTGATCTTTTCAAAACTAGAAAAAACTAATTGAACTTGGTGCGAGAGAGAGCTTAGCGAGACAGTGCATACAAAAACTTAAGGTGAGTGATGAAAATGAGAGGGTAGGCAACTTCTATTTCCAATCCAAGTGTGCCGGCCTGGGCCATGGAACCTTGCCAGGACACACAATTTCCAACTCTCAGGAAGCAGCAGAGCACTTGGTTGATAGCAGGGAGGAGATGATGGAAAGCAAAGAAGACCGACTCAAAGAAGAAAGAGAATCATCAATAGGCCTTGATTAGATTTGCCATCGAAACAAATTACAAACCACCATCATCTCTTTGTTGATATTTCCTTGCAGGAAAGCTGGCATGGCAGAATTACTTTTATCTCCAGTGCTCCTACACCTCCTCCTTAGTGGGTTCCACGCCTCTCACCAACAAAACCATGTACTGTTCACCCAAAGAGATCACATCTCAATATCATTCAACATAATGGTGCCCTGCATTTTGTTGGACCTCCAAAACACAAGTTTCAGCCTCAAAATCTGAAACTTACGACAGTCATGTCCCAAAAATGATACCTAAGAGCTTAAGCTTGGGCCTATTCATACTCTCAACAGGTCTATTTTAACTTTTTAAGGTCCACTGATCCGATTATACTCATATGAGCCCAACACGTTGTCTTGGATCTGCATTGTAATCATCAATTCTCCGTGGATGTAGAATCCATATCTAGCACATAGGAACCATATCAGATCCGGATATTATTCTGATTGATCCTTACCTTGTGCAACTTGTCACATGTAAGTTTTTCTCCTCCTTCCAAATGGAACAACTAAATGGGAACAATTCTTGTGTTGGAAAGAGATGATGCAACCAAGGCGATAGTTGAATGTGGCGCAATTGAGGCACTTTTAGAACTTCTTGTCTCATTGGTGTGAGGAAACTACAGCAAGACATTGCTGAACAATGTGAACATTATATTAGAGAAACAAAAATTGCTAGGTCTACAATTTGACAGATTAGATTACAATATTGCATATATTCAAAATCAAAACACATTACCATGACCTCAAAGTTACTTCAAATCAGAGAAGCACACACTCGCCCCAAACCCCTCCTTAAACCCCATTTCCCTCTCTCAATTCCTACCACCTCAGAGTATCTGAGCCTTAATTGTGCCATTCCTTATGTCATCTTAACCGCACCCAGCCTCGCCTACACCCAGTCTCGCCCACACCCATTTCACCCAGCTAACTGTCGTCGTCACCGATGGCCCAAGAAAAGACCTGCACAGCAACAAGACAGAGTTACAACAAAAGATAATAAAAAGGCAAACGATAAAAAGATATAAGTAGAATATGAAGGGAGACAAAAAGGAATCGCATACATCATTTTCAATATTCCAACATTTGATCCATGGAAAAAAAAATCCGTTTCAAAATTTTACCTGATTATAAGCAAGTGCCACTGATACTGCACCTCTCATAAGACCAGCCCACCATATTGTGACCTGTTGAAATTGTTTACAATTATTTGGTTTCTCGGTTGGTTCAGAAGGATAAATTAAACGGCAGTGATGGAAAACTTACTTCTTATTTAAAGCTAATTTTATCTTTCACGGACCTTTTAGTCAAGTTAGATAAAAAGGATAGCGGGAATACAAAAGCTGCTCTCCCAACCATGACCAAGGCTATCAGCATTGAACTCACACCAGTTGATTTTCCAAGACTGCAAAAGACAAAAGAGAGCATATTAGCAACCTTAAGTAGAATAGGTAAATGTTTATCTGCAATCAGCAAATATTTTCATGCATCTTTCATATGAAAAACTGTTTAAAAACAGCATAGCACAAGGGAACACCTAAAAGACTCGAGTACTCCAATAAAACGAATTTTGTTTCCCAAACAAGAAAAGTTTCTGGGAATGTTAGCTACAGTTAGGAGATATGGGGAAGATGAATAGCTTGATCCAACCCATTCTTGATACCCAACAACAACTATGTTCCAACTATTAGGACATGACTACTTCATTCATCTTTAAAAACCAAAGGTTGATATAGTAATAGGATCTCCACATATACCTGCTTTGAACAACTCTCCATTTTTCTATATCCAATGCATCCATACCAATGTAGAGGAAGATAAATATCTCAGCTATGAATGACAATGTCGCAAAAGAGTGCCTAGATGATCATTTACAGACAATTTGAAAGATTAGAAAAAAATCAACCAGATCAGTAATAGTATGAAAAATAAGAAAAAGAAGTGTAAGGAATTTGAATAGTATTTCCAGATATATGACATACTTGGTAGTAATTCTTGAACTCTCAGTCACATTATGCCAGGTATAGTGGGACATAACAATTCCACAAAAGAACACAGTAAGAATAGCACTTAGGTTGAACAACTGCATTACAAACCAACCAAAATAAATGATTTCACTTAAACAGGGTCATTGAAAAATAAACTAAAAAAAGGAAAAAAAAAGGATAAGAATAAAACACAAGACGAGATAGAATCTTACTTCAGCCAGCATATATGAAAGATAAGCCATGAGAATCATAAGCACAACTTCACGGTCAGTAGAATGCCTGGAAGCAAAATCTAAGTGTTAAGATTTTGGCAAAACTTAAAGAAAGAGGTAATTGATTTCCCAAAAAAAACACACCCATGCCCACGCCCGCCCACCCACTCACAAAAATAATAATAATAATAAAAATAAATGGTTAAAAAAATAAAATAGTGTCTTCCAATCCAACGTACACTTGGATGAAGGTCCGAGTTGGCCAATGGGTGTGTGTGTGGGTGAGTGAAAAGTGGTCAATGCCCATGAGATGGAGCTCCTAATTTAATCTTAAACAAACTCTATCTTTCATTTGAAATTCTTCGCATGTGTGCATGCGTGCAAGCGTGTATGTGCGTATATGTATATATACATATATATCCATTAAACATGAAATTATTCACCATAAGACTTCAAAAAATAGAAAGTGTAGAATTTTCCATTGACAAACCTGCCAAAATAAAGTTTCTTGATAACGTAGGCACTAAGCAATCCAGCCTGCAATAAATTTAAAAAAAAAATGTCATCCAACATGACAACTATACATGGTGGATGCAATCAAAGAGAATTAAAAAGGAAGAAACTCACTATCACTCCCAGCAGAGTGCTTGTAATAAACAAATAAATGAAGTTGCCAGCAAACTTAAAGGCGATACTGGAGCTTATGTGACTGAGATCAAAGCTCTGAATTGCATTGAAAAGTACCACTGATGTAGCATCATTTACAACACCTTCCCCAAACACTAGACTATAAAGTACAATTGTCTCATCCTGATTGAGCACCTGCTTTAGATGAAATGTAATTTAGTTGCAGTAAGTTGATTATTCTAGCCAAAACTTAATGGCAACTTTGCAAGACATTCCAAACCTGCAAGGTGCACACAGAATCTGTTGCAGAAAAGATCGCACCAATCGATACAAGTAGAATACAAATAAGAGCACCAAAAGACAGCAATAGCAGCAGATAATGACATAACATGGGGTATAGACAGACTTATTAGGATAGCATACCGAGATAATCAGTAATATCCAAGGGAGACATATCCAACCTTCTAAAGAATTGAATAGCACCTGTAGTACAGTTAGAAAGTTAAAAGTAGCACAGACATTAAAAGAAAACATTTCCATAATTTCTTTCAATCATCACACTTTGTACAAGAGGAATCTGATAAGTATCATCAGCTTGAATGATTTTAATATTGTTCTTTGGCATTACGATCTACCGAATATGATGAGAACTAATTGTTCAGTAGGATGGTAGCCTGTGCAGATGTACAAGGTTTAGAATACACTATAACATAATTTCCGGTTGCATCATATCAAATCCACATAAAAGCAGTAAAGTAAAGGGAAGATAGAAGAAACAAAGAAAGGCTTTGATGTGATGACAATGATAAGTAATGACAAGATCTAAAATGCATCTTAAAGCCATGTTTAACCCTTCTTAACAATCTGGGCAACCGACATACACTTCAATCATAAGGAGTCTTGCATAAGCTTGAAACCATGCCACTGGAACTTTCTCGAAGTCATAGAAAACTTTCTTAACCTATATGCATGTTTTTCGTAGTGAGGATTTAGAGTATTGTAATTGAAGCCTTATCTTATCTAACGTGTGGGTGGGTGGGTGGGTGGGAAGGGCAAGAGCAACAAATGCATGTAGGAGCTCACTGGCTTTAAAATTGACCATCTAAAACCTTAAAAAAAAAAAACCATCTAAATCCAGTTCAAAACATGACTACATATAGAAAGCAACCATTTTTCGGTAAAACAAGTTTAACCTCAAAGTTTACAGTTCAATACTATAAAAAGTTCTCTTTCCCCCTCATATGTTTGACTTAGAAAATCAACTCAAATTAACTAAGTTGAAGAAGAGAAATTATAGTCAGATGGTAAAAAGAATAGCTTTAAACTCATTCACCAAGTGGGAAAAGTCTGCAGACTGCTACTTGATGAGGCCCAACTCAGTTCAAATTGTGATGGATCCAAAATCAAATTAAACCAAAATGTTACATGAATAAATTTAAAATAAAATAAAAAAATGTCTAATGAAGCACAATTACATGATAATTGGACCTATGCAACAATACCTACAGAAATTTCAGAAAGTTATGCAAATTAATGTAAAGGAGGATAAATTGGGCTTGGAGCATTTGGCCTAATGCAATGTATGAATGGAAATGACCATTCATTATCCATATGATAATGCTCAGTTGCTCACTCATGAAGTTCATGGCATAACAAATTTTGCATGTGCGTCTACACAACAAATCATTTAAATAACATCTTATCAAAATAAAAATAAAAAAGGAAAGTTGAATATACCTAGTGAAATGATACCAAAAGATATCAATGTCCCAACTGCACCAAACAGCATGATAGTCATGAAGTTGCGAAAAAACTGCTTCTTTTTCACCTGGAATCTGTTTAACAAAATTTGCACCAAGATTATCAGACTCAAGCGATAAATAAAAAATTCTATTCATACACAATAGAGAAATTTTCAATAGCATGTTCCCTTCTATACCACTTGCCTGGCACTATCTAGTATGCAAGCCTATATTTTTTAGAATGAACCCAAAATTAAAAAAAAAAACTCTCCATGAGATGATCTCCCTTTACATGAGTGATGCAGCAGCAATACCACGTCATTTCAACAAGACTCATGGTCCACATGTGGGACCCAAGGAAGTTTAGGAATTCTTTATTAAATTGTTATTAGTTTCTGATTTTATTTAGTAAGTTGTATTTAGGATCAGTTTCTAATTTGGATAGGATTATTATTTAGTTTCCTAGTTTGGTTAAGATTGCTTTCTTAGCCCTTAAGTTTCTTTTCTTATAAATATGACATTGTAGAGATTGGTAATCTCAGAGAGAATTGAATTAATAGAAGATTTATCGTTGAAGACTGTTTCTTCCTCGTGTGATTGTTCCTTGGGAACCCTAATTGTGCCCTAGCACTTGCATCCTAACCCTAGGACTACATTAATTGGTATCAGAGCCGAAAGATCCCTGATCATCGGCGTGATTGCCCCTATCCGTCCATCCTATCCTCACCATCCATTATACCAGCCGAACCTACCAGCGAATCCCCACTGTCACCCGTCGTCCACCAAAATCAGCCTGGATCGTACCTTTTTATTATTTTTTAGAAGCCCATTCACAGAACCCCTTCACCTCCCTAACAGAACCACGACCTTCATCTCCCTTCAGCCATCCACCAAATCAACCAACCCAGTAGCCACCCACTTCAGAAACACCATACCCGAACCCTGCACCCATCTCGCTGCCAAAACCCCATTCACGGAAAACTCTTCCAGCCCAACTCTCGACACCCAACCCCATCCAGAATCCCCAAACCGCCGAACCCCATAGCCCTTCACTGTCAATCCCCAACCCTTCCCTTCCTTCCAGAAATAATAAAAAATAAAGAACAAAAAAAGAGAGATACGAAGAACAGAGGAGAAAGAAGACGAAAAACGGAAAGAGGAGCATACCGTGCACCAAAGAGAACATCATCACCGCCGCATCTGTCTCGGCGTCCACCCACATCAACGACCCACTCTCCTCCTTCCGATCGCATTCGCCAGAGGCGTCTTCCTCTTCCCTCTCGACCTTGTCAAAGACCACCAGTAAGGAAAGGGTTTCCCTCCTTTTTCTTCCTGTTTTGGCACAGCGAACGAGGCCGAGCTTCAGTCCATTGGCCCACACGTGCCCCTCGGCCCATTGTAAGTTGGTACATCTGTGGGTCAAAGTTCAGGTTCGGTTCAGGTTACGTTGACCCAGTCTATCCCGAGTGCAGAACAGCCCATTCTCAGTGGCAGCCACTCACCAGCAACTTTTAGCTCGACGGTCGGGTCTTCTTTTCGCAATGTCAACTCATCCAACGTCAGATTTTCGATCCGTTTTCACCAGCGTGATCGTGGAAGGCATATCTACACATCAGGTCAGTCAGAAATTTTTCATTTACATTAAACAAAAATGCCTCCCAAGAAGCTGATTGACGCGGAGTCTTCCTCTCACAATGATGATGATTTGAGGGGAACTGTTGCGCAATTGTCGGTAACTGTTCATCAAATATCCGCAACGATGGCTCAAATGCAAGTTCAAATACAAGCGACTCTTGAACGGATTGAAACCCGTTTAACCAATTTGGAAACTAATCGGCGTGATGATAATCATCGCGATGATGGAGGACATCCTCGAAATCAACAAGATCCACATGTAGTCAACGTTGATCGTGATTTGGGTTATTAAACTTGTGATTCCCGGATATGATGGGAAATTTAACCCCGATGAATTCTTGGATTGGTTAGTGTGTGTTGAAAATATTTTTGCACATAAACCAATGACGGATGCTCATAAGATTACACTGATGGCAACTCGATTTCGCAATTATGCTGCGATATGGTGGGCCGAGTTGCAAAAGAAGAGAAGATACCGGCAAATTGACCCTGTTGACACGTGGGCTGAGATGAAAATTTTGTTAAAGAAAAAATTCTTGCCTGTCAATTACTCCAGAGATCTGCGTTCACATTTTCAATACTTGAAACAAGGATCTAAGACAGTTGTTGAGTATTCTGAGGAATTTATGACCATGCGAGCTCGTTGTGGTTTGAATGAAGATGAGGATGTATTAGTTGACAGATACTTTAATGGGCTGACACTTGACATACAAGATATCCTCACATTCAAGCATTTTAAGAATGTTGATGAGATTGTTCAGCATGCTATCAAAGCTGAGGGAATTGCACATCATCAAGCCAGAAAACTTAATGCCTCTAAATGGGTTATGCAGAAGAATTCTTCACTTGCAGGTTCTAAACCGAGTGATTCATCGGAGAAAGAATTCACCAAGCCCGAAGGTCAAAATAGGATCACATGCTTTAATTGTCACCAACAAGGGCATCGTGCAAGGGAATGTCCCAAACATATCCACTTGATTGAGAATGAAAGTGATGAGAAGGATGTCCCAGATGATCCTAAAGAAAAAGAGGTTGCAGCTGAGACAGACGAATTAGATATTTACAATGCAGTTGACGGTGAATCTCTCATGGTCATCACTGATGCTCCATCAACTACTGTGATGAAGTGGTTGCGAGAAAATATTTTCCGCTCCAAAGGAGCAGTCAATGTTCAGGAATGCACGGTAGTCATTGATGGAGGCAGTTGTCAGAATATTATATCCCAAACTTTTGTGGATCACTTACAGCTGAAAGTTTGGAAGCATCATCGTCCTTATTTTCCAGATGGTTAATGACAGCTGATGAAGTGCAAGTTCGATATACATGTCCAGTTACCTTTTCCATTGGTGCAGATTATATAGATACAGTTTGGTGTAATGTAGTACCCATGGATAGTTATGATATCTTGTTGGTACGTCCATGGATGTATGACAAGAATGGAACTAATGGCATGCGCGACAACACATACACATTCATGCATGGTGAAAAGCAAGTCACACTCTGTCCTATGAAGCCGATACCACCAAAGCAAGGGTCAAGTTCTCGTCTCACGAAGGATGCGCTCCATGTGCACACTATCTACAGAAGTAACATCAAGAAGAAGAGCCGAGTTCGAGGACGAACTCTTTCTCCAACCTGGGGAGAATGATGCAGCAGCAATACCACGTCATTGCAATAAGACTCGTGGTCCACACGTGGGATCCAAGGAAGTTTAGGAATTCTTTATTAAATTGTTATTAGTTTCTGATTTTATTTAGTAAGTTGTATTTAGGATCAGTTTCTAATTTGGATAGGATTATTATTTAGTTTCCTAGTTTGGTTAAGATTGCTTTCTTAGCCCTTAAGTTTCCTTTCTTATAAATATGACATTGTAGAGATTGGTAATCTCAGAGAGAATTGAATTAATAGAAGATTTATCGTTGAAGACTGTTTCTTCCTCGTGTGATTATTCCCTGGGAACCCTAATTGTGCCCTAGCACTTGCATCCTAACCCTAGGACTGCATCAATGAGCTTACAAGTAATATTAAATAAACAATCATTCCCTTTTCCCCTATTAGCAATCAGAAACTCAATTGATTTTCCTGGATTTGATTTCTGGAGGAAACGATGAACTCTGTACAATGCCATTGTGCTTCTGCAATGAAGAGTGGTAGAGATGATCATATCAAGAAGAAAAGAAAGGTAGAAAGGAAAAGGAAGACCCAGAAAAAGGAATAAAATGAACTACCTTGAAATGGGTTGCAGAGAAGCCTAGTGAGAAGTCTAATACATCCTCTATTAATGATTGCTTGCTGCTGAAATTGGAACTGTTCTGTAATAACAACCACCCCAGAGGAAAATTACTCCTTAAACAACTCTTAACGTCTATCAAAACATCTATTTCTTAGTTTGTCAAAGCATTGAAATGAGCTGCACATGTAGTGGGTTGTTTTTTCCTTCTCAGTAGGCACTTGGCTTTATCTAGCCAACCTCATATGCAAGCTGATAGAGAGGTCCATAAGAAATGTGCACAAGAATGATTTAATGTGTGCTGCCTACTACAAACATCCATCATCAAGTGATATAAATTATTAAACTCTTTTCTAGCTGGGGAAAAAAATGAACTCTGTAGTCTGCAAAGGATAATTTTGTTGGAGTGGTCCCACTTATGCTATGGGTCCACCTTCAAAGTAGTCAAAATAGTTGTGGTTCCACACCTCTCTTTGCTGTCAGATCTCCCTTTAGAGAGAGAGAGAGAGAGAGAGAGAGAGATTTGATGCCTGTTTCACTCTGCAAGTGTATCCCTTTTCTTAGAGGAAACCAAAAAAAAAAGGTGGTCCAGTGTTTCTTTCCTTCTATCACATTAGAAATTGACAATTCATCCTGATTCCAGGCATTCCTAAATAAGTTGATCATTTTCTTCATAATAGTCTCATTGGTGTCCTATGCTAAACAACTAGGATTCTTCACTAAGCACAAGATTGGACATGCACAATGACATCTCCTTTCAATCTATCTACAACAAGGCACATGATGAGGCATGTGTGTCACACCCCGAAACCGGGCCCTGCAGTGATCCGACCTCGGGATGCAAAATTTTGGGATTAATTTGAAACTTTTGTTGCATTTCCCAAGATCCGCGTGAATGAGGATAATAAAATTCCATCACGATCAAAATATGTTTTCGCGGAAGCTAATCATGGCGTTGCGACCCGGAGTCCGTGGCCATCGGATTCCGTGTCGCACTTGACCAATATCATAAAGCCAACAAATGAGCAGACTGGTACAGATGACAAATCATAGAACACTGAGCTGGTAGTAACAGGACTATTTAATTTCCCACATATTCAAATTACAATAACAAATGTTTTAATTACAAACCCAAGAAAAAGACTAACAAAGCCATACAAAAATATCCAACTAAACAGAAATACTACCCTCAATATTTAGATACGAACTCCGGTGCCAAACTTGACATCTAGATAATATCAATGGGCAGCCTCTCACGTCAGACCGGCGGCTCCACCGCCTCCTCCGATCAAACACCTAAAAACAGAATGAGAGGAAACTGGCACCAAACAAACAGGGTCAGACACGACGGTCTGGCAAGCAAATAAACAAGTAATATGTAACATGGGCATTTATAAAACCTTATGGAATCATTGTAAATCCATTGAAAGAGTCTAAACAATAATAGCAATAAATCATGATAAAACGATCGAAAGACCGAACATAAATATTAAAGCAAATACATGAACAGTCACTGGAGCATAAATATCTAGAAAAGATAGAAAAGATAATAGCCTACGTAAAACATTTAATAATTGGAAATACATTTAAAATCCTGAATAATAGAGACAATACGATAAAAGATCGATTTCATAAACATTAACAAACTCAAAGAATATAATGAGTATAAACAAACAAGAATCATAAAACTCTGGCCCCGTATTGCCTCGAGGTTTTATTTTCAAAATACTAATCTTATCAATGAAATCCCGAATGTGACGAACCACTCCAATCTCCTTCCAAATCGATTCGGAGAAAACATACGAATTTCCAGGGTAAACCACTCAAATACACATTAAAGTAGTTTGTATAAAATCATACGATCAATCCTTTCGAACATGGAAAACCACATGATTTTATAACAAATCACCGATGCTATTCAAATTAGTTTACCGAAGAATACAAATACATTTTCTGACTTGAAATGGAATGGAATAGTGTAGAATGACTTAATGACTTACCAATGAACCATCTCAATGCACATTTAACCTTTAAACATTGATTAATAAAAGAATATGTTTGATGCCAATGAAAATCCACAACATTTAAATGATAAAGTGCGCATTGAGACTTGAAAGATTCCCGGTAATTTCACATAAGCTCATTCTCTCATTGTTCTCATCCCCATTTCACAATTTCCAAGTATCAAAATTTACCCAAAACATTCATGGGCTCTTAAGCATGAAAAGGGGATTAACGGACCACAAATCAAGGAGGAGAAACGGGCTGAAATGGGCCTGAAACAGGCCTAAAAAAGAACCCGAAACAGTCCGCGAAACAACCCAACAGAATGGGCCCAGACAGACCTGGGCTCGCTCGAGCGACCCAGGGTCCGCTCGAGCCAAGCCCAGGCAGAACCTGGTCTGCTCGAGCGGCCCACTGGGTCGCTCGAGCGGACTGGGCTCTATCCCAGTCCGGGCTGAGTGCATTTCTGCACTCTTTTGTGCATTTTCTTGATTCCTTTTCCCCCTCTTTCTTCCATACATATTTTCACAATAACTTGGACCCTTTCTTGACCTCCACAAATCATCAAATCATCATACACAATCAATCCAATTAATCCAAACACAATACTTTGAAATCAAAGTTTTCTTCCTTGGCTTTGAACACAAACACTTAGCATAAAGAAAGCTAAGTTTCAAAATGACTAAAGTGAAAACAAACTTTCAATACACCGTAAAACAATAACATGAGAGAAAATCAAGCATAACATTCCTCCATTTGTCCAAAACAAATCTATGAGTCATGAAGAGATAATAGCATAGAAAGAAAAACATGAAATGGGACTTATAACATGGAATCTTCATATTAAGTGGAGTATTCACTTGCCTCAAGCCAAAATGAAAGCTAAGATGCTCTTCAAACAATGCTCTAGGGTCTCAAGCTCCCAATCTACAAAAACCCCCAAAAGTTTCCCAAGAAAACCCTAAGAATCAAACCTTTGCAAATCTCCATGAAAACCCTTTGCATAAATGAGGAAAATACTCCAAATGGTTTGAAAAACAAGGATCTCAAGTAAGAAATGCCATTGCTAACCTTTGGTAGCTCAAACAAAGAAGAAGGGCTTGAAAGAGGGACCTTCTTTAGCTCAAATCTCTTGAAAAATACATCCTTGGAAAGCTTGGAAGGTGGGGAAGAAAGCTTGGAGATCAAATCCCCATTTAGCAACCAAGAAGAAGAGATACAAGAGGAGAGAGAGTGGCTGGAAAAGGGTTCCAGCCACAGCTGGAATAGTTGCAGGAAATGGGAGAAGATGAAGAGGGTTCAGCCCCTTTTATAAAGTGGGCAAGTGGGTCCCATGGGCCCCGATCTTACAAAGGTTGAAACTAACATTTGCGGGTCCCGAATGAGATCGACGAAGAAGACAAAAACGATCAGCGAAATTTCTACTTTCCAAAAAGTATATTTTCCCCAAATTCTAAAATTTTCGAAATTTATGGGCAGATTTAGTGAAAATGTCATTTTTGCCCATTTTTCTCGAAAAACGCAATTTCTAAGCATCAAATCAAAATGGTCAAAACATGAAAGTTGTTCAACTTAATGAGATGAGTCAAAATACACTAAATTTGGAATTTTTAGAATTCAAGAGTGCTTTCTCATAAAAATACATTTTATAAAGACCGGGTCAAACTAAAGTCAACGGTCTTCAAAATCTCCAAGGCTATGAAAAATCTGGTCAAACTCAAAAACAAAGTCAAACCAACTCAAATCTCGCTTAAAAAGCTAAATCACGATTAAAATAATACTAAACAGAGGGATTGGGGGTCGGGGTCTTACAATGTGTGAGTGGTACTATAAAATAATACATGAATTTACTTTAAACAATGCACACCTCCCACCTTGATGTATGAGGCATGTCAATTGTCAAGTCACAGGTAAGAGAGGCAAGGAATTATTTCCAGCTTAGGCCTATAGCTCAGAAGAGAAGGGACACAGCAATCCGGATGTTAAAGAGGCCTGTGTCAAATTCAGGTGGGTGTCAATTCATAGTGATAAAATGTGTGATTGATCATGGACAGGCCTTATTCTAGATTCTAGTTTTCTTTCCTCCTTTTTTTCGTTCTTGTTATTGATTTTTTTTTTCTCTGTGTTTGCCTTGTGCAATATGGTCCACAATTAAGATACCTTTTAATTTTCCCCTACCAAGATAATTTAAAAAGCCTTTAATCAAGGTGGATTGTGATAGCACCCTAGAGCGAGATTCCATGGCAACAGCCCCTCATAATTACATCAGCCTTTGGCATTCTAGTGACATGGCCCCCACCATGTGGCATGCCACATATCTTACATTTCTTAAGATGGTGAGGCCATGTTGCATCCAAAGATAATAAAACTACTATCCAAGGCAAAAGCTAAAAGACATTGATTTTGAGTTTTGAAAAGGCAAATGGATCCCACCTGTGGTCAATCTAAGTCTTAAAACATGCACCTTCTTTGTGAATGGGCACCCATCTCAATTTAAAAACTGAATTGAACACTATCCACCATAGGATGCAGAATGATGGAGAGATGCAATCATAAACACTTTTTGAAGCAATTAAACTAAGGATTGAAATGGTTCAATTAGAATAATATTTGGCCAACCCCTGATCAGTTAATCCAAGTAAAGCCCCTCCATCATTGAGAATGGCATGCATTCAGATAACAGCACATGAATTGGGGTAGAAAGTAAAACCATTATTTTTTTTTTGGAAGATCCGAAAAAGAGTTTGGTTACAACAATGAAGGTTCACACCCTGAATTGCTTGTAGAAAGTTTCCCCTGCAACGGGCAGAAGCCTTTTCTTTTTAAAGGTGTTTTGATGGCTTAAGTTAAAGAAATTAAAATCGAAAAATGAGCAAAATTCTGATTGGAATAAAATCATCAATTTGTCTCAACATCTTTATCAATTTGATTAAGGTATGAGGTTACAAACAAAACATTTGATTAGACTTGAAAAGTAAAATTAAATAATACATGTTCCAGCTACTTTTCTCAACATCTTTAACTGTTAGACTAAGCATGGATATTCATAGGTGCCACACTCATTCAATTTCTATGACATTTTCAAAAACATCCTTTGAGCGCCACTGACATTAGGGGAGGTGTAAATGGAACAACAATCATACAAAAGAATGGAGCAAACTCCAAACCTTTTGAAGCAGTAAAGATTTTTTAAACAAAATCTAACACCCAAATCTTTCCAAGCAAAAAAAAAAAGTTGAGATTTTGCAATGTATGAATCAGAAACCAATAGCACAGTGAACACATATAATAAACAGTATCAGAACTTCCAAACAGAGATAATGCTTAATTCATCATTAAAAACTGAACTAATTGTGCATCAATTAATACTTAAAAAAACCAAAATCCATAGCTGCACTGATTAATCTGTCAAAACAGTAATTATAAACTCTAACTAAAGAACCCTAAATGAAAGTTTTCAGCTCCATGCTTCCTCATCTACTCTTCCAGGTAGTAGAACAAAACCAAAGCCTCCACTAAGGCTTTAGCCATAACCAAACTTAGGGCCGGCCTTGACGTTTAGGGGGCCCAAGGCGACCTCTAAAAAATGGGGCCCTTATACAATTATTTAAAAAAATTAATTCATTACAATTTTCTAACAAAAAATTGATATTTTTTATTACAAAAAAGCGCTGCATCCAGATAACTTTAGGACTGCCTACATGCCGAGGGAGGCTATATTTAATCCCAAGGATCAAGCACAATGTAGTTCTCTTAAACTACCCACCCTGGCCAAAAGCTTACAATTCACACACCAACATTCCCTTCCAAAAAACAAGGCTAATAAACCTAGAACAAAAAAAAAAAAAAGTATTACTGAAAACAAGATCTTCTCACATTTTTAGCTGCAAAGTCACTAATCAAACTTGTATAATCAAGTTTTTCTACCATATTTTTTTCAATTGATATCATAGCTAAATCATTCAACCTTTCTTGTGACATAGTCGACCAAAGGTAATTTTTATGAACTTCAACTTTGAAAAGCTTCTTTCTCCAGAGGCAGCAGTAAACGGTATGGTCAACAAAATTCTATAAGCTATCCATGCATTTGGAAAAGTACCATCCATTCTTTTTAAATAATTTAGCACATCAATTGCTTTCTTGGTTTCTTTTGGCAAGTATTCTTTCAAAAGTTTCAACTCCAAATACAAATCTCTCCCATCAATATCATAAAGGCTGTCATGTTTCAGTTTATCTTCAAGGGTGTCACAATGACTCTTCAAGCTCTCATTGTCTATGGAATTTAGCATTTTCAAATCAAACAAAAATCCAAAGATTCCTTCAAAAGTTTTAAATTGTTCAAACCTACTCTTAAGTGAAGAAAGACCTTGATCCACTATATAAAAAAAGTATTCGATTCTAAACGATTCTTCACCACATAGTGTTGCATCTTCACTAGTACCCAAATCAAATTGCCTCTTTCTACGAATGACTCGTTTTTCATGAAATACGGCTTCAATGTCCATTTTGGTTGCAACCTCTTTAGCTTCAATCATGGCTTGTTCAAATTTATCTCTCTATAATTTTCGAAAAATGTAATAAGCCCTTTCGAGAAATGAGGAAAGCTGAAAATTTGGTGGTCTTATCTTTTGGTGGTGGGCCCATGTTTGACTTTTAAAGTCTTATCTTATGGTGGTATGGTGGTGGGCCTTAAGTTTGGCTTTTTAAATAATGGTTATTTTAAATAAGGTGGGCTTTAAATTTGGGACTTTTAATTTATTTATTGGGCTAAATATTTACACACATGTGTTATTAATTTGGTCCTTTCAATTTACATATTAGACTAAATATTTACACATATATATACAAATACATAAAATAATATGAGGCCCTAAAAATTTTGTAACAATTGGGATAGCCAATTCAATCAAATACATTACTTATACATATCATAAACTCCTAGTGTGCAAACACTGCCAAATAAAACAGTTCAAAAATCTGTTGAAATCTGATCCAATCCAAGTACCAAACATCAAAGACATCATAGTACATTAAACAGAGAAATCATACACTCAAACACCATCTACATTAAAAAAGCACATCCACCCCACCTTCTAATCCCAAAAATAAAACCCCACCAATCGAAAAGGACATTTGAAGAGAAGATACAGATTGACTGTTTTGATCGAAAGAAAAATGAAGGGGAGGAGAAGAAAACCACACCTTTATCAATAGCTGAAGATGGAAGAACTTTCCAATAAGATTGAGGTGCAGTTCGTGTTTGGTACTCCTTCTGTGTTCCTGAGATTAATCTAGCTCGGATTTGAAAGCTCGAAGGGGGAGTGAGGTGGAGCAGGCGTTGGCGAGGACCTCGTCGATGAAGGATTCGACAGCAGAGAAGCGCTTTCCGGAGGCGGTGACGTCGATGATGGTGACGTAGGCGGAGGGGTCGTGGCAGTAGCCGCGCTGCTGGGCAGTCCAGCGGAAGAGATCGAGGGTGAGGCCGGGGTCGGATTGGGAGCGGAGGGCGGCGACGACGTCGGATGGGGTGATGGGCGACCCAGGAGTCGAACTGCTTCTCGAGAGGGGTTCTGGTTCTAGGGTTAGGGTTTGGGGATTTGGGGTTTTGGGAGGAGTAGAGAGACTCAAGGGGCTCATTTCGGTTGGAGACTCAAGGGGGAGTGCGATGTATATTGGCATAATACATTGTCCGCTGCCATACAGCAGTAAGATACCATTTCCGCAGCTGTACATATTACACTTATTATACACTTAATAGCAGCAAAATACAAGTTCCGCCACTGTAGGTATTAACAACAAAAATACATTATACTTAATTGCAGCACAATACAATTGCCGCCACTGTATGTATTAAAAACTTTATATACACTACACTTAATACAGCAAAATATAATTACCGCCGCTGTATGTATTAAAAACATACTAGTCACGGATACATAAACCGCCGCTAATTGTCACTTTTCTTGTAGTGCTCCCACTCCCGTGCTTCCTAAATATGTGAGTGAAAGCTGAAAATCACTTTACCAAATGATGAAGCCTTTATTATTTGTTGGAAATGTTGACGCTTTGGTATTCTAAGTGAGATATAATGCATTTGTTTTCATACATATTAAAGATTTGAAGGAGATTATGTATTTAGATATCTCTACATATGAATTACAAAATTCCTAATAAGCAGTTGCATAACCTTTGTTGTGACACACTTGTTCGACACTACTAGGTTCAATCAAAACAGGTGCCACACTAGCAGCATGGGGCGGAACGGACTTATATCTAGTGACCCTTGACCCGTGCTGGCATATTAATCCCCTCTCCCTTGATTGTCATGTATCAAAGTAGGCACCATAAAAAGTGACAAACGAACATAACATTTTGGAATTGGACATGTGAGATGCATCATCATCTTTGATTAGTTCTTTTCTTTTTTGGGTACCCAGCAAGGGGGCTGGGGACCACGAGAGACCTCAAGCCCTAGTCATGGAAAGAGAAGCTTGCTTTACTTCTGTAGGAAGATGAACCCAGGAAAAGTAGGGTGCAAAGCCAATAATCTTCATTCGATTTTTTATTTTACTAGTGGAGCCCTGCATGTGCAATGCACGTGCACCGAACACAGTTTAATTATGAAAATTTAAAAAAAAATTCTTAAAAAAATCAGTGGAAGCTTCAATACATTTAAAAATTAAATTTCAATAGAAAATGAGTGAATGTAAATTGCAAGACCCGTGCAATGTCAGCTGACACTACTTTTTTCCTATACATTTGAAAATAATAAAACAATGATATAGTGAGAAAAATGAGATCTAAAAAAAATGATAGAAAATTTATATAACTTTTTGAGAATATAAATCACATATTTCTAGATATTTTATCATGAATGTGTACAAAGAAAATTAAAGTTACTTTATTTAACCTGTCAGGTCGACTTATCAGTTTCCTGATAGACTTGACCTGCTAAAGTTGGAGTCCAGTCCAAAGCTTAGTCAAATTGACCTGCAGTTTTATAAAAAATAAAAATAAAAACTAAGAACCAGATTAGCTTAATGTTCTAACCAATTACCATGAGCATTATATGTTCACTACAAAATCAGATTCTATTAAGGGAAAAAAATTAATTATATCCTACCTAAGGACATCAGAATAAAAGAATTGAGATAGTGATTTTAATCTTAACTTACGAAGAAGAATAACATCCCACACCGACCGTCAAGAATAATGAAGTAATCCGGCTTGTCCTCAAGCGACATGGATCAACAATGGTGGAACTATGATATGAACTCCAACGGGTAAGATTTGTAGAGCACCCGTTGATCAATATTAGTATTTAACATGTACTTTGTTTTATTTGATAAGACGGATTACTATAAGGTAAAAAGAGGCAATACCTCTCTAAGAGTCAGTATCTTCTTTTGCTTGATGCAAACTGCTATATTTTATACCCTGTAAGAAAAGGATAATACAAAGTAAACTACAAATACAAATCTGCCAAAAGAATGGAAATTCAGATTCTGACAGATAATGGAAAGTTTTTCCTTGCCTCATAGCATCGTCCTTTTAGTTATTGTCTACGTTGTTTTTCTCAACCAAGACACTTTCTGTTTGAGTTTTCCATTTTCCTGTCTCACATAACAAAACAATATCAATTGTACATTTTAAATGATATGCACAAATTCATATTCCAAACATAGAGTGAGAGCTAAATACAAAGTTCTACCATAAGGCACGCACAATTTCGAAGCCTGCAGTTAAGATTCAAGAAATAAAACAGACATATAATTAAAATTATCAGAGCACGAGGCTATCAATGGGCCTAACTTTGGCCCAAATAGGAATGAGAAAGAAAAAAAACCAACTCTTCATCATCATTTTCTTAACTCTGGTTGCAGCCATTTTTCTTAGAATGAAGATTTTATTGCAACATTAAAAAAAAATTGAAGAAGAAGACACAATCAAACGATAATAATTTCAGTAGACAATGCTCGCTTACATGTATGAAAACTTCCTCCATTCTAAAAGAAGCTAAGAGTCAATGAAGAATCTATTAAAATGCCATGTTTTTCCTTACACAATTACTCACAGAGGAAAAACCTAATATCCACAAAATTCCCTTCATTGAAATTCTTATAGCATTTGAATAAGAAGAATGTTAAAAGAAAATTGAAAAAAGAAGAGGGAAAAAAACAACATTTGAGATATTTATTTGAGATAGATTCCAATCTTATCCACATTTTTCTTTTCTTTTCTCCACCACCTTTAAAAAAATAAATAAACAAAGAAACTGAAAAAAGATTACTCGATTTATTGGAATGTATTAAAATGAAATTTTATTACATTTAAAATATCAACATCTACTCAATAGAAGAGATTAAAAAAATATATTAGGATCATGTGTGCCAAGTTTGGTCTAGATTCGGGTTCATTTGGGTATAGTAGGGGGTGGTTAGCAATTTTTCAGAGAATTTAGGGGGCTTTTTCATAATTTTAGATTTTTGACATTATGGGACCGTTGGGTATTTATTTTTAATTCCTAAACTTTAGTCTTCTAGCTCATCTTGATCCGGATCCTCAAAACCCCTCTAAATCCAAGCCTGACCCAAAGTCTATTTTGGGAAAATCTTGTAGTATCTGAATAAGAAGAATGTTAAAAGAAAATTGAAAAAAGAAGAGGGAAAAAAAACAACATTTGAGATATTGATTTGAGATAGATTCAAATCTTATCCACATTTTCCTTTTCTTTTCTCCACCACCTTAAAAAAAACAAAGAAATCAAAAAAAATTACTCAATTTAAATTGGAAAATTCCCATTACGACCCCATCTTTATCCATCTTTATCTATAAATATATCTACTATATATATCTATTATAATACTAAGTAGGGCCCACATCATATCTATTATAATACTAAGCGGAGCCCACATCTTGCATTTGATTGGCATGTGTGGAGTGAAAAAAGTATATTTTAATATATATATATATATAAAAAATAAGGAGGGCCCCACAGTTTGACTACATCTTTCTCTCTTTTATAAGGGTATATATAGATTTATTATATAATAAGGGTGGGCCCCACAACTTGCATTTCATTGGACATGTGTGGAGTAAAAACAGTACAACATCTTTATCTCTTTTATAAGAGTATAGATATAGATATAGATATATATAGATAATAGTAGATCGATATTTGGGGGTGGGCCCCACAAAGGTGTAATGAAAAAGTTTATAATTTTTCATTATAATATTTAGGGGTGGGCCCCACAATGGTGTAGTGAAAAAGTTTGCATTATAATATTTAGGGCCTTTTCTCATAATAATATATTATTATATTATATTATATTATA
The DNA here is from genome assembly GCA_012931725.1 of Litsea cubeba. Taxonomy (NCBI): domain Eukaryota; kingdom Viridiplantae; phylum Streptophyta; class Magnoliopsida; order Laurales; family Lauraceae; genus Litsea; species Litsea cubeba. The sequence goes on from CM022946.1 coordinate 28,656,588, forward strand.
ATATTTGGGGGTGGGCCCCACAATGGTGTAGTGAAAAAGTTTGCATTATAATATTTGGAGGTGGGCCCCACAAAGGTGTAATGAAAAAGTTTACAATTTTTCATAATAATATATTATTATATTATATTATAATATTTGGGGGTAAGTCCCACAATGGTGTAATGAAAAAAGTTATATAATATTTGGGGGTGGGACCCACAATGGTGTAGTGAAAAAGTTTGTATTATAATATTTGGGGCCCTTTCTTATAATAATATATTATTATATTATATTATAATATTTGGGGTGGGCCCCACAATTGTGTAGTGAAAAAGTTTATATTATAATATTTGGGGGTGAGCCTCATAAATGTGTAATGAAAAAGTTTGCAATTTCTCATAATAATATATTATTATATTATTATAGTATTTGGGGGTGGGCCCCACAATGGTGTAGTAAAAAAAGTTTACAATATCTCCTCTTTTATAATAGTAGATAGATAGATAGAAAAGTTTGCAATTTCTCATAATAATATATTATTATAATATTTAGGGGTGGGCCCCACAATGGTGTAGTGAAAAAGTTTGCATTATAATATTTGGGGGTGAGCCTCACAAATGTGTAATGAAAAAGTTTGCAATTTCTCATTATAATATATTATTATATTATTATAGTATTTGGGGGTGGGCCCCACAATGGTGTAGTGAAAAAAGTTTGCAATATCTCATCTTTTATAATAGTAGATAGATAGATAGAAAAGTTTACAATTTCTCATAATAATATATTATTATAATATTTAGGGGTGGGCCCCACAATGGTTTTGTAAAAAATGTTTACAATCTCTCCTCTTTTATAATAGTAGATAGATATATAATGAAGTGGGCCCCACAATGGTGTAGTCACAAAAAGATGAAAAATCTTCTACTCTTATAAGATATATAATGAAGTGGGCCCCACAATGGTGTAGTCACAATAAAGTTTGAAACAATGGCCACTTCTTCTCTTTTATAAGAGAGTAGTAGATATAATATATTATATATTATTATAATATATATAATGAAGTGGGCCCCACATTGGTGTAGTCACAATAAAGTTGAAAAAATGGCCACTTCTTCTCTTTTATAAGAGTAGTAGAAATCTCTCATCTTTTATAATAGTAGATAGATATATAATGAAGTGGGCCCCACAATGGTGTAGTCACAAAAAGTTGAAAAATCTTCTACTCTTATAAGATATATAATATGTTATATATTATTATAATATATATAATATATATAATGAAGTGGGCCCCACAATGGTGTAGTCACAATAAAGTTGAAAAAATGGCCACTTCTTCTCTTTTATAAGAGTAGTAGATTGCAAACTCAACGCCAATGCATATTGAGAGAGTTTCTTCTCTTTTTCATTTTTAACATGACTCACGCCCACAACCTTGTGGTACACATTTTGTTAGGTTTTATAAGAGAGAATTTGAGATTCTTATAGTACAAAAACAAAGTTTAAAAGAGATTTTAGAATTAGGTTAAACTGTGCGGACTTCTATCATCAAGAGTATAAAGAGTTCATTAAAAAAAAAACCCCTTTCTCGTGTTCTCTTGGGCTTTTGCAGCAATGGCACTGCTACATTATCATGATCATCGTGTGCTAAACTCGATTTGAATGATTTTGTATTTCTTTTCCCAAAAAAATGATTTCCTAAATTTATCATAACATTGTAAGAAGATAATCCTTTAGATAAATTGTTGAAACAAAACAGGGCTTGAATGCTACCAGCAATTTTTGCAGACTGTAACTTATTCCTAAATTAAATTGCAGTGGTGGGAGATTTAATAATTAGTGATAATGAATATGCCAAGAATTCATCATAGAGTGGGGCATCTTCATTCTATTCCAACAGAATACTTAAACAACAGTACATATCATCAATGAATATGCCAAGCAACAGAATACTGTTGTCTCCAATAACAGTACATATCATGATTTTTCGAAAAGAAAAGAACAGTACATACAAAAATCACAAAAAATTGGTAATACAAAAGGCAACAATGCCCGTGCTAAACAATAAAAATAAAAATAATTTATTTATAAAACTTAAATTAAAATATTAATATTATTTGGCTTTGAAATTGGTATAAAAGAATCGTAAAAAACATGCAGAAATTGCATCTGGTGGCTTTATGGTCAATACTTTTTTTTTCATTATCGTCATCCTGCCAAAAGCACCATTTCTTAGTTCATGAATTGCAAGCCAAAACTCTTTATGCTTACTGAATCTTAGCAATTTCATAGAGGTAATTATTGGATGGGATAGAAAAAAATACATATTAGACATTACAATTACCAATAAAATAAAAAATAAATGTGTGATTAAAGGGAGACTTGCTTGATGATCCACACAATTAAACCCACGAGAGACAAAAGATAAAGAGCAAAGGGCAGTCCAATCAATAAATCCAAATGTCTACAATCTCCACTCTCTATGGCTCTCTATGGTTATTACTACAATTTCTCTGAATCGCTTTAGAAATAGCGGTCTTGACTTTTTGATGAGATTGAAGAGATCCTGCACCTTAACACTCGAACACATACAACTGAGAAACATTAGAAACCGTGTGTAGAGGGAGAGATTTTAGGGAAAATAAATGGGAGTGAGGGCGAGAAATTGTGATTGCCACATGTCATTTTATTAGGATGCCCACATGGCACCCTTGAAAAATCAAGAAAATTGAGAGCGCTAACGTGGCACCCCTCACAGCCCACCTCCCCAATTGCTTTAATATATATAAAAGGAAATGCAACTTCTAAGTTATAAGAGAGTCTACAAGCATATCATGTGAAAATGTTTTACATATGAAAATAATTCACATAAGAGTAATTTACACATGCAAATGAGTCGCATGTGAAACATAATCCATCGTTTTTCATATTGATGCCTCTTCAAATGTGAATCTGATTGCATCTAACATGTTATTCACGAATTTTGAAAAATCCATGATGAATCAAGTGATGAGATTTAACCCGTTAATCATTGTTGACCTTCTAAAGAAAATTAACGGTTTGGATCGGAAAAAAGTGGCCCACATAAATAAGAATTGAACCATTAATGCACTGAGAATTTTCTTTTACAAACATCTCACAGTCCATGAAGGATCAACAGTTGAAATTTCATCTACTAGATGTTGTTGGCCATATAAAGTGGGTCTACGACTCAGATCTTACATTATGGGCCCAGTTTGTTCAAAGATCTAGAAAAAAGGACTGCCTTTCTTAACTCGTGGAATTCACTATTACGCACAGTAGCAACAATGCATTCATCCAACGATTGATATTTATTTCAAAGATATTTCTCGATCCATGTTGAAACAACATTTTAAATTTGGACTCATAGCTAGAAATGGCCTTTTGAAGAGGACTAATGGTTTGGATTGCAAAAATGAGGCCCACATAAGTCTAGAAATGATGATTGAATAGTCTGTACGCTTTCATCAATATCTCAGAATCTATAATGATCCAGCGGCTGAAATTCGGTAGTATAGTCGTTCTTCGCCTCCCTAACATGTCTAACGGTTTGGATCACAATGTAGGGTGCCACATTAATCAGAAAAATGAAAAAGGCGTCTCGGACAGGAGGGCATAATCGCACCGCAAAAACTGGGCATGTTGTGTAAACGTTTCACACCTTATGAGGTGTGAAACTGTGCCGACTCTTTTGCACATAGCTTACACAGCAAAAACACATTGGATTTACACACCTAGTGTGTAAATATTGTAAACAAACATAAATGATATGAATAAATTTCACATGTGGGATGTTTACATGTGTAAATGGGGAGAAATAAACGACCCCTAAGTATTACAACTGCAATGTGAAAGGTCTACCAACATTTTTTGTTAATGATTCTCATAATCTCTTTTCCATTTCTCTAGACGACTCAGTCTAATGAACAAAGAGGTCAATGGGGCCAAGGATTCTCCATCTAACATGACATCAGATCATGGAGCCAAGTCTCTCTAGCTAACATGACAGGAGAGAGAGAGAGAGAGAGAGAGAGAGAGAGAGAGAGAGAGAGCACGTGTCATCTACTCCATTTTCAGATAATGGGCTGTGTTGATTTTAAACGCTTTCATATCATCTCTCTAAGTAATGCTATGTATACTCATACATGAAAAAAAAAGAGTTTTTTTATGTACCCCCCCACCCAAGGTCTCTAAGATTTGCAAATAGGCCCCTATGATTTTAGTATTTGTATATAGGCCCTTACTCTTTGATTTTAATACCTTCTATGTCCTCAAATTCAGTAGCCCTCCAACCATCATAAGTTTTTAGAGTAAAACGTCACCTTTGCCCATCTCTTTATTATCCCTATATGCGTGCATAATTTCAAAAGCTTGGACTTATTTATTTCTAAAGTAACATTAATAGTTACTATAGTATATTTAGTGAGAGAGAATAACTCTGTCTAAATTTCAAGGCTCATTTCATTAAACAACTCAAATCGACCATAACGACAATCAACA
>CM022946.1:28666084-28855462 GCA_012931725.1 Litsea cubeba
TGATGGAACAGATGGATTGGAAGTTGCCATTAGTAAGCATCTTGAGAAGGAGAATGAAGAGTTAGCCTTAAGTACTGATCTGCAGGAAACTGTTGCAGCATTGACTAATTTTCCAAAGTTTCAGCAGTTAGGTAGTGTTTCTTTTACTGCTTTACCAGTTTCTAACGAGAGGCCTTTACCCTCTGTTTTGCAGGCCCCCATTCCAGGTTTGAAGCCTCTCCCCAGTCACCTCAAGTACGTATTCCTTGGAGATGGAGGAACGTTACCAGTGATTATCTCTAGTATACTTAGTGCACCGCAAGAAGAAAAGCTTGTGCAGGTCCTTAAGGAGCATAAGATGGCTATTGGTTGGACAATTGCGGATATTAAAGGAATTAGCCCGTCTACATGCATGTTGACACCAAAAATGTCACTTTGCCTCTTCAAGATCCAAAGAGCTACATGAAGTCGCAACTTGCCATAAATAGGCAATGCTACTTCCAAAAATCAAATCTTATCAGAATCAAACAAAAACTGCAAGATCCTTCAAGACAGCCAAAAGAGGAGTACACAAGAAGTTTCGGGCCATTTCAAAATCATTTGGCCTAACTTCGCTTCTCCGGCAGCTGAAAAGGAGCTCCCGGCGGCGAAAGCATTGGAGACAGCAAATCTTCGATCAGAGCCGATGGATGGTCTCCAAATACATCCAAAAGGCTCCACGTCAAGTTCCGAGTCAAACCGGCAACGTTTGACCATACATCAACCCTCGAACAGCTAAATCAAGCCTCTCGGGGGCGAGAACCACCGAGACCATCACTCATCAGATAGAGCACATGGACGGCTTCAAAATGCTTACAAAGGGCTACACGTCAAATTTCAGGTCATTTCGACAACATTTGACCATAGTTTGACGCTCAGAAGCCAAATCAGGCCTCTTGGCGGCAAAACTCCCCGGGACCATGGTTTCCAAGACAGAGCCTATGGATCATCTTAAAATGACTCCAATAGGTTCCCTGTCAAATTTCAAGTCAATCGGACATCGGTTGACTGCACATCAAACCGCGACATCTTCATCACGACAAAAGCGAGTCTACTAGTGATAGGGCCCCAAACGGCTTCAAAACTCAAATAAAAGCCTATGATTGGTCTTATTTATTGCTCAGGAGGCTTCACACAGAATTTCAGGTCATTCCGACATCGTTTGTCCCAGTTTCAGCTTCTGACGGAAAATCGGCAGCTCTGCGCGACAAAGTCTTCGGCTTTCTCAGGAAATTGGAAACTTTGCAAAATAAAATGCAAGGATTCTCATCAGGTTTCCTACAGGGAAATCAGGCCAATAAATGGTAAAAAATGTCAAGGAAAAATACAGAAGAAAAAAAGAATCGAAAAACAGCAAAACCGCACACAAAACGAGACAAAACGGGGGGAAACCCCCCAGGGCGGCGACCCTGGAGCCCGGGATCGCCGGGAACGCCCCGGAAACCCCCGTTTTCACCATTTTTTTCGCGATTTGAAGCGTCCGGCCTCTGGTATTTTCTAAAATTCATACTTTTGAGACACCAAATCCTCTGACATCCGTCAAAAACATGGGTCAATCATCAAAAGTATCGAAAACAACATTGATCGCCACCCGGTCAACCAAAAAAAAGTGTGCTTTCTACCCGACCGATCGAGAAATCGACAGGACAGATGGCACCGACCCGCTGTTGGCAACCAACCCCTGAAGTCACATGGTCATCCGATGTCGATCTACATGAAGATCCATCGATGATCATTGCCAGGAGAATCCCAAAAGACGCTGCACGGCCCGCGACTCTTCAACTGCTCGGCGACCACTTTATGCGATTAATTGACTAGCTTTATTACAGTCATTAATCCATTTCTTTGGACGGACCAATCAGAAGCAAGCATTCGGGAGTTACAAGTCAAGAGATTCATGGCATTTAACCCATGAAACTCCTCCCATCATGGCGATTAAAGGTGATTAAATGCCCTCAATCTCCTCCGGCCAATCAGAAGCCAAGAAAAAGGAGTTACAAAATAAAGAATTCAATCTTGTAACTCCTCCCTTTATGTAGCTTTATGACAATTAAGGCTCATAAACCCTCCTAAATGGCTACCTAAAAGCCTATAAATAGGAGAGCTCTCCAAAAAGAAAAAGACACAGAGACACAACAGAAAACACACAGACAACAGACTGCAGAAAATCCGGAAACTCAGACAGAAAAAGGCATCAAAGAGAGAAAACTCTGTGAAAATTCTACACCGACCACCGCTACAAGGCGACAAAAGTCCCTTGGGGGGTACCCCCCCAAGGTCCTTGCCTTCTCCTTCTGCCGCCAATGGTTTAGACATGGCTTTTCAGCCCAGCCCGTCTACTCGGCTTTTTATTGGACATAGGACCTACTTTTGGTCTTTGTTCTCTAAAAACCTGAGGTTATAGCCAAGCCAAGCGAATCAATAGCATCCTCTGTTCTCATCTGCATGGATGATGGCGAAGTCCACATATGGCTTGCGCCGTCAATCTGAACGGGTCCCCCACAATCTCCTGAGAAGTTAGATCCTCCTTTTCTTGCTTTTCATTGTAGTTTGTATTTTTTTAAAAGAGACAAAAAAAATCACAACTCTTGTCTTTCATTATTGATAAGGATTGTAAAATCGGCTATAAACGCCAAAAATCTGCTATAAACGCCAAAAATCGGCTATAAACGCCAAAATCGGCTATAAATGCCAAAAAATCACCTTTTACGGCAAATCAAGAAAATGTCTCTTTTCTTAAATATATGTGCAATGGAAAACTTGAAAGAAGTTGATTTCTTTTTTACTTGCGAAGGTTGATCTCTGGATCACCACTTGCAATTCCAAGTAAAACAGAAAATCTGGCGCACCCACACAAAAGAAATGTTGATGCACGCCCCTTGTCCCCCCCTGGGTTACGAAAGGGTCGGACCCAACGGACTCCCACGTCCGCCGACCTCGGTAGGACCAGGCGCCAGGAGCGCGGCCCATCAAGCTGGCACACCCGGTGGGACCCGTTCATTTGATAACACGATACTAGAAATGAAATATTTGCATATCATATATTTTGATCTATGCTTATATTTCTTTTCTCGATTCCTTGGCTACTTTCTAATTGGTGGCCTATGTTGGATTCCGCATCTAAAAAAAATGAGATGAGATTTTTTAAAAATTTCTAATTCTTTGAATTTATTTCCACTCTTTCTCTTTTCAAAAAAAAAATAAAAAAATTTAGATTTCTCGTTTTGGATTCAAAATTGAGAAACCTTGATCCGTTCCTATCGTTCATCGCGCTTGCAGAAATGTTGAACCTGTTCGACTAAGGTTTTGGGCCATCGTTTCTCTTCGATGAGTTCATTAAAGATCTAAAAAAAAATGAGATGAGATTTTTTTGGAAATCTCTAATTCTTTGAATTTATTTCCACTCTTTCTCTTTTCAAAAAAACAAAAAAAAACAAAAAATCAGATTTTTCATTTTGGATTCAAAATTGAGAAACCTTGATCCGTTCCTATCGTTCATCGCGCTTACAGAAATGTTGAGCCTGTTCGACTAAGGTTTTGGGCCATCGTTTCTCTTCGATGAATTCATTAAAGATCTAAAAAAATATATATATATAAATAAAATAAAAAAATAAAAAATCAAATTTCTCATTTTGGATTCAAAATTGAGAAACCTTGATCCGTTCCTATCGTTCATCGCGCTTGCAGAAATGTTGAGCCTGTTCGACTAAGGTTTTGGGCCATCGTTTCTCTTCGATGAGTTCATTAAAGATCAAAATATATATATATATATATATAAAGACATTGACCACTAAGGTTAAAACCAACTGCGTTCTTTGATCATGGTTGATTCAAGAAAAGCCTTGTCCAGAGTGTGGAGACAGCTTGACTGTTCTAGGCAAGGGTCCTCCAAACAGGTTCATTAAGTAATCCTACCCTTATCTGGGGGCAATTCTATCAATCCAGATTTCATAAGACCGGGTTAGGAGGCCTATGTGTACTCTCTCGTCTTTTAAATAAATTTTTTTCAAAAATAAGATTTTTAAAAATAAAAAATAAAAATAAAAAATTTTTCAAAAAAAAAAATCTTAAAAAAATAATAATTTTTTTTAAAAAAAAAGATTTTTTTTTAAAAAAAAATCTTCAAAAAAAAACTTCCGTCATTTTGGGTTTAGATTGGAGAAATCTTGGTCTTCTCCTTTCTGAGCACTGGCGCTCGCGGAAATCGCTGAGCCCATGTTCAGATTGGAGTGCCTTTTGCTCTCTTTGATGAACCCGATATTGGCCTTTCAAAAAAAAAAAAAAAACTCGTCATTTTTGGATTTAGATCTGAGAAATTATGGTTAATTTCTTTCTGAGCACTGGCACTCGTGGAAATCGCTGAGCCCGTGTTCAGATTGGAATACCATCTGCTCTCTTTGATGAATCCGATCTTGACCTTTCAAAACAGAGAATCTTATCTCATGGATGCGGTCTCAAAACATTTGTGTCTAGCGGTACTAGTACGCCCTTTCAGGGTCTACTGTATCGCGACCGGCACATCTGTAACTCCAACTTTATATTCTTCTTACCTCGAGCAAGCTCTGCTTCTCGATAAGTCGAATTTAAGTTCACAATTGCTTCTAGCAGTCACTGGGACGCTCATTCTGGGCTTACCATACCTGCGATCAGAACAATTGTACCCTCTATGGCATTTTGCCTTCTTCGTATTGCTTGGGTCATCTCCCTCGAGCAATTTAAAAAAAACGAAACCATAGAACTTCCCATTTATGATCATTATATTCTTGTGATTACTAATGGATGCAGTCTTATTTCAGAAATTTTCGAAAAAAACTAACAATGGCAGCCTCGCTTACCATTACCTTCGATGAGAACAAGCACCAAATCATGCTTCAACAGAAGCAAACTACACACACCTACAAGCGCTCCCATCAGCTGCCGAAGTGTCAACTCCCTCGGTAACTCTCTAAACTTCGGGTCGACCTCGGACTCCCCGGACTATCGTCTTTGGGATGCTGGGACCATTCCCACTTCCCGAGGAACAAAATGCTCCCTCCAAGAAGCAGAAACTCGCCTCTCAACGTGTCACTACTGTGACACCAAAGGCGAGCACCAGAAGGCCCGAAGCCCGTGGCAGCCCCACGAAGCCTCGACCAGCAAACGATCAAGTCTATCCCAAGACTTGGTCCCCAAAACCTTCACCAAAACAGAGAAGGTCCCAAACATCCACTAAGCCAGCATACCTGGCCCCACTCAAGGAGAACCAGTTCTACCCTCTTACCTACATGAAAGAGGAGAGACCCATCTCCAACCTGACTCCCAAGTCAAACCAGTATGAGCCGGCTTGTTCTTACAAGCCTAAAATCAAGTCATGCATCACAAGGCCTCTGCAAGCACCTGCTAAGGCCTACAAACCTGCAGTTCGACCCTTCATCTCTACAGGGTCCGAACTCCAAAAATTCAAAACTTCGCTGTAACAGGCGAAGGATAGGGTTCGCATCCTGTCCTTGCCCAGCTACAAAGAAGACAGGCACGGCTGCTGCGCACAAGGGAGCACAACCTTCATCGTCAAAGCCTAGCCAGAGCTGACCGAAGCTCAAATTGCTCGTCGTATACGCCGCCGTGCGTCGTATCGACAAAAGAGACTAGAGAAGCAAAGAACCCAGCCTCCTACACTTCAAGTCTCTCCCAAATGGGTCGAAAAGAAAGACCCAACCAAGTTGCTGCCGTCCATATGGTTGGAAAAACCAGAAGGCGCCAAAAGTCAGCAACAAAAATCCATGTCCGACGTCCGATGACCCGCAGCGTCTCCAGGACAAGAAGACACTCAGAAGAATCCCCTGCGCCTTCAAGCCAAGGACGGCAGAGTGATCCTTCCTCAAGCTCTTTTTCAAAAAGAATGAGCCACAGCTCAGTCACTAGGACAGTTTCTTCGTTCGAATCACGAAGGATGAATGTCTTGGCTACAAATTCTGAGCCACCACCCCGCAATCCACCTCCAGAAGATGCGATCACCCACATCCAGCAGTTGGAACAAGGCCAGCAGAGGATTGAAACTCTGATGGAAAACCTTCTCCTCGCCTTCCAAAATTAGGCGAACAATGAACCTCCTCCGAATCATCAAGACGATGAGGTAAATGGAAAAGAAAATGAGTCACGCGCCCTTACCAAAAGGACGTAGACAGTATCCTCGCCAAAGCAAAAAAAGAGGATATACTCAAGGAGCATGGGATCAAGCCACCATATCCCTTATGGATGGACTCGGTCCCGTTCCCCACCAAATTCAAGCATCCTACTCTCCAAACATATACGGGGAAAGGATCAGCCAGACAGCACATCATCCACTTCAAGATCCTGACAGGAGCTATCGCGGATCAAGATGCACTCAAGATCCGCCTCTTTGCAAGTACCCTAAAAGGTACGGCCTTCGATTGGTACTCCACTCTGTCGGAGGACTTGATCCAAAACTGGGCCATGCTAGAGACACGCTTCCTGACTCACTTCAAAGGTGAGGATCATCCCGCCACTTTGGCTCAGCTGTGCAGCCTAAAACAGGGGGAGAATGAGTCAACATATGACTTCATTCACAAGTGGAAAGCAATGGCGTACAAATGCTCTGATGTACTGCCACAAGCGTCGCTAGTCGACATTTGCCGAAACAACATGAGAGCCAGAATCCGCTCCATGATCATCGGCAACAAATCAAAAAACCTGGGAGAACTCCTAGAAGCTTCCATGGAAGATGAAATGGTGATTAAAGACCTCAATAGTCAGAAATCATCAAGAAAAGAGCCAACCGCCATTGCAATCTCTAAACCAAAGAAAAAAGAGGTCCTCAATGTGCAGACCAAGTCAGCTCCTCAGCCACCAAAGAAAGCTGAAAACAAAGCTGCGGGTAAGAGACCTGAACTCTCAGATGCCTTCAAAGAACGAGTCAAGAAGAAATACCCGTTTGATGAAGATGTTGATGAAATCTTCGGGGCTCTTGTGGCAAACGACAAGCTCACCTTGCCTGAACCAAAAAGATCGGGAGATGTTGGCAAAACCAACGATCCTCGGTACTGTCCATGCCACCAAATGATCTCGCATCCTCTCAATCAATGCTTCGTTGTGAGGGTGAAAATAAACGAGATGTGGAAAAACGGAGTCATCACCTTTGACAAAAACTATGGGTCTGCCTCCGTCAACATGGTGACATGTGGACAAACATCAAAATCACCGAAGAAGAAGATCACTACTTCCTTCAAGGTGATAAACTCAATCCAAGCGTCCGAGGAACTGGTTCCTTACCCGACACCAGATGGACAACCGATATGGGTACATCCCGATCTCCTGGAAGATGAAAATTAGGAGGTCGTGAAAACAAAGCCTACAGTTCAATAGCGAAGGCAGGCTAGGAAGCATCTCCTCAAGCTCAAACGGCAAGAGAAGACCCAGCCAAAACAAGAAATCAAAGAAAAGGCAGAGGCTTCCTCTACCGCTTCATTGGAGGCAACAAAAACATCCCTTCAAGAGACTTCAAAGGGGGTAAGAAAATTCACTCTCAGTGATTTCATGCCACCTCAATTCAAAGAAGCCATGCAGAAGGCATCATACTCTTGCAATTCGGTAGTTGGATTCTCTATTGATGGATATGAGTCCAGTGACACCGATGATGGATTCGAATCCAACTACACAGACGAGTGGGAGGAGTCCCTTGAAACAGGAGAATATCTCTCCGATGAAGAATGGGTTCCTGATACTCATCTTATGCCAGTAATCTGGTATAACCCTCTACAGCCACAAGGATCCTGGTCTGATGATGAAGAAGACCGAGAGGCTGTACGAGAAAATGCTGCTGACCCAGCACCTCTCATTACTCCAGTGGAAATCAACCATGTTGAGCCACAAAGAGATGATGAAGAAGAAGATCCGGCTCCCATGCCTGATCTTGAAGAATATGCAAGGATCTTTGCAGCATCTCGCTCTAGAACAAGAGCAAGAATGCGTCAACGAGCCTCCTCGCAATCCAGAGCCTGAAGTCCCTGAAGACCATCAACCAGTGTAACCATCGCCTTCACAAAGGACGACCTCCTACTTGGTGAAACCAGGCATAACCGACCCCTGTACTTCACAGGGTACATCAAGGAAATACCTTTGCACAGAGTTCAGATCGACCCAGGTTCTGCACTCAACCTCATCTGTTGGAATTTGAGATGCATTGAGTTGAATCTTGAAGCATTGGTGTGTTTGGTGTCTCAAGCATCAAATTGAGTTGGAATTCTTGTCAACACATTGTCACAAACATGATGATAAAGGCTGGAGTTGATTGAGCTTAAAAGGAGAATCAGAGTTGAAACAGTCAGGAACTCAGAATTCCTGAAGCAGAGCACGCGGTCGACCGGGCTCTTCATGCGGTCGACCGAGCAAGAAGAAACTTGCAGAAAACAGAAAAAGGCACCTCTCAGTTATTTTCGTGACACAGTGTGTCTTCGGTCGACCGAGCCCTCAGGATGTCGACCGAGCTCGATAAGTGACTATTTCCAGATAGTGTATGATGTCGACCGAGCACAGCATGATGTCGACCGAGCACGGGAACCAGAGTTGCGCAGAATTAGAAGTTTTGCACGAAAATTCAGCACAGTTATCTAATTTGTTTGGGACTCTTTCTAAACGAATTGTAGCCCGTTTTAAACACAATTAGGGGTTACTAAAACCTATATAAAGGCATGTATGGGTCGTTCTAAAGATACACCAGAGAGAGAAGAAGAGAAGAGAAAAGAGAGAGAGTTCTTGAGAGAAAGCTGGTGCTGTTGCTGTGTTGCTGTTGTGCTACATCTTTCTACAGCAAGTGTGGACGAATTTGAAGCCTCATGAAGATGGTATTTTCGTTCATAAGATAAGTCTCTCTTTTATGCTTTAGATTTCTATTTGTAAGGGATTGAGAGAGAGAGAATTGTAGAGGGGAAAGGGCTGTAGATCAGTTTATCTTCTTTGCTGTAATCATCAAGTTGGTGCTTGGTGTTTTGGGGTTTGGTGATCCTGTCTGTGGGTGCAGACAAATTGTAAAGGGAGTTGTAGCTTCCTAGATAGTTGGTGCTATCTGAAACCTAAGGGAGTCGGTGCTTCCTAGATAGTTGGTGCTATCTGAAACCTAAGGGAGTCGGTGCTTCCTAGATAGTTGGTGCTATCTGAATTTAAGGGTTGGTGCTCTTTGTCGTCGGTGCGACTAAATAAGATTCAGACCTGTACCGGATTGTTGTTCGGACGGGATTGAACCGTGGACGTAGCCTTTTGGTGAACCACGTAAAATCTGGTGTCAATTGTGTGGTTTGATTTGAATTGTTGTTAGCAAGGACCTGTTTAAAAGAGATCACTGATTCACCCCCCCTCTCAGTGATCACGAGATCTAACAATTGGTATCAGAGCATAAGGTTTCCCTTGATAAGCTTAACACGCTAAGGGTGATCTTTGTCAAATCACATGGCAACCAGCACAGCGAATATGAAAGCACCGTTGTTTGATGGTTCTAATTACACCTTTTGGAAGATTAGAATGCAGGCCTTCATCAAATCACTTGGCTATGACGTCTGGGAGACTGTCAGAGTCGGTTACAATTCTGCCATTGTACCCACTGATGCTGCAACGAAGAAGTTAGCAGACAACGACTCTAAGGCGCAGAATGCACTCTTTAGCGGCCTTGTTGACAGCGAGCTGATCAAAGTTATAGCATGCAAGACAGCCAAGGAAATCTGGGATAAGCTGAAAAGCATCCATGAAGGAGATGAGAAGATCAAAGAAGCGAAATTGCAAACTCATCGCTCCCAATTTGAGTCTCTTCGCATGGAGGATAGCGAGAATGTTGATTCTTACATGCAACGGGTGAATGAAGTCACGAATGACATTCGTGGACTAGGAGAGGAGATTAAAGAACCAGTCATCGTCAAAAAGGTTCTAAGATCTCTCCTTCCCCGGTTTGATTCTAAAGTCTCAGCCATAGAAGAAGCCAAAGATCTGAACGAGTTTTCAATGGATGAGCTGCATGGTTCTCTCACTGCCTATGAGATGCGCATAGGTAAGACGTCTTCATCGGATAGAGAAGCGGCCTTCAAAGTTCAGAAAAAGGCAAAAGAGATTGCTGGTCATGATTCTGATGATGATGAGCTTGAGGCTCAATTTATTAGAAGGCTGAAGAAAGGAAGCAATGACAAGTATAAAGGGAAGCTACCCTTTAAATGCTTCAATTGTGGCGGTGTTGGCCACTTTGCTGCGAAGTGCCCGCTGAAAGAAGACAATGATAATGACTCTTATGTTGATAAGAGTAAATGGAAGAAGAATTTCAGAAAGAAGGGCAAAGCAAAGAGCTTCATCAGTCAGCATAATGACAGCACGTCTGAATCTTCGGACGATGATGAATCAGTCGAGGCGACTGAAGCACTCTTCATGGTTACTATTGAAGAAGACGATGAGCAAGAGCTGGAAAACGAAGAGGAGGCTGAAGTGAATCTTGAAGAAGAGCTCATTGCTGCACTTGAGGAGCTTAGCAAGGAGCGAAGATCAAGTAAGAAAAATCTGAAACTTCTTCATGAATCTGAAATTTCAGTTATTGCTTTGAAAACTGAATTAGAAGAGTATAAAAGAATGGTAGATGTCCTAGAAATACAAATCTGTACCAAAACTGAGGAAGTGATGAAACTTGAGAATGAAATCCTTGGAGCAAGGACTGAAAATATGCAAATGAAACAAAAGCTCAAGGAGTTTCAAGCTATCAATGGTACATTGAAGCTGAATGAAATTTTGAAAGTTCAAAGACCCCCTCACTTCAGATTTGGAATAGGATTTGAGAATGGAGAATCTTCTAAGGTTACACCTTCTGTAGAGACGGTGTTTGTAAAGCAAGTTACTACACCTTCCAATTCTGTGAAGCCCACACTGCCTAGAAAAGAGCCCATTCAAGTGAGAAAGGACATGAAGCCTAACCAGCCATATAAAAGATACAAATTTTATGGCTATTGTTATCATTGCAATAGGTATGGACATAGAAGGGCAGATTGTAAATTCTATGTGAGAAACAGCCCAGTTGTGAGAAGGAACCCTTTCTCAATCCTAAATAGCCACAATATTGAGTGCTACAAGTGTCATAATTTTGGACACATGGCTAGGGATTGTAGGCTGCCTACTGCTAAACCAATTCAGGTTGAAAAGAAACCCAAGTTAGTCAAAACTTGGAGGGCAAAGAAAAGTGCAGAAAAAGGCAAGAAATCTCTCATTGTGCAAACCGCTTTCAATGCACAAAAGAAGAAAGCACCATGGGTCCTTGATAGTGGCTGTTCGAGTCATATGACTGGTGATAAAGAAAAATTCATCAAGTTACAGCACTATGAAGGTGGTTCGGTAAAGTTTGGTAACAATGATGGTGCCAAAATTGTTGGAAAAGGTGTTGTTCAGCTGATGGCAAACAAGATCAGATCTGAAGAGGTCTTATATGTGTCTGGATTGAGACACAATCTGTTGAGTGTGAGCCAGATCTGTGATAAGGGCCACGAAATTGTTTTTACAAAGAATGGGTTTGCTATCAAGAAGAGTAGCAACGGCAAAACAGTGGCTACTGGGTCAAGGACAGCTGGAAATCTTTACACCTTGTCAGATGGAGCTGAAAAGACATGCTTATTGAGTCGGTCAGAAGAGAGTTGGTTGTGGCACAAACGCCTTGGGCATCTAAGCTTTGGCAACATGTCAAAGATTTGCAATTCAAAGGCTGTTAGAGGTATGGCTACAGTCGAAAAGCCTTCAAACCCCATTTGTGACTCTTGTCAAAAGGGAAAGCAAACGAGGGTAATGTTCAAGACGAAGGAGCATCATACGAAGAAACCTCTTGAGCTGGTACACACTGATCTCTGTGGACCGATGCGGACTCAAAGCACCAATGGAGATAAGTATTTTATGCTTTGCATTGATGATTTTACTCGCATGACATGGGTATTATTTCTTAAGCATAAACATCAAGCACTTGATCGGTTCAAAGTGTTTTAAAGCACAGGTTGAAAACATGCTAGGGAAGCAGATCAAGACGCTAAGGTCTGATCGTGGAGGCGAATTCACATCTGATGAATTCACTAAGTATTGTGAACATCATGGCATCCAAAGACAATACTCAGCCCCTAGAACTCCACAGCAGAATGGAGTTGTTGAGCGCAAGAACCGCACTGTGCAAGAAATGGCACGCACCATGCTGGTTGAAAGTAAGATGGCTGATAAGTATTGGAAAGAGGCGATTCATACGGCTGTTTATATTCAGAATCGTTGCTTGATCAGGCCACATGAAGATAAAACACCTTATGAGCTATGGTTTGGAAGAAAAGCTACAGTCAAGCACTTCAGAGTCTTCGGTAGCAAGTGTTACATCAAGCGGCTCGAACAAAATCCGGGCAAATTTGCAGAAAGAGCCGATGAAGGTATTTTTCTGGGTTACTCATCCTCTAGTAAAGCTTACAGATGCCTTAACAAAAGGACCAGAAAAATTATTGAAAGTGCTGATGTTAGAATTGATGAAAACCATGAGTCAAAGAAGGTAACTCATAATGACAGTCCAGTGTATGAGGACTCGAGTGAGATTGATGATGAAGTGGCTGAACCTGATTCTGAAAAGGCAAAAGATGATTCAGAGGATACTTCTCCTAGAAAGAAAAGTACTTGGGTAGAGCAACACCCTAAGGATCAAATCATTGGAGATCCTGAAGCCGGTGTAAAAACTAGACAAAGTGTAGTTAGCAATTACTCACTTGTGTCCACCATTGAGCCCAAGACAGTAGCTGAAGCTAGTCTAGATGAAAGCTGGTTAAAAGCTATGCATGAGGAGTTGGAGCAGATTGAGAAAAACTCCACATGGGAACTAGTCCCTAGACCTACTGATAAGAATGTGATTGGTACTAAATGGGTCTTTCGGAACAAGCTGAATGAAGATGGTCAGGTCATACGAAACAAGGCAAGGTTGGTTTGTAAAGGCTATGCACAAGTTGAAGGCATAGATTTTGAAGAGACCTTTGCACCGGTGGCTCGTCTGGAAGCCATTCGTATGTTTCTTGCATTGGCTGCCTATAAAACCTTCAAGGTATTTCAGATGGATGTTAAGTCAGCTTTCTTGAATGGTTTACTTGAAGAAGAGGTCTACATTGAGCAACCTGATGGCTTTCTAATTAGCAAAAATTCAGACTTAGTTTTGCAAGCTGAAGAAGGCTCTATATGGACTGAAACAGGCGCCAAGGGCATGGTATGCAAGGCTGGATCTTTATCTTCGCAAGATTGGTTTTGGAAAAGGCCTAGTTGATAGCAATCTGTATGTCAAATCTGATTCAAGCAAACAGCTGGTGGTTATTGTTTATGTTGATGACATAATATTTGGAGGCAATGATGAGAATATGTGCAGGATTTTTGCTGAAGATATGACGAAAGAATTTGAGATGTCTATGCTTGGAGAGCTAAAGTTCTTCCTAGGATTACAAGTTCAGCAGCTGAAAAATGGTATTTTTATATCTCAGATGAAATATATAAAGGAAATGCTGAAGCGTTTTAACATGGAAGACAGCAAGCCCGTGAGCACGCCAATGACAACGAACACGAAACTTAGCAAAGATGATAAGGCTTCGTCCGTTGATCACACCACCTATCGTTCTATGATAGGAAGCTTGCTTTACTTGACTGCTACAAGACCAGATCTTCTACAAGCAGTATGTATGGTGGCTCGATTTCAAGCATCACCAACTGAGACGCACCTTACAGCAGTGAAAAGGATATTTCGATATCTAAAAGGTACTATGGAGCTTGGAATATGGTATCCTAAAGGTAAATCCTTTACTCTTGTCGCATACTCAGACGCCGATTGGGCTGGTTGCGTAGATGATCGCAAGAGTACAAGTGGTGGTGCATTCTATCTTGGTGATAGATTGGTAGCTTGGCACAGCAAGAAGCAAGACTCCGTCTCACTTTCGACAGCGGAAGCAGAATATATTGCAGCGGCAACTTGTTGTACGCAAGTGTTATGGATGCGGCAAATGCTCTCTGATTTAGGAGTTCCAACAACAGATCCTACGCCGATCCTCTGTGATAACACTAGTGCAATTCATATCTCCAAGAATCCAGTTCAGCATTCAAGGACTAAGCATGTTGCAATCCGCTATCACTTTCTCAAGGATAAAGTTGCAGATGGTGAGGTAAAGTTGGAATACGTTCCCACTACTGAGCAAGTGGCTGATATCTTCACAAAACCTTTGCCAAAGGAAGTCTTCGAGTATCTCCGAAAGAAATTAGGAGTTACTCATTCTCCTACACCTTAGGAGATGTGCCAGAAAGGGGGAGCAATGAATTCGTTGAATATCTTATTTGCTCCTAGATTGGTCCCTTTGGAATTATTGTCAAAGGGGGAGAAGATTATGCATGGAAAGGTTGTCATCTTGAGAAGGTTATCTGGAGATTGGTATCAAGTTATGCTGAGAAGATTATGCAAGGAAAGACTATATGCATGTTGAAGTTAGTCTTATGCTAAGAAGATGGAAATATGATAGCATGAGGAAGATGGAAGATTGGAATGAAAATTGGTATCAAGATAGTGAATGAGAAGATCATGTTCCAAGGGGAGTTTATTGTTCTAAAAAGGCTCTATGATGTCAACATGTTCCAAGTGTCTGTGTTGAAGTTCCAAGTGTTGCCAACAATTCCAAAGGGGGAGATTGTTGGAATTTGAGATGCATTGAGTTGAATCTTGAAGCATTGGTGTGTTTGGTGTCTCAAGCATCAAATTGAGTTGGAATTCTTGTCAACACATTGTCACAAACATGATGATAAAGGCTGGAGTTGATTGAGCTTAAAAGGAGAATCAGAGTTGAAACAGTCAGGAACTCAGAATTCCTGAAGCAGAGCACGCGGTCGACCGGGCTCTTCATGCGGTCGACCGAGCAAGAAGAAACTTGCAGAAAACAGAAAAAGGCACCTCTCAGTTATTTTCGTGACACAGTGTGTCTTCGGTCGACCGAGCCCTCAGGATGTCGACCGAGCTCGATAAGTGACTATTTCCAGATAGTGTATGATGTCGACCGAGCACAGCATGATGTCGACCGAGCACGGGAACCAGAGTTGCGCAGAATTAGAAGTTTTGCACGAAAATTCAGCACAGTTATCTAATTTGTTTGGGACTCTTTCTAAACGAATTGTAGCCCGTTTTAAACACAATTAGGGGTTACTAAAACCTATATAAAGGCATGTATGGGTCGTTCTAAAGATACACCAGAGAGAGAAGAAGAGAAGAGAAAGAGAGAGAGTTCTTGAGAGAAAGCTGGTGCTGTTGCTGTGTTGCTGTTGTGCTACATCTTTCTACAGCAAGTGTGGACGAATTTGAAGCCTCATGAAGATGGTATTTTCGTTCATAAGATAAGTCTCTCTTTATGCTTTAGATTTCTATTTGTAAGGGATTGAGAGAGAGAGAATTGTAGAGGGGAAAGGGCTGTAGATCAGTTTATCTTCTTTGCTGTAATCATCAAGTTGGTGCTTGGTGTTTTGGGGTTTGGTGATCCTGTCTGTGGGTGCAGACAAATTGTAAAGGGAGTTGTAGCTTCCTAGATAGTTGGTGCTATCTGAAACCTAAGGGAGTCGGTGCTTCCTAGATAGTTGGTGCTATCTGAAACCTAAGGGAGTCGGTGCTTCCTAGATAGTTGGTGCTATCTGAATTTAAGGGTTGGTGCTCTTTGTCGTCGGTGCGACTAAATAAGATTCAGACCTGTACCGGATTGTTGTTCGGACGGGATTGAACCGTGGACGTAGCCTTTTGGTGAACCACGTAAAATCTGGTGTCAATTGTGTGGTTTGATTGAATTGTTGTTAGCAAGGACCTGTTTAAAAGAGATCACTGATTCACCCCCCCTCTCAGTGATCACGAGATCTAACAATCTCCACATCGGCTCTCGAAGAGTGGGCATCCCACCCAGCAAACTGAGCCACACATCTGTATCTATCTTTGGATACGATGGGAGTACTCAAAGGCCTATCGGCAAAATCAGGTTCAAGTTGCAGATGGGTGATCTTATCTCTGAGGTCACTGTGTATGCAATAAAAACCCCTTCATGCTATAACATCCTTCTCGGACGCCTTTGGATCCACGAGAATGGTGTTGTCCCTTCAACTCTACATCAATGCATCAAGTTTGTTGGCAACGACGGCATGATACATCGAGCCTTTGCAGACAAAAAACCCTTCAAAGGTAAAGAAGTCCACTTTGCAGACTCACAGATGTATGAAGGTGAAAAAGAAGAAGAGGAGAAGCACATAGCACCCTTTGCCGAAAATCCCCAGAAAGATAAAGGCAAGGCTCCTCAACAATCGCCGGAAGAAAACAAATCATCCGGTAAATCCGAAGAGAGCATTCAAACTCCCTTCATCATCTCCCTCAAACCTTCAAAGCCTTTGGTCATCACAACTAAAGTGAAGAAGGCAAAGCAAAGGCCTGGGGGCAAATTTGTTGTCTCTTTCGTGTCGATCATGCAAGACACGGATTCGGATTCAGAGCCAGAAGATGACACATCGTCAAGCCAAGCTGACACTCAACAAGTTCAGCCTGCTCTTACTCTAATGGAGACAACTTCTGACATAGAAGATCCTACGTCAGCTTCCTTCATTGTTCTAGCAACTTCAGCAAAGGAAAAGCAGATCTTCTTCCATAGATCGGATGCTTCTTCATCAAACTCCATGCTTGAACCTTTCCAAACTAAAGGTATGCCTCAACTATCCTTATATAGTTCTGTGGCACAAGCTATTATGAAGAAAATGGGCTATGATGCTCAAAACCCAGTCAGTTTGGGAGAAGGACGCGGTATTCTCACGCCATTGGGGCCTGTCTTGACCAAAAGCCAGTTGGAAGATTGGAGACTCTACGGCTATGTAGAAAAGTCTTCACACGGGTTAGGGTATGATCCCGACACTCCCCTGAGATAGTTGACACAAAGGCTTAAAAGTCAATATACTGACCAAGCCTCAACATCTCAAGTCCATGAAGACATCGATCTCCCTGGATATCTCTTTGATGAGTCACCTGACAAAGATCCAGGAAGCTCATCCAATTGGCACAATTTCTCCGAAAATGAAGAGGAGTTATCCGATGGCACAGACGTGTGGTCTTCTGACCCAGAGGAACCCTCATCTCCAAAAGAAGTAGCCTACTTCAACCCGGTTTCAATAGGCGATTGGGATCATCTCATAGCAAGCCTTGGGAAAATTACCGATCAAGAAGACCCATGGAAAGGAATAAAACCTTGGTCTGGAAATGCCCTTGAAACCCCAGAAGGTTTCGTTGAGCTGGAAGCCTCCGAAAATATTATGGAGGAACCACCTTCGAACCTTCCAACAGAAGATCCTGTTCAAAAGATAGACTTGGGAACACCAGATAACCCACGTCCTGTATTCATAAGTAAGAATATAAAGGATGATGAGTTACCCGAGTATATCGCCTTTCTTCGTGAGTTCGTTGATTGCTTTGCATGGTCTTACGCTGAAATGCCAGGCTTAGACCCCAAAATAGCGGTTCACAAACTCAACCTTCAAGAAGACATCAAGCCTGTCAAGCAAGGCCAAAGAAGATTCCGTCCAGATGTGATGGATAAAATTGAACAAGAAGTTCAAAAACTCAAAAGCGTCGGCTTCATCCGTGAGGAACAACATCCTGAATGGTTGGCCAACATTGTCCCCGTGACAAAGAAAAACGGGCATATCAGGGTCTGTATTGACTATAGAGACCTGAATGGCGCATGCCCTAAAGATGAATTTCCGCTCCCCATACCAGAGGTAATGATTGATAATACCTGTGGATTCGAGCGAATGACATTCATGGATGGTTTCTCTGGCTACAATCAGATAAAGATGCATCCTGAATATGAAAAACATACATCTTTTCGGACCCCATTTGGCGTGTATTGTTACAATGTCATGCCATTTGGTCTGAAAAATGCTGGTGCCACATATCAGAGGGCTATGATGAAAATATTCCAAGATATGCAGTACAAGACGGTTGAATGTTACGTTGATGACCTCGCCGTCAAAAGCAAAAGAAAAAAAGATCATCTCGAAGACCTTCGAGAAGTCTTCCTCCGGCTTCGCAAACACAAACTGCGAATGAATCCTTTGAAATGCTTCTTCGGCGTCTCGTCGGGTAAGTTCCTTGGATTCTTAGTTCGGAAAGCTGGAATAGAGCTTGACCCTATAAAAGTCAAGGCCATTCTAGAAATGCCCTCTCCAAGAACCTTGAGAGAACTCAAAGGGCTTCAAGGGAGATTGGCCTACATGAGACGGTTCATCTCCAATCTTTCGGGGAAATGCCGTCCATTCTCCCGGTTGATGAAAAAAGGTGTAAACTTTGTCTGGGATACTGACCGTGAAGCTGCTTTCTAAGACATCAAGTCATACCTGACAAAACCTCCAGTGTTAGCTGCTCCTACCACTGGAAAACCATTCATCTTGTACACAAGAGCCCTTGATCACTCTTTGGGAGCTCTGCTTGCGCAAGAAAATGATCAAATAAAAGAAGCTGCTCTATATTACCTCAGCCGCATGCTAGTAGGTGCAGAGCATCGCTACTCTCCAGTCGAAAAAGAATGTCTTGCAGTGATGTTCGCCGTACAAAAGCTGCGTCACTACTTACTTTCCAACACAGTCTACCTGGTCTCTAGGGTCAACCTCTTGAAGGTCATTGTCACAAAGGCAGGTTCTCTCAATGCTCGACTGGCAAAATGGTCCATCCTTCTGTCACAATTTGATATTAGGTATGTACCACAAAAAGCAATCAAAGGGCAAGCTCTCGCGGACTTCCTCGCAGAGCATCCATTGCCTAAAATTCTCCGCTCAGAGATGATCTGCCAGACGAACCAGTCTATAATGTGGAGACTTTCTCGCAAAGTGCCTCCTGGGACATGTACTTTGACGGTGCAACCAGGACAAATGAAAAAAGACAGCTGATCTCGGGAGTTGGCATCCTCTTTGTTAGCCTCGACAAATACATGATTCCACACGCTTTCTCGCTACTGGAACCATGCACAAACAATGCAGCTGAATATCAAGCTCTGATCCTAAGATTGGAACTCAACATCGAATCCGGTATCACCATGCTGGAAGTCTTTGGAGACTCTCAACTGATCGTCAACCAGATGAATCGGAAATTTGAGGTCAGGAAGCCAGATTTACTGCCTTACTACAACAAGGCACAATCACTTCTGCAAAAGTTTGACATCTGTCACATCACCCACATTCGTAGAGGTGAAAACATACGTGCAGATGCCCTAGCTGGACTTGCCGCATCCATGGCAATCCAGGAAGGGGAAAACATGCAAATCACAGTGTGCAAAAGAAGAATCCTTCCTCCTCTTAACACACACCAAGCAGTTGCTGAATGCCACCAAGTGGTTGGAAGTCGGATTTCAATCTTTCAAACTTCAATCGGCGACTGGAGGGATCCGTTCATTGATTACATTATGTTCGGAATCCTACCTGAAGATCCAAAAGAACGAGTAAGCATCCAAAGGCGAACCCCAAGCTTTCATTTGGATATTCCTTCAAAAATCCTTTACAAGAAATCATTCAACGGAGTACTTCTACGCTGCTTGTCACAACAAGAGGCTGAGGAAACACTCAAAGAAGTTCATGCTGGTCTTTGCGGAGCTCATCAGGCTGGTCCCAAGCTCTATGATCAGATAAAAGGTTAGGATATTACTGGCCTACCATGGTAGCTGACGCAATGCAATTTGCTAAGCGCTGCCAATAATGCCAAGTTCATGGAGATTACATTCACATGCCTCCAGAATGGCTGCATCCTACAGCGATCTCATGGCCTTTCGAAGCCTGGGGTATGGACATCATAGGTCCTATTTCTCCCCCGCCGAGCAAAGGTCATCGCTTCATCTTCGCCGCTACGGATTATTTCTCCAAGTGGTCAGAAGCATTTGCGATTAACGAAATGAAGACCTCATCAGTCTTTCAGTTCCTGCGCACCAACATTATTTGTCGTTTCGGCATACCTAAAAGATTCGTCCATGATAATGGACCACAATTTCGAGATCATTAATTCTACAGGTTCTGTGACAAATACAAATTCCAAAGCTGTCCTTTGACTCCATACAATCTGGCAGCAAACGGGTTAGCAGAAGCTTTCAACAAGACACTCTGCAAAATCCTCAAAAAAATGGTCTCTAGTCACAAAAGAGACTGGAGCGACAAAATGTCTGAAGCTTTGTGGGCCTATCGAACCACCGTTCGAGGACCAACCCATAGTACACCATTCTCCTTGGTCTATGGATGCGAAGCTGTCATACCCTTGGAAGTACAAATTCCTTCCTTGAGGGTATCCTTGCAAAATGACATGACTCAAGAAAGCAATGTCAAATTGCGACTCCATGAGCTGGACAATCTCGATGAAAGACGTCTCGAAGCTCAACAAAGCATTGAACTTTACCAAGCACGCATGGCAGGATCTTTCGATAAAAAGGTCAGGCAACGCGCCTACAAAAAGGGTGACTTGGTTCTTGCGATAAAAAGACCAATGGTCTTCGCTCACAAGTCCAAACGCAAATTTGAGCCAAAATGGGAGGGACCTTACGTCATTGACAAGGTTTTCTCCATGATAACGGACCACAATTCCGGGATCATCGATTCTACAGGTTCTGCGACAAGTACAAAATCCAAAGCTGTCCTTCGACTCCATACAAGCCGGCAGCAAACGGGTTAGCAGAAGCTTTCAACAAGACACTCTGTAAAACCTAAAAAAAAAACGGTCTCTAGTCACAAAAGAGACTGGAGCGACAAAATGTCTGAAGCTTTGTGGGCCTATCGAACCACCGTTCGAGGACCAACCCATAGCACACCATTCTCCTTGGTCTATGGATGCAAAGCTGTCGTGCCCTTGAAAGTACAAATTCCTTCCTTGAGGATATCTTTGCAAAATGACATGACTCAAGAAAGCAATGTCAAATTGCGACTCCATGAACTGGACAATCTCGATGAGAGACGGCTCGAAGGTCGACAAAGCATTGAACTTTACCAAGTACGCATGGCAGGATCTTTCAACAAAAAGGTTAGGCAACGCGCATACAAAAAGGGTGACTTGGTTCTTGCGGTAAAAAGACCAATGGCCTTCGCTCACAAGTCCAAAGGCAAATTTGAGCCAAAATGGGAGGGACCCTACGTCATCGACAAGGTTTTCTCCAACAGCGCATACGGACTCCTAAACATGGAAGGTGACAGATGTATGCTGCCCATCAACGGCAAGTTCTTAAAACGGTACTACCCTTGAAGGCTTACCCAACTGGGTAAGAGCAATGCCTGTACGGCCAAAACCGGTTTCCAGGTGCACGCTCGCTAAACCCACCCTTTTTAGAATTTTCATATCAAATGTTGAAATTTCTAGAAATTTAAACAATGCTTACTTTCATCGTTTCATTGTTCAAAAAAAAAAATCTAAGTTTAGGAACCTTTCCCTAACTCGACCAAAATTTTCAACCCTTGAACCCAAAATCCATGGTTTGAAACAAAATCCGGATTCAGGGATTTCCACCCTAGTCCACCCTGCCTTTTACCGCCAAAATGGTTTTAGGTCAAAACTTATGACCCTCGTGTTTTAAAAAAAAAATGGTTTTTCAAAAAACCATGTGGAAGCGACGCTTAGTCGATACTCGCACAAATTGGAAGCATACGAACCACGTTCGACACTTCCAAAATTGCAGGGAAGCGACATTTCGTCGATACTTGCAAAATCCAAAACTGTGGAGACGCAACATTTCAGTTGATATCCACAACCCAAATTTCAAAGGTTTGAAAAAACTTAAAAAAACCATGGAGACGCAACATTTTAGTTGATATCCATAACTCAAAGGTTCGAGAAAACCACAAATTTCAAAAATCATGGGGAAACGACATCAAGTCAGTACCCGCAAAACCAAAATTTTTGAAAAGCAAGGATGCGACATTCCATCGATACTTGCACCCAAATCCGCGAGGATGCGACATTCCATCGATACTCGCAACCGAATGAGCAAGGATGCGACATTCCATTGATACTTGCAAGAACATTCAGCAGGGAGGCGACTTTTAGTCGATACTTGCATTTTTGAAAACCAAACCGGCTATCAATGCCACCAAAACAAAACAGGCTATAAATGCCACAAACCGGCTATCAATGCCAACAAAACAAAACCGGCTATCAATGCCACAAAAAAAAAAAATTGGCTTTCAAAAAACCCGGCTATCAATGCCACAAACTCAGCTATTAATGCCACCAAAAATCGGCTATAGATGCCACAAAACAAACCGGCTATCAATGCCACCAAAACAGGCTATAAATGCCACAAACCGGCTATAGATGCCATAAAAAAAAAACTCGGCTATCAATGCCACAAAAAAAAAGCTGGCTCTCATGCCAAAAATTGGCTTCCATGCCACAAACAAAAATCTGGCTTCCATGCCAAAACAATCATTTGACAAAAGATTTTCACAAAATCACAAGCTTTTGATCAAATCCCATTTAGTAATTACTTTTATCACAAAAAGATTCAAGTGAGCGTAGGGATAACAAAACAAAAAAAGAAGAGGCAACCCATTTAGCAATTATCACAAAAAGATTCAAGTGAGCGTAGAGATAACAAAACAAAAAAAGGAAGGGGCATCTCATTTAGCAATTACTTTTATCATAAAAAGATTCAAGTGAGCGTATGGGTAACAAAACAAAAAAAGAAGGGGCATCCCATTTAGCAATTACTTTTATCACAAAAAGATTCAAGTGAGCGTAGGGATAACAAAACAAAAAAAGGAAGGGGCATCCCATTTAGCAATTACTTTTATCACAAAAAGATTCAAGTGAGCGTAGGGATAAAAAAACAAAAAAAAAGAGAGTACCAAAAAAAAATTGTGGTACCAAAAAAAAGAAAGTGCTTACAAGCACTACAAAAAAAAAAAGAAAAGTACCAAAAAAATACAAGTGGTACTAAAAAAAAAGAGAGAAGGATGGTTTCTGTTAAAAAAAAAAAGGAGCTCAATCAAAAATGGTCTCCAGCCAAGAGTTCAGCTCCTTAAGCAAACTTTTGGCCTCAGCCGTCAAGGATTCCAAGGCACGCTTCTTCAGGAATTTGCCATGAGATGCTGGAGTGGGCTGTAACCCTTCTTTCGCACCGGGAAGCTTATCTCGAGCAGTTCTCCATTATTTGTTCTCATCAGACTTCCTTTTAAGAACTCGATTGGCATCTGTAACCCGGTGAATCAGAGCAGTCTCCCTTTCATGAGCCTTTGTTATTGCAGTCCACTTGGCAGCGACTTGTGCCTGCAGATGCTCAAGACGTTTCCTGGCCTCATCGACCTCCCTATCAAGGATGTTAAGGTCATATGTCAGCCCAATGATGTTTATCTCTTCTAAGTTCTTCTCTCGGACTACCTGCTTCCTACTTTCTGTAGCCTCATCCAGGTTAGACTGAGCTTTATCCGCAGGGTCCAGGAACATCTCCTTGAAGAACTGGTCATCAGGAAAACCCATGGTCTCAAACCACCTGTCACCCAGCTCAATGATCCTATCAACAATCGCCCTGGCACTTGTGACATCTAGACCAGCCACTTCAGCATCACCGAGAATCTCACGCACAGGCTGGATCATCCCAATTCCGGCATCTAAGTGCCCAGAAAGGAGAGTCTCAATCCAAGAGCTCAGAACTCGCACCACCACCTTCTTCGCAAAAAGAAGAGATTGCCCAGCTGAAGATTCGCCCAACTCCATTGGTCGGCTGCTCATGTCATCATCTGTTGGAAGAGTAACAAAAAAACTCTTTCCAGTTGAAGCTGCTCCTGCTCGGGAAGGAATCTCAGCACGAGGTATCTCCTCAATATTGTCAGAACTGGTCCCAGGAGTCTCTACCTCTGGACCAACCTCTGGCATCCCTTGCTCTGGAGGCTACGGATCCTCCTCTGTCACTTCAAAACCTGCCAAAGAAACACAAAAAGGTATGAATATGATCCTGTTTGAAAATCATTATCAGGGTTATTAGTGCAAAATACCTTCTTCGACGACTGGCGAAAGACTCTCTTCCTCCATGAACGCATCGGAAGCATCATCAACATTTGCATCCATCGATGGTTCGAAGTCATTAGAATCCTGTGGCATGTCAGCTGGCAAAAAAAAATGTTAGCAAACCAAGTCACAGACAAAAAAAAAGAAGCAAAAGAAGTCATACCAATTGGAGATTCTGGATTCACTCTAGAGTCCCTCGGTTCTTCTTCAGGTGCCCCGACAGAATCCATCACCACCTCATCGGTTGGAACCTCAGGCATCACCAAGTCTTCCTCTGCTAAAAAAAAAAAGAAAAGCAGAAACAAGAAGGAAATCAGAACATGGAAAATCCCATGAAAAGAAATGAAAAGAGAAAAAGGAAGAATCATACCTTCACCGACGGTTTCTTCTTCTCGGCTTCTCTTCTCTGGAGGCTCATCAGCATCCACTGGCACATCCTCATTGATAGTAAGAGGAACTTCCAAGTCAGGAGAGACCTCATGCTGCCCCTTGCTGCGATGATGACTCCTCCTCCTCTTACTCCTGCGGGCTCGCTTCTTAGAAGAACCTGCTCGCTGTCAGAGTCAGGTTTCCCACTTGACTCCTCACTGGATGGTCTACTCTTGCCAGTAGACTCCACGGAAGCTTGCCTCTGTGCTGCTTGCATCCAAGCACCAAGTTCGGCTTCCTCCTGTTTAAGCTGCTCTAAAGCCTCATCAGGTATTTCTCGAACAGCTTCAGAGCCAATGACGCCCTGGTCACCGAGAAAGCCATTCTTGTGCTTCTCTCCAGAAAGGAAGGCCCAAACTTCCTCTCGCCGGACGCCATCCGATTTTCCAAGGCCCTTTCCAGATGCTAGCTTCACATCAAGCTCCTTCTTGGAAAGCCCCCGATATGCCGAAAAGCTCTCCGCGAACCACTTCGCAAAGCTAGCAGTCCAGAAAGTCAACAACACAGGATAAGAGATCATGGCTGTAGTGTCTTCAGCACTATAGAACGCCCATGCATTTCTCCCGTCCTGTAAACCTCCAAAGCGCTTCACCATGCTGGAAGGCGCTCCAATAACGCCTTGAGAAAAAACCCAATTGCAAAGCAAAGTGAGAGGGTACATACGGTTGGATGTCGACGAAAAGATGTCTGCGGTACACCATCGTGCCGACACGTAAAAGCCACTCTCTCTCTGCATTTGTCAAGGAGTAATGCCTTCCCGACCCCACCCCTACAGAGTCTCGGGAGGCACCAAAATCAAAAGCCTTCTTCCGCAACTCCGGAGAAAGCTTCACTAAAGACTGCCCCATCTCGACGTCCCTGAACCGTTGGATCCTCATGCGGGCAAACAAAAGTGATTCGGACACGGCTTTGCCCTTAGCCAGTCGAATCATCAGAGGATCATCATCTTATGCAGCACCCAGCCGGTGGAAGCCAGGACAGTGGTACACGTACCACGAATAAAAGATGTGGGCTAAAAATACCCTATTCATGGGAAACCCAAGCCGAACAAAAAAAGCAGCAGCCTGTAGTTCGGTACACAGGTAGGAGTAAAGAGCTGGCAACCAAAGCAAGCTGCTCTCCAAACGCCATCTGACAAGCCGGAAAAATACAATGCGGCCTGATGTGCGTTCCATCTCCTCCAGCAAAAATAGCCTCACCAAGCCAATAAGTGAGGTAAACAGCGAGATCTCTCCGCAGTGCAATGTCAGGACATATGGCGTTTGTACTCGCACAGAAATCTCTCAACTCTTCTTGCATGGCCAAGATCTTCTTCGAACTTGGATCCTGAGCCCTGGCTTCCTGGGTTGCACTATCAGAAGACTCCCTGCTATCAAAAAAGTTGGGGAATGAAGAGCTAGAACTCTTCCAACTGCTGGATCTAACTTTCAAACCCTCTTTCTCCTTCAAAAAATCATAGAAGGCGACGAGCTGAAAGTACAGAAGCCTGAACTCCTCAGACTGCCCCTCGAGGACGCTGTCAATCGGCATAAACTCCTCATAGAGTTTGCCGAGGATGGGCAATCCAGTAATGGCGCTCAGCTCCTTCAAAGAGAAACCAATCTCACCATTCATCACAATGAAGGTATTGGTTTGTGGGAGGAATGACTCCAGCATAGCCATGAAGGCCTCGTTAGAAAAGATCACGGTCTCCCTAAAGGCGCGGACCGCATCAAAAATCCCGGCTTCCTTCAAAACGGCGCCCAGGACGCGATCAGTCCACGACTTCCACTCGGAGTCAGCATTGAAACGGCCACGAAGTCGAAAAGGCTTGATCCAATTGCTGCCATCACCGCTAAAAATACCAAGGCCCACCGGTCTCAAATCGACCGACGGATAATCAGAACCCTAGTAGCCGCTGGATGGCATCAACAGGTCCATGTCAACAGGCGACCTCTCCTATATCCAGGAGAACCGCCAACAAAAACCCCGGTCTTGATTACATTTGTCCTTCTCACCCAGCTTGGAGGATCTTCCCTCTTAGAGCACGTGGGGGCAAGGCTCATGATCGAGACGGTGCGATCAAACGTCGACCGGGTAATAACAATCTTCTTCTCACCATCTGCTGTGAAAGAAAACTGAAAACACCTCCTCTAGTATGTCATGTCATCAGGGACTGCATCACCAAAGAAGAAGGTAGGCTTGGGCAAAACGCTCTGATCTTCCATCACCCATGGACAACTGCTTATCATGATCTTATAGGATTCCTCTCCCTTGAGAGCGATCAGTCGCTGCCTCATCACATCTCTGTTGAGGGAGTCACATTCTTCCAGATTTCTCTCAACATATTGGACCTTCTCAAAGGCCTGCTGAACGGCCGGATTAGAAGATCTAGAAGATCGACGAGGTACGCTTGTAGCAGGCTCTTTACCCTTGTTCGTTCTGGAGGAACCACCTGCAAAGGATGGAAAAGAAAAAGATCAAACATCAAAATGACAGAATCTCGCTAAAAAAAATCTGGCGAAATTTTGACATGATAACGGGGCAATTCCGAAGAAAAGGAACTATCCCGAAAGAAATAGAAAGCTTGAAGATGGGCTCAACATTGCTGCGAGCTCCGAAACTCCAAACTTTCGAAACCTCAAAGTCTCCCCAAATCAGGAAGGGCTCAATATCGCTGCGAGCTCCAACTTCCCAAATTTGCGAAAACTTTCAGGTATGCTATCACATCATGCTACAAATTTAATTTACAATAGAATGCATGCATGAACATCTAGGTTTGCCAAAAAAAAAGGGCATTATCATGATGAGCAAAAAAAAAAAAAAAGAAAACTTTCTCAAAAAAAAAAGAAGAGGAAGAAAGAAAACAAAAAAAAAGGGAATAGAAACTTTCTCAAAAAAAAAGGGGGAAAGAAAACAAAAAAAAAAGAAAAGAAAAAAAAGGATGGCCCACAGGCCACGTGGCCGTACAGCCAGATCTGTACGGATCTGTCCATACGGCCCATAAAAAAGAAGAAGAAATGCAAAAAAAAAAAAAAAAAGCAAAGAGAAAACACGTGTAAAAAAAAAAAGGAAAACACGTGAAAAAAAAAGAAAAAAAGAAAAGAAAAGGAAAGAAACAAAAAAAAGAGAAAGAACTTTTTGTTTTTCCTACAATGGAGTTTTCTTGAAAAAGGGAACTTACTTAAAGCCATTGATGGAGAAGAAGAAGAAAAGTCTTGAAGATCTTGAAGAAGAAGAACTCTTGGTCTTGAAGCCCTCTTGGGATTGTTGCAAAAGAAAGTAATAAGAGCAAGAGATCCAACCTCCTCCTTGCTTTTATAGAAGAGAGCAAACCAAAGAAGGAAAGAAGAAAGAGGTAAGTGTTACTAATTAGTAACCTTACCAAAAGAAAGAGATTAGAAAGATTCTTTCCCAAAAGAAAGATATCTTGAGGGATTCTCTCCCAAAAAGAAATCAATGAGAGATTTTCTCTCAAAAGATAGGATCATGAAGGATTCTTTCCCAAAAGAAAGATATCTTGAGATATCCTATCCCAAAATAAAGGGAACATGAGAGATTCTCTCCAGGTAAAGATATTCTTAGATATTCTCTATCCAAAAGAGATATTTTTTGATATTCTTTACAAAAATGACACCATATGAGATCTAAGCCATTTCAAAAGCTTAAGGTCCCATGGGTTAGCCCATATGAGCCAGGTTTGACCACCTAGGCAAAAAAAAAAATAATAAAAAAAATAAAATAAAATAAAATAAAATTTAGGCTTTTAGTCAAAGAGAAATCCCTCTTACCAAGAGTATACAAAAATGGTTCCACGCCTCTTTTGAGTTGATTCGACCATACAAAAAAGAATTCCAAGCCCCATGAGCTTCCAAAATGAAACCATCCAGCCTCATCTACCAAATTGAGCCAAAATCTTGAAATTGACATTCCATCACAAATCCTGGTCCCCTAACTTGCCACATACATCTTGTTAGGTCACAAGACCAAAACCAAAAACCAAAACCTGATCCCCTAACTTGCCACATACAGCCTGTTAGGTCACAAGATCAAAACCAAAATTGATCCCCCAACATTCCACATACAGCTTGTTGGGTCACACGGTCAAAACCATACCCGACCCCCTAACCTACCACATATAGCCTGTTAGGTCATAAGGTCAAAACCCAAATCCACATCCCTGATGTCATCTTCAAAACTTTGCCTCGAGATGGTATGTGATCCTTTTCACTACCATAAAATTCCCCTGGAAGCTCAAAAGGCTACAAATACCAAAAAGAAAGACCGCTCAAAGACTCTTGGTCAAGTCACAGGCTCTCCTTCAAAAATCTCTTCGAGGCACATCGACTACAAATGATAAGCAACTCATCGCTATACCTCGAGGGGGTATTTGTTGACACCAAAAATGTCACTTTGCCTCTTCAAGATCCAAAGAGCTACATGAAGTCGCAACCTGCCATAAATAGACAATGCTACTTCCCAAAATCAAATCTTGTTAGAATCAAACAAAAACTGCAAGATCCTTCAAGACAGCCAAAAGAGGAGTACACAAGAAGTTTGGGGCCATTTCAAAATCATTTGGCCTAACTTCGCTTCTCCGGCAGCTGAAAAGGAGCTCCCGGCGGCGAAAGCATCGGAGACATCAAATCTTCGATCAGAGCCGATGGATGGTCTCCAAATACATCCAAAAGGCTCCACGTCAAGTTCCGAGTCAAACCGGCAACGTTTGACCATACATCAACCCTCGAACAGCTAAATCAAGCCTCTCGGCGGCGAGAACCACCGAGACCATCACTCATCAGATAGAGCATATGGACGGCTTCAAAATGCTTACAAAGGGTTTGCACGTCAAATTTCAGGTCATTTCGACAACATTTGACCATAGTTTGACGCTCGGAAGCCAAATCAGGCCTCTCGGTGGCAAAGCTCCCCCGGACCATGGTTTCCAAGACAGAGCTTATGGATCATCTTAAAATGACTCCAATAGGTTCCCTGTCAAATTTCAAGTCAATCGGACATCGGTTGACCGCACATCAAACCGTGACATCTTCATCGCGATAAAAGCGAGTCTACTATTGATAGGGCCCCAAACGGCTTCAAAATTCAAACAAAAGCCTATGGTTGGTCTTATTTATTGCTCAGGAGGCTTCACACCAAATTTCAGGTCATTCCGACATCGTTTGGCCCAGTTTCAGCTTCTGACGGAAAATCGGCAACTCTGCGCGACAAAGTCTTCGGCTTTCTCAGGAAATTGGAAACTTTGCAAAATAAAATGCAAGGATTCTCATCAGGTTTCCTACAGGGAAATCAGGCCAATAAATGGTCAAAAATGTCAAGGAAAAATACAGAAGAAAAAAAGAATTGAAAAACAGCAAAACCGCACACAAAACGGGACAAAAAGGGGGGAAACCCCCCAGGGTCGCCGGCGACCCTGGAGCCCGGGATCACCGGGAAGGCCCTTGAAACCCTGGTTCTCGCCGTTTTTTCGCGATTCGAAGCGTCCGGCCTCTGGTATTTTCCAAAATTCATACTTTTGAGACACCAAATCCTCTGACATTCGTAAAAAACACGGGTCAATCATCAAAAGTATCGAAAACAACATTGATCGCCACCCGGTCAACCAAAAAAAAGTGTGCTTTCTACCCGACCAATCGAGAAGTCGACAGGACAGATGACACCGACCCGCTGTTGGCAACCAACACGTGAAGTCACATGGTCATCCGATGTCGATCTACATGAAGATCCATCGATGATCATTGCCAGAAGAATCCCAAAAGACGCGGCAAGGCCTGCGACTCTTCAGCTGCTCGGCGACCACTTAATGCGATTAATTGACTAGCTTTATTACAGTCATTAATCCATTTCTTTGGACGGACCAATCAGAAGCAAGCATCCGGGAGTTACAAGTCAAGAGATTCATGGCATTTAACCCATGAAACTCCTCCCATCATGGCAATTAAAGGCGATTAAATGCCCTCAATCTCCTCCGGCCAATCAGAAGCCAAGAAAAAGGAGTTACAAAATAAAGAATTCAATCTTGTAACTCCTCCCTTTATGTAGCTTTATGACAATTAAGGCTTATAAACCCTCCTAAATGGCTACCTAAAAGCCTATAAATAGGAGAGCTCTCCAAGAAGAAACAGACACAGACAACAGACTACAGACACAGACAACAGACTGCAGAAAATCCGAAAACTCAGACAGAAAAAGGCATCAAAGAGAGAAAACTCTGCGGAAGTTCTACACCGACCACCGCTACGAGGTGACAAAAGTCCCTTGGGGGGTACCCCCCCAAGGTCCTTGCCTTCTCCTTCTGCCGCCAATGGTTTAGACATGACTTTTCAGCCCGTCTACTCGGCTTTTTATTGGACATAGGACCTCCTTTTGGTCTTTGTCCTCTAAGAACCTGAGGTTATAACCAAGCCAAGCGAATCAATAGCATCATCTGTTCTCATCTGCATGGATGATGGCGAAGTCCACATATGGCTTGCGACTGTCAATCTGAACGGGTCCCCCACAATCTCTTGAGAAGTTAGATCCTCATTTTCTTGCTTTTCATTGTAGTTTGTATTTTTTTAAAAGAGACAAAAAAAATCACAACTCTTGTCTCTCATTATTGATAAGGATTGTGTAATCAGCTATAAACGCCAAAATCGGCTATAAACGCAAAAAAATCGGCTATAAACGCCAAAATCGGCTATAAATGCCAAAAAATCGCCTTTTACGGCAAATCAAGAAAATGTCTCTTTTCTTAAATATATGTGCAATGGAAAACTTGAAAGAAGTTGATTTCTTTTTTACTTGCGAAGGTTGATCTCCGGATCACCACTTGCAATTCCAAGTAAAACAGAAAATCTGGCACACCCACACAAAAGAAATGTTGATGCACGCCCCTTGCCCCCCTGGGTTACGAAAGGGTTGGACCCAATGGACTTCCATGTCCGCCGACCTCGGTAGGACCAGGCGCCAGGAGCGCGGCCCATCAATGCATGCATCGTATCTTACTTGAAGAGGGAGCCAAAAATTCCCATCAACCGCAAAGAAGATTGAACCCACCCATGATGGAAGTTGTGAAAAAGGAGATCCTCAAACTTCTTGTAGTTGGAGTGATTTATCCTATTTCAGATAGCAGTTGGGTTAGCCCGGTTCAAGTGGTTCCTAAAAAGACCAGAATAACTGTTGTGAAAAATCAAAATGATGAGTTATTTCCTACCCGTATTCAGAATGGGTGGCGGGTTTGCATAGATTATAGGAAATTAAATGCTGTAACCCGCAAGGACCACTTCCCTTTACCTATTATTGATCAAATGCTTGAAAGGTTAGCTGGTCATTCTTACTATTGTTTTCTTGATGGTTATTCCGGTTATTTTCAAATTGCGATTGCTCCGGAGGATCAAGAAAAGACGACTTTTACATGTCCATTTGGGACTTTTGCATATCGTCGCATACCTTTTGGCCTTTGCAATGCCCCGGCCACTTTCCAAAGGTGTATGGTTAGCATATTTTCAGATTATATTGAGCATATCATAGAAGTCTTTATGGATGATTTCACAGTATATGGAGACTCCTTTGAAAACTGTTTGCATCACCTTATACTTTTTTTTCAAAGATGCATAGAAACTAACCTTGTGTTCAACTCTGAAAAAATGTCATTTTATTGTTGACCAAGGTATAGTTTTGGGTCATGTTGTTTCATCTAGAGGAATTGAAGTAGATAAAGCTAAAATTGATGTTATTCGATCTTTACCTTATCCCTCGAGTGTGCGGGAAGTTCATTTTTTTCTTAGACATGCAGGTTTTTACAGAAGATTCATCAAGGACTTTTCCAAAATAGCGTTACCCCTATGCAAGTTGCTACAAAAGGATGTGATTTTTGAGTTTGGTGAAGAATGTAAAAAGGCATTTGATAAGCTGACGGAACTGTTGACTTCTACCCCAGTTATCCAGCCCCTTGATTGGAACATTCCTTTCGAAATAATGTGCGACGCAAGTGACTATGCAGTAGGCGTTGTTTTGGGTCAAAGGATTGGAAAAGCACCTCATGCCATTTATTATGCTTCAAGAACTTTGAAGATACTCAGAGAAATTATTCTACTACGGAAAAAGAACTTTTAGCTATTGTTTTTGCTTTAGAAAAGTTTCGATCTTATTTGCTTGGTACTAAAGTTATTGTTTACTCTGATCATGCAGCTCTTCGTTATTTGATGACAAAGAAAGAGGCAAAACCAAGATTAATAAGATGGATAATTCTCTTGAATGAATTTGATGTGGAGATCAAAGACAACAGAGGGACAGAAAATCATGTCGCAGATCATTTGATTCGTTTAGTACATGTGAAAGATGAACTTCCTCCCGGGAAACGTTCCCTGATGAGCAATTGTTCTCCGCGAGTGCGACATTACCTTGGTATGTAAATATTAAAAATTATTTGGTTACTAATATGTTGCCTCCTGGTTTATCTAAGGCTCAAAGAGATAAGATCAAGAGTGATTGCAAATACTATGTGTGGGATGACCCATACTTATGGAAGCATTGTGCAGATCAAGTGATAACAAGGTGCGTCCCTGAAAATGAAATTATTTATATTCTCACCTTTTGTCATTCTTATGCTTGTGGAGGTCACTTTGGAACTAAGAGGACGGCGAGAAAAGCGCTAGAATGTGGTTTCTATTGGCCGTCTTTAGTCCGAGATTCATATTCTTTTTGTAAGTCATGCGTTCATTGTCAAAAGACAGGTAATATATCCCAAAGGAATGAGATGCCACAATACCCCATACTATTTTGCGAAATTTTTAATGTTTGGGGCATCGATTTCATGGGACCGTTCCTTGTCTCTTTCGGTTATGTTTATATTTTGCTTGCTGTTGATTATGTTTCGAAATGGGTGGAAGCTAAAGCCACCAGGACTGATGATTCTAAAGTTGTAACAGATTTTATCAAGTCTAACATATTCTCCAGGTTTGGAATTCCAAGAACCCTAATAAGTGATCGAGGCACTCACTTTTGCAATCGAATTGTGGAGACTTTGCTCAAAAAGTACTATGTGACCCACAAGGTGTCAACTGCCTTTCATCCG
This sequence comes from Litsea cubeba, assembly GCA_012931725.1. NCBI lineage: Eukaryota > Viridiplantae > Streptophyta > Magnoliopsida > Laurales > Lauraceae > Litsea > Litsea cubeba. The sequence continues at coordinate 28,699,621 of CM022946.1, forward strand.
CAAACTAGTGGACAAGCGGAAGTATCAAATCGAGAGATCAAGTTCATCCTTGAAAAGACGGTTAATCCAAGTAGGAAAGATTAGAGTTTGTGCTTGGATGATGCTTTGTGGGCATATAGGACTGCATATAAGACACCCATTGGTATGTCACCTTATCGGTTGGTGTTTGGGAAACCATGCCACCTTCCAGTTGAGTTAGAACACAAGGCTTATTGGGCTATCAAGAATTTCAACATGAAGATAGATAAAAGTGGAGAACACAGGAAGTTGCAACTACAAGAGTTAGAGGAAATTCGCAATGATGCTTATGAGAGTGCAAGAATTTACAAGGAAAAGACGAAGGCTTTTCATGACAAGCAGATATCGAGAAAGGAGTTTACAGTTGGTCAAAAAGTCCTTTATCAGTCACGGCTTCGTTTGTTTCCAGGTAAGTTGTGTTCTCGTTGGATTGGCCCCTTTGTTGTTACTAATGTTTTTCCTCATAGTGCAGTTGAAATTCAAAGTTTAGCAACTTCCAAAGTGTTCAAGGTGAATGGCCATAGACTTAAGCCTTTCTATGAAGGTTTCCACATAGAGAATGTGGCACAATTGGACCTTGAGGATCCAATTTATACTGATTGAAGAAGGAAGCATTGTGTCGAGCCAACGACAATAACACAAAGGCGCTGCTTGGGAGGCAACCCAAGGGGAGTTCGTTCCTTTTCTCTTTCTTTTTGCTTTTATATTCTGGTTATTTTTGCCTTTTCTTTGCATTTCACCTTCCATTGGGGACAATGTCCGTTTTAAGTGTGGGGGAAGGGATTTCGGTTGTGTTTTACTTTTATATTAGGTTGTGTTTTACTTTTATTTCTTTGAAAAAAAAAGAGTTTTTTTTTTTTTGTTTTTGTGGTTTTCTACAATTTTTTTTTGGTAGTGTATGTTATGAGCAAGATTCAATTAAGCTTGAAAAATTCATGACATGATTGATTTATGATCAATTAGTTAGTTATTTTCCTTGAGGATGGTAATGACTAAATTTGGTAGACAAAAAGCCGGTGAGATTTTGAGCCTTTAGACTGACACATCCATATCAGTCTCACTATATTCTTTCATGAGAGATATTCTTCCATAGATTTGCTTCTCTAGAACTTGCCTTGATTCTCTTTGAGGTCACATAGACACATGCAAACATGAACATGATTAAGGCCATCTTTGTTATAAGCTACATAAGCTAAATAGCCTACCTTGCAATTAATCTTTTCCTTTGTTGAACCCCTTTGAGCTTTATATCTTTCATTTATTGTAAACCCACGTTACAAGCTCTAAACCTGAAAAAATACCTTTACCTAAGTCATAGATCTAGTGGAGCATTGCTTTTCATTATGATATGTATGGGTGTGAAAGAAATAAGTGTGGGGGTGTTTTGGGTTTGTAGTATGGCTATGACTGATGAAATGGAACATGTTTTCATTCTCAATTCGTGAGTTCTTATTTTCATTATTCAAAAAGAAAAAAAAATGAAATGAAAAAAAAAATATGAAAAAAAAAGATGAAAAAAAAAAGTTTATGAAGTGATGGAGGAAATTGTTGTCCATGTTCATGAATCCTCCTAAAATTCCAAGAAATGGTGTGTTCATATGTGATACATAAAAAGGTGGAAGCTGTTGTGAATGATCGTTCCTTGCTGCAAACGAAAAGTGTTTCTTTTGAACGATCTCTTTTTCAATGCAGGAGTTTTACATGTTCTGAATGCTTTAAAGCCATATTGAAGAAGTTGATCAATGGAGTGAATGGTTTTCATTGTCTTATATATTAGAGCTAGAGTTGATTCATTTTTGCTCCACTAGTTTTGATGGCTTTTGAACTACATTCCTAAATATTTCCCACCTTGATCCTAAACCCCATTACAACCCCTGAAAAGTCCTTATGATTCATGTTATGCATGTGATCCCAGTGGTGGAGAATGAGAAGATATGCAAGCCTATGGTAGATCATTTCCATTGGAATGAATTTCAGCGAAACAGATACCCTTCAAAGTTTATTTCCGTGAGGGTCTACGTATTTAGTCTACTCCATCTTTAAGTGAAATTGCTTACTAAGTAATTGTAAGATGTTTAAGACTGTTTATTCATGACATGTTTGGAGTTTTGAAAAGCTTGGTTGTTCTTTGTTAATGGCATTCAAACTTGGTGTTTTGGGAAAGTGAATTTGAGTTTTGCCCGAGGACGAGCAAAAGTTAAGTGTGGGGAATTTGATGAGAATGCAAAATGTTATATTTCTCTCCATTAATGTTTAGTCCTTTATACTTATTTGATGCCTAAATGTACTCATTATTCTTATATTTTTCTTTAGGATGCAAATGGTGGTGCTGTGTGCAAAACAAAGCTAATTGAGTGATTCTGGATAATTTTGACATTGCTTCATAATTTGGGCATAATTCTCTCCTCCGATCTCCAATTGAGATGATTCAAGATGCTATGGAACGCCAAGAAAAAGATCTACAACTTTTATGTTTTGAGTTTTGAGAGATTCTTGCTGAATCAAGAAGTTTTCAGATCTGAGTTGCAAGAGAAGTGCTCATATTTGATGCTAAATGGATGAAGAATCAAGCAGAAGGGCATTGTGGTAAACTTGATGAAATCAGGAGTTTCCCGGAACATATCCAATATTGGGCTCATATTGTCCGGAACGAAAAATGGTGCAACTTTAATTCTTGGTTCGAATCCAACAGAAGCCCGAGTGAGAAGATATGGTCAAGAAGAAGATTTTGACTAAGTTAGAATTTAATTAATTATTTTATTTACATCTCCCCATGTCACTTCCTAAACTCTCTCAAAACACACGGTTGCATTCAACCTCAATTTCCAACGTATTCTTTCTATTCTCTTTTTCATCTCTCATTCTCTCCTACTTTATCTCTCCTTCATTCTTTTTCTCTCCATCACATGGGTCCACACCACCTAACTTCTCTTCTCTCTCTAATCAAACTCTCCACTATAAATGGTCCATTCCATACCCAGCGTACAGGAAATTCTCCACAGCACTTCTCCCTAGCACGTTTTTTCTCTCTCTCTCTCTCTCTCTTTTTCTTTCTTTTTTCTACTATTTTCTTTGCAAGTTAGTATGGCCCTGCGTGGCTAATTTTATGTAATTGGTTGAAGAAGACTGAAGCCTCGGAATAAATACTGTGAGATCTAATTTATTTTCATTATTCAATTTATGCTTTGAATATGGGTTGTTTTTCTATGCTTAATTTGTTATCATGATTGTTTCGTTTAATTGCTAGGATGCATACTAGTTTATTTTTCGTTGCAATCTACGGCTAAATTAGAAATCAAATCCGTAATTGTTTGATCCCTCTAATTTGCGAAGCAACTAATATTTAATAATTTGCTGCTTTGAAAATTATTAGATATTAGGAAGAACACCGGCTAAATTAAATGCAACCGCGTGTGCTTGTGTTGTTTAGATTTATCAATCTCTCAAGGTCTTAATGTTGTTACTAGATTAAATCTTTGGCGCTTGTCTTGGATTATTTAGTAATTAGGGATAATTAGAGCGCGTGTTTTCTAATTAACTAATTAAGGAGGTTGGAATTTAATTCCAATGATGAATATTCAAAGTATTAGTTGATTTATTTTTGCATCAATGATCAGTTTTTAATTTCCAATGGTGGATGTTAACTTTGACCAATGCTTGTTAATTTGATTGAATTTGTTACTTTATTGTTCTTTATTTGCTTTTATTCATTTTTGCTTTCATTATAATTAAAACCCCCTCATCTTTGATCACATAGCATAAAATTTGGCTAAACACTCTCCGAGGGAACGATCTTTACTCGCACTACTACATATATATTTTAGGAGTAAAGGTCTTATTATATTTGGGTGCCTGCGACAGCACGACCACTCTCATAGGAGCATCTTCCTTTAAAGAGTAGTCTTTCCTTTTGCAATCTAAATGTTGAAGCTACAACCTGTTACAATGCATCTAACTAAAGAAAAGGAAGAAACGCAAGGACAAACCTCTACCTCTAAGAAAAGCACCTACTAAGAGGAATTGCATTTCCTTTTCCTACAAAGGAAAAAGTCTTTCCTTTTCCTATCAGAGGTTTATTCATCAGCTATACTTTGTGACTAATCACAAAGTAATTTATTTCTTTTATTTGCATTGTGCGTGTGTACGTATGACTGTTTATTTATTTTTTGATATTTTTATCTTCTTTGTTCCTACAGTTGACAAACTTGCAAGGAGGGAATCAAGGTTGAGTGGGTTCACTTTCTTGGAACAATCATATTCTCACAGCGGGAGGATCGGATTACATGATAGTTAACAATGAAGTGGGAATGAGGTCCCACGCAGTCCAAACATACAGAGGCCACTGTCAAGAGGTGTGTGGGCTAAGATGGTCCAACAACGGCCAACATTTGGCGAGTGGGGGAAATGATAATCTCCTCTACATACGGGACACGTCAATGGCCTCTTCAAATCCTACGGCCCAATGGCTTCATAGATTTGATCATCATAAGGCTGCAGTCAAAACGCTCGCTTAGCGTGATTAGTTCCAAAGAAATTTGGAAAAAGAATCTTGAAAAATCTAAGTTCTGGGAGTTCTGTCTGTCAGGGCAGTGTCCTCGATCAACCGAGGGCATGGCTACAGTCGTTCAAGAATTAGCCGTTGGGCAGACCGTTGGAACCGCGGTCAACCGAGCCAAGTTCACGGTCAACCGAGAACTAGTCGTTGGGCAGCTTTGTATGTATAGTTCATCTCATTTCAAATTTGAAACAAAGGACTTTGAATGAACTTTTTGAGCTGTTTTGAGGCTCAAGGAGGGAGAATGAGTTGGGGAAGGCTATACGGTCATTGGAAATGCAATTGCTTGGACTTATTAGTTAAATCATTCAAGTAAGCTAGGATTTCCAAGAGTTATGATTTTCATGCTTAGTTAAACTTTTGATTTTTAGCGATAAGCATGATTTATGACTTCTAGTTTGTTGTTTCCCATTATATGAAATTATAGTTACTTGTTGGTGTTTGGAAACAACCATGCTCATTCATCACATGTTTTCATTTTAAAATCTCATACAACTTGTCTAATCTTGGTAGTCATATCATTATCAAGTTGTTTATTGAACCACATGTGATTAGTGTTTTTACCTCAATCAAATCATTTTGTGGTTTATATTTTCATATGCCTTTGGTACACATTTATAAGCTTACATTTTAAACTTGATTGAAGGCGTCATGCATACACTTCAAACGCCCATCTTAGCATCGTTGAGTGTATGTTTGAGTTGGAAATTCACTTTCATATCAGCCTTTTCTAGAGGCACTTATCTGTATTCAATTTGTATCTCATCAAGTGTATTGTAGACACATCTTAGAGAGAATAGCCCTAGTGGTTCAAAGATTATTGCTTAGCCTATTGAAAATCATTTTTAAAAGTTATTGCTTGGCCTAAAGAAAAAGCATATTGAAAGGTTATTGATTAGGTTATTGTAAAACATATGGTAAAGGTTACTACTAAGCTTTGAAATGCATACTTTGATAGTGGAATGGCGGTGGGGTGTAGGAACATAAGCTGGAAGTGGATGCAAGCATTTTGGCCGAACCACTATACATAGTTATTTTGTGGTGGATCGATGTTTATCGTGTTTCCTTCCGCTCTTTACTTCTCATAGTCATCACTTGTGTTTATTTGTAAAAAGGAGTTGAAGTTTGACTGGCTTAAAATTTAGCTCACCCTATTCACCCCTCTTTAGGGTTCGGATCGCGGACTTTCAGTATATTCAATCGGGCTGGGATGAACAAGGCATTCTATCAATTGTTCAGGTTTTTTTTTTCTTAATTAGAACTTATTCAAGTATTCCATCACTTATTCTAACAAGTCGCCCACTAAACTACAACCATTATTCGTTCAGCCAAGTTAGGCTTGTCACGCCCCCGGACCGAGGTCCCGCTAAACGAGGCCTTAATCCGGGGACGCGGCGAGGCGGGCCGGAAAATTCCGCCCGCACCCGCTAGTTTCCCACAGGTTTCCGCGGTAAGGATTCACGGAATCCGATCAAATAGTGATGTATAAGGATCACTTTCATACAAATGAATTACGCGGAAGCTTTGTAGCAAACATAAAAGTCTCACAAACAGGTATAAATTGAGAACGCACAAGACTAGCATCAAAAGAGAAACATTTACTGTGGGCCAAAGTTAGTTAGAAGTTGATACAAAAGTAAAGTTAAACATTAATTACAAACTTTCCCCAAAAGAAAATAAGCCAACAATGGCCATAACCAAAAACCCAAAATGTATAATATGAAATCCCCAAAATGTGATCGCAGCTCCAAGACAACCCGACGTCTAATTGACATCATCGGGCTGCCACTCGCCCTCCGCTGGAACTATGGGTTCCGCCTCGAAGTGCGCCTCAACCGCGAGGGGCTCGACATCTGACACCAAACAAAAGAGAGTCAGACACGACGGTCTGGCAAGCAATTACAACAATAATAGGATGAAAGTAAAACAAAGCATGATAAGAAAGAGCTACGATGAAATCACGGTTAATATCAATGTCGAAGTAAAGATAGAATAAACATCTCGATGGTTTGCAAATCTAATATCATGATGAGTAACATAAATAAATGCCATGAGATGAATATCAATGCATAAAAACAATGGCGACCCACATAAAGCTATATTCTCCTGTTACCGAAGTAACCGGAGCAAACAACCGAAGCCACTAAACGTGGGACGGAACGACATAGTCGTTATCAGACAGAACCGTAGCCACTAAACGTGGGAACGGGTAATTACCGTTGCCATGGTCGGTACAAACGGAATCCAAACTGCAGCTGGCAAACAAAATAAAGACCCCAAGCCGGATGATCAGTCCGACAAGGTGACCTAAGCCTAGTGGTGCCATTTTAGTGAAAATCCGAAACCTCGAAGAAATGCAATTCCATTTATAAGATACATTTCCAAAGTTGATAGAAAACTACTCCAAACAAATGCATATAGGCGAAGCCACGCAAAACAAGTGAGTAGTTTCATCATTTCTAAAGTATGGGGTAATCCACTTCAAAACAATAAAAGCATAGGAGAAGAACCAAAACCAAAAGTCTTTTTATTCAAAGAATGAGTGATGGGTCGGTCGACTAAGCGGGTAGTCTCGATATACATTTAATCCCCTTATTGTCATTAAAGAGAGTTATTTGGTGTCACTGAAGATCGTTGACAATCATAAGGGATTAAGTGTACACTTAGACTCAAGGGTTTTCCTAAGTGGTATGGCCATGGTTTAAAACACTTCTCACCATGAGTTATGGGCTTGCAAAGGGTGAATGGGCTTCACTTATAGGAGAGAGTTTAGGGGCTGAATTGAGTTTGGACATAGACCCGAAGTGGGCTTGAAATTATATAGAATAGGTCTTCTTTAGAAGTAGGTTTAGATCCCTTTTTAATCAGGCCCACAGCTGGCTTTATTCAAACCCAACAGCCCATGGAGAACCAGCCCAAACAGTCCCTAACACAGCCCACAATTAATGTCACACACAGCCCAACAATAAGACTCAAAACAGCCCACGAATTGGCCTTAAAACAGGCCCAAAGAACACCTAAGAAATGGGCTTATCACACTCTCTAACTGGGCCATCAAACTATCCTAAAAAGGACCCTGAATCAGGCCCAAAACCCGAGCCCAGACTGAGCTGGGCTCGCTGGAGCGGACCCAGGCCCGCTCGAGCGGACCCAGACAGTAGCTGGGTCGCTCGAGCGGACCCAGACAGTGCCTGGTCCGCTCGAGCGACCCAGTGGGTCGCTCGAGCGGACTGGGCCTGCCCAGTCCGGCCCGAGTGCAGGTAATGCCTCTTCTTTGTGTTTTTTCTTCCTTCTTCTTTGATCATTTCAATTTCCTTCCTTCCATAAACCATCCTACAACCTCTTGGGCCTCTTCTCAACCTCTACAAACCATTAAACCATCTAATTAACAAAAGATTCCACACTTTTTAAAGAAATCAAACTTCTCTTCCAATTCTTTGGCACCCATTTGAGCACAATGAAGCAAACTCTTCAAGAAACCTTAGTGAGAATAAATTTCCAATGCAAAGTAGAGCAATAACACACATTAAGATAGCTATTAAGGTGGTCCATTAAATCAAAGCAACCATAACTAAAGAAGATTAACATAAAGAGAAAGAATTCAAGAAATAGAATCAAAAGAGGAAAAACATCATATTAATGTTGGAAAATACTTGCCTTAGCCACGATGAGCTCAAAATCACTCCTAAAACAAATCCTTAGAGCTTCAAGCTCCAAATCTACAAAAGCCCCAAAAATTTCCCAAGAAACCCTAAAACATCAACATTTGTGAAATCCTTGATGAAAGCCTTAGCAAAAGGGATTAAAACACTCCAAATGGAGAGGAAAGCAAAGATCTTGGGTTGGGAAAACTATTGCTCACCTTGAGGGACCCTAACAAAGAAGAAAAGCTTGAATGGAGGGCTTCTCCTAGCTCAAATTCCTCAAGAAAGGTATCCCTAGGAAGCTTGAAGAGGGAGGAAGAGATTGAGGAGATCAATCCTCTAAGCAAACCTCACCAAGTGAGAGTTCCAGATGAGAGAGAGTGAGAAGGGAGAAGAAGGAAAACCCTAGCCAAGAAAATTGCTGGAATCGAATGAAGAAGGGAGAAGGAAGAGTCCCTTCTTAAGAGGCAAGTCAATGTGGGCCCCGATCTTCACAAGCCTAGAAACGGTACTTGCGGGCCCCGAACGAAAACGACGAAGAAGACAAAAATGATCGGCGAAATTTCTACTTTCCAAAAAGTATATTTTTGGCAAATTCTGGAATTTTCGAAATTTGGGTACAGGTTTTGTGTGAAATGTCTGTTTTGCCCTTTTTCTCGAAAAACGCGATTTCTGATCACAAAATCAAGTTGGCCAAAACATGAAAGTTGATGATCAAAAGGAAGTAAGTCAAAATGCACATAAATGAGGGTTTTACGAGCATCAAGAACAAATTCAACAATCTCACACATAAATCCACGGGCGCCCCGGCCCGTGTCCAACTTAAGTTAAAGGCTAATCAAAGGTTCTAAAAGCTAATCAAACAACCTAATCTAGCTTAATAAAATAAGCTAATCGTCCCCTAATCCCACTTATCCACTAATCACGGTTAAAACATGATTAAATATTCAAACCTGGGTCGGGGTCTGACAGGCTAGTCTTCAGGCTTTCTCTGATTTAATCCAAGCCTAACCTAAATATTAAATAGGACAAAGTTTTTTCTCCAGTCTAGAACGGAATACAAACACTTTAAGGTCCATTTTTTCTCTAGTCTAGAACAAAATACAAACACTTTAAGGTCCAAACCCGGCATAAAGTGGGTTGGGCCCTGTTTGGCCAGAGCTTGCACTTTAACAACTACAAAGCTTTGAGGCTCTCAGATCAATCTGCTATTTAATGATATTTATTGCCCATAAAACCCTTGGCCGATTCTGAACACACCATGGGTTTTCTTGAACACATCCACAATTTAAATTTTTTTAATTACAAAAATAGCCTCATGTGAAAGGAAGAAATCGCCCTTCACCATCAACATCCATCTTCCTCCTTTGGTTCAGCAGTAGCAGTGGTCTCATTTCTCTTATCTTTTTCTTCTTCTTCTTCATTCTCCCTTTTATCCCTTCCCTTCTCACTGCACCTCTGCACTCCTTCCTCCTCATTGATTTTCATTTCCTTCCTCATCATCTTCTTTAACTCTTGGAAGTATCATCAAGTCTCCTCCATTTCTTGAATGAGCTTGGAAGTACTCATCTCTTTACACCACATTGTTACTGAAAGTAGGCATTTTCAATATGGATAAGCAATTGACGATCTATGAATACGAGGTATACGTTTTGACTTCGTTTCCTTCGTTTTCTTTTTTCTTCTCGCGTCCTGCTCGGAATTCTAGAACCGTGCATTTAATATATGCTCGGTTGTCATAAAACGTGCGTAATTATATTGCACGGCACTAATAAACCACACAAGGTACTACTGATCGGTCAACTTAAACACGAGCATAGACATTAAAAATGGCCTATATATACCTGCAGTATAATATTGCACGGTTATAAAGGATCGTGCATTGATAAACTAAGAATTTGTTATATATTTGTTGGAGATTGAATCAACCGGTGCCAGTGAGTGCCTTTTGGATTTTACAAATATCTTCATCACTGACACGATATTCAAAAGCCGATAGGGCCTAATCCAATGGACAAGAGATGCTGAAAAGAAACATGGCTTGGTAATTGTAATCAAGACTTCATATGCTGGTGGAGATGGTAGGAAGTGTGAGAGAAGTGGTAGTTACAGGGGTCCATCGAAGGTCTTCAAAAAGAAAAATCCTAATAAGTTAATGAGAACGAAGAAGTGTAGTTGCGCTTTTGCTTTGAAGGGCCGAAAGTTGGTAACTGACGATGATTGGATGTCAACAGCGGTTTGTGGGGTGCACAAACATCCAAACGCACAACATCTCGAGGGGCACTCATTTGCTAGAAGGCTTTCTGGGGAAGAAATCAATGTTTTGATTGATATGTCTAAGAGTTTGGTGAAGCCGAGGAACACCCTTCGAACATTGCAGGAAAGGGATGTGCACAACACCACTACGATGAAGAGTATCTACAATGCTCGTCAGAAGTTTAGGGTGGCAGAGATGGCCTGTCGATCACAGATGTAGCACCTCATGATGCATTTGGAGGAGAACGACTACACTAAGTATCACACTAACAAAGATGCTACAGATGTTATCATGGACCTATTCTGGGCACATCCATCATCTATTCAGTTATTACGTGTATTTTCAGAAGTTTTGATAATGGATTCCGCGTACAAGACTAATAGATATCGACTTCCCTTCCTTGAGATTGTTGGTGTCACATCTACTCAACTGACGTTCTCCGTTGCTTTTTTCTACCTTGAATAAGAGAGGGAGGCCAATTATAGATTGATGGACCCGCTTTCGAAACGTACTCGCAGTGCTACCGGGGTCGGCGGACGTGAGAGTCCGTTGGGTCCAACCCTTTCGCATCCGGAGGCGCGTGAAGGCGAGCATCAACATTTTTTGTATGGGTGTGCCAGATTTTCTACTCTACTTGGAATTGCAAGTGGTGGTCCGGAGATCCACCTTCGCAAGTAGAAAAGGAAATCAACTTTTTTTCTAGTTTTCATTGCACATATATTTAAGAAAAGAGACATGGTTTTGTTTTGAATGTCGTGAAAGGCGATTTCATTTGTTTTGCCATGAAAGATGATGTTTGCCGTAAAAGGCAATTTACAATTCTTATCAATAGTGAAAGACAAGAGTTGTGATTTTTATGTCTCTTTAGAAAAATACAAACTACAATGAAAAGAAAGAATAGGAAATCTAACTTCTCAGGAGATTGTGGGGACTCGTTTAGATTGACGGGCGCAAGCCATGTGTGGACTTCGACATCATCCATGCAGATGAGAATAGATGAGGCTTTTGATTTGCTTGACTCGACTTAACCTCAGATTTTTAGAGGACAAAGACCAATAGGAGGTCCTATGTCCAGTAAAAAGCTAAGTAGACGGGCTGAAAAGCCACGTCTAAGCCATGTAGACAGGAGGAGATGCCCTTAGGGGGGTGCTCCCTAAGGGACTTTTGTCACCTTTTAGCGGTGGTCGATGCAGGACTTCTGCAGAGTTTTCTCTCTTCTGTGAGACTTCCTGATGGATTTTCTCCTATTGGATTGATTTTTCCAGACCCTTTCTTCTTGGATTGGTCTCCTTTTATAGGCCTTTGGTAGCCATTTAGGAGAGTTTATGGGCTTTAATTGTAATAAAGCCACATAAAGGGAGGAGTTACGAGCTTTAATTCATTTATTTTGTAACTCCTTTTCCTTGGCTTCTAATTGGCCGGTGGAGAATTAAGGGCCTTTAATCGCCTTTAATCTCCATGATGGGAGGAGTTTCATGGTTTTAATGCTATGATTGCTTTGACTTGTAACTCCTTTTTCCTCGCTTCTGATTGGGCCATCTAAAATAACGAGTTAATGACCGCATTAAGTTGCCATAAAATGGGCCAATTAACCGCATTAAGTGGTCGCTAGGTCTCTAGAAGAGTCATGGGCCGTGCCACGTCTTTTGGAATTCTCCTTGCGATGACCACCGATGGATCTTCATACTGATCGATGTCGGATGACCATGCAACTTCAGACAATGATTGCTACCAGTGGGCCAGTGCCACCTGTCCTGTCGATTTCTCGATCGATTGGGCAGAAAGTGTGCTTTCTTGGTTGGCCGATTAGTGATTTTGAAGCGATCAATGATGATTTGATGCTCTCGAAGATGGACCCGTGATGTTGACAAAGATCGTGAGATTTGGTGCTTCAAGAGTCAGAATTTTGGAAAACTACAGGGATCGGACATCTCAAAATGCGAAAAGGGACCAAAAAATGGTCTTTCGGCAGAAATCCGGCAACCCGAATTTCCATGGTTGCCGGCGACCATGCACCTATGGTCGCCGCGAACATGGGGGGTTTTCCCCTTTTGGTCGCCAATTTTCGGCCGTTCTTCCATTTTTTCTGTTTCTTTCTTCTTCGGTGTTTTTTCTGACATTTTTGTACATTTATTGGCTTGATTTCCCTGTAGAAAACTTGACGAGAAGCCTTGCATATCATATTTCAAAGTTTCTGATTTTCCGGAAAAGCCTGAAGACTTTGTTGCGCAGAATTACTGATTTACCGTCAGAAACCAGAACTGGGTCAAACGATGTCGGAATGACCTGAAATCTTAGATGAAGCCTTGTGAGCAATAAATAAGACCAACCATAGGCTTTTGTTTGAGTTTTGGAGCCATGTGGGGTCCTGTCGCAAGTAGACTTGATTTTGTCATGGGGAAGATGTCGCGCTTTGATGTACGATCAACCGATGTCCGATTGACTTGAATTTTGATAGTGAGTCTATTGGAGTCATTTTGAGATGATCCATTAGCTCCGATTTGGAAACCATGGTCCAGGGGAGCTTCGCGGCAAGGAGGCCTGATTTGGCTTCCGAGAGTCAAAGTTTGGTCAAATGTTGTCAAAATGACCTAAAACTTGACATGTAGCCCTTTGGATGCATTTTGAAGTCACCCATGTGCTTTGTTTCATGAGTGATGGCCTCGGTGGTTTTCGCCGCCGAGAGGCTTGATTTTGCTGCTCAAGAGTTGATGTAGGGTCAAACATTGTCGGTTTGACCTGGAACTTGGCGTGGAGCCTTTTGGAGGTATTCTGAGACCATCCACAGACTCTGATCAAAGATCTGATGTCTTTGATGTTGTCGCCGCCGGGAGCTCCTGTTTAGCTGCTGGAAGAGTGAAGTTAGGCCAAACAATGTTGAAATGGTCTGAAACTTCATGTGTACTTTTCTTTTGGCTGTTTTGAAGGTTCTTTCAATTTTTGTTTGATTCTAACAAGATCTGATTTTTGAAGTAGCATTGCCTATTTGCGATAGGCTCCGGCTTCAAGTAGCTTCTTGATGTTGAAGAGGCAAAGTGACATTTTTGGTGTCAACAAATGCCCCCTCGAGGTACAGTGACGAGTTACTTAACATTTGTAGTCGATGTGCCTCGAAGAGAACTCTAAATGAGAGCTTCTGACTTGACTAAGAGTCTTGAGCACTTTTCTTCTGGTAGAGTAGCCTTTTGAGTTTCCAAGGGAATTTTCTGGTAGTGAAAGGGATCCCGTACCATCTCAAGGCAAAGTTTTGAAAATGACATGAGGGAATTCGATTTGGATTTTTGGGTTTTCTTTTTGACCTTGTGATCTAACAAGCTGTATGTGGCAGGTTAGGGGGTCAGGTTTGGTTTTTTTGTTTTGACCTTATGACCCAACAAGCTGTATGTGGCAGGTTGGGGCGTCAGGATTTGGTTTTTGACCTTGTGACCTAACAAGCTGTATGTGGTAGGTTAGGGGGTCAGGATTTGGTTTTTGATTTTTGGCCTTGTGACCTAATAAGCTGCATGTGGCAAGTTAGGAGACTGGAATTTGGTTTTTGTGAAATGTCAATTTCAAGATTTTGGCTTAATTTGGTTCATGAGGTTGATGGTTTGGATTTTGGAAACTCATGAGGCTTGTGTTTCTTTTTTTTTTTTTTGTATGGTCCAATCAACTCGAAAGAGGCATGGAACCATTTTTGTATGCTCTTGGTAAGAGGGGTTTTTCTTTGACTAAAAAGCCTCTTTTAGGGCCTAGGTGGTCAAACTTGGCTCATGTGGCCTAACCCGCGGGACCTTAAGCTTTTAAGATGGCTTAGATCTCATGTGGTGTCATTTTTATAAAGAATATTTAAAAATATCTCCTTTGGATAGAGAACATCTAAAAATATCCTTACTTTGAGAGAATCTCTCATGTTCCCTTTATTTTGAGAGAGAATATCTCAAATCTCCTCTCTTTTGGGAGAAAATCTCTCTAATTGCTTTCTTTTGGGAGAGAATCCCTCAAAGTATCTTTCTTTAAAGAATCTTTTTAATTTCATTCTTCTGGGAAGATTGCTAATTTGTAGCACTGACCTCCTTTCTTTTCTTCTTGTTTCCTTCTTGGCTTGCTCTCTTTTATAAAAGCAATGGGAGATTGAATCTCTTGCTCTTATTGCTTTCTTTTGCAAAAATCTCAAGAGTGCTTCAAGACCAAGAGTTCTTCAAGAATCTTCAAGGTTTTTCTTCTTCTTCTCCATCAATGGCTTCAAGTAAGTCTTTTTTTCCAAGAAAACTCCATGTAGAAGCAGGATGGTAAAAAAAAAGTTCTTTTTTTTTACACGTCCCTTCTTTTTTATTCTTTTTTTTTTCTTCACGTGTTTTTCTTTTTTTTTTCACACATCTTCTTTTTTTCTTTTCTTTTTTTTTTCTTCTTTTTTGTGGCCGTACGGACAAATCCGTACGGGCTTGGCCGTACGGCCATGTGGCCATGGGCAATGGCCTGTGGGCCAGTCCCCCTTTTTTTGTTATTGGTTTCCCTCTCCCCTTTTTTTTGGGAGGTTTCTTTCTTTCATTCTCTTTTTTTTCTCTCACCATGGTAATGCGTTATTATGCAAATCAAGATGTTCATGCATTTTTTTATGCATCAAATAAAAGGCTAGGATTTCTAGGTCAAGCCAACATGAGTTTTGGCTTAGACAAAGTTTGATTGGTTTTGACCAAGTTGGGTTGGAATTGGTCAAACTTTTGTCAATGGTTTTCTATCACCTAATGCATGACAATTTACTTTATATGCATGATATTTGTAAATTGAATTGGAAGCATGATGATAGCGCATACCTGGAATTCTTTACAGACTTTTGGAGTTTGGAGCTCGCAGCGATGTTGAGCCCTTCCTAATTTTGCGAGATTTGAGAGGCTTTGCAAGTTTGGAGTTTTGGAGCTCATAGCAATGTTGAGCCCATCTTCAAGCTTCTTATTTCTTTCGGGGTGTTTCCCTTTTCTTCGGAATTGCCTTGGAACCATGCCAAAATTTTGCTAGATTTTCTTTTAGCGAAATCCTGTCATTTTGATGATTGATCTTTTTTTTTCCAACCTTTGCAGGTGGTTCCTCCAGAACGAACAAGGGTAAGGAGCCTGTTACCAGCGTACCTCGTCGATCTGCTAGATCTTCCAATGAGGACGTTCAGCAGGCCTGGAAGAAGGTCCAATATGTGGAGAGAAACTTGGAAGAGTGTGACTCCCTCAACAAAGATGAGATGAGGCAGCGATTGATCGCTCTCAAGGGTGAGGAGTTCTACAAGATCATGGTAAGCAATCGTCCTTGGGTCATGGACGATCAGAGCGTTGCGCCCAAGCCTACCTTTCTTTTTGGTGATGCAGTCCCTGACGACATGACATACCAGAGGAGATGTTTTTAGTTCTCTTACATAGCTGATGGTGAGGAGAAGACTGTTGTTACCCGGTCGACTTTTGATCGTACTATCTCGATCTTGAGCCTTTCTCCCACATGCTTTAGAGGGAAGATCCTCCAAGCTGGGTGAAGAGGACCAATATGATCAATACCGGGATTTTTGTTGGTAGTCCTTCCGGATATATGGAGAAGTCGCCTGCCCGTATAAACATGTTGATGCCGGCCAGCGGCAACCAGGGCTCTAATTATCTGTCAGTCAATTTGAGACTGGTGGGCCTTGGCATTTTCAGCGGTGACGGCAGCAATTGGGTTAAGCCTTTTTGACTTCGTGGCCGTTTCAGTGCTGACTCCGATTGGAAGTCGTGGACTGATCGTCTCCTACTGAGTGGTGGCGCCGTTCTGAAGGAAGCCGGGATCTTTGATTCAGTCCGTGCTTTTAGGGAGACCGTGATCTTTTCCGACGAGGCCTTCATGGCTATGTTGGAGTCGTTCCTTCCACAAACCAACACCTTCGTTGTCACAAATGGTGAGATTGGTTTTTTTTAAAGGAGCTGAGCGCCATTACTGGGTTGCCTATCCTTGGCAAACTCTATGAGGAGTTCATGCCTATCGACAGCGTCCTTGAGGAGCAGTCTGAGGAGTTTAGGCTTCTGTACTTTCAACTTGTCGCCTTCTACGATCTTTTGAAGGAGAAGGAGGGCTCGAAAGTCAGGTCCAGCAGTTGGAAGAGTTTCAGCTCTTCGTTGCACAACTTCTTTGACATCAAGGAATCTTCTGATAGCACGACCCTGGAAGCCAGAGCTAAGGATCCGGGTTCGAAGAAGACTTGAGTCATGAGAGAAGAGTTGAGGGATTTCTTCACGAGTACAGACGCCATTTGTTCAGACATCACACTGCGAAGAGATCTTGCTGTTTACCTCACTTACTGGCTAGGTGAGGCTGTCTTTACAGATGGAGATGGAACGCACATCAGGCCGTATTGTATTTGTTTGGTTTGTCAGATGGCGTTCGGAGAGCAGCCTGCTTTTGTGCCTGCTCTTTACTCCTGTTTGTGTACCAAACTGCATGCTGCCGCTTTCTTGGTTCGGCTCGGGCTCCCTATAAATAGGGTATTTTCAGCCCACATCTTTTACTCGTGGTATGTATACCACTGTCCTGGCTTCCACCGGCTGGGTGCTGTACAGGATGATTATCCTCTTATGATTCTGTTGGCTAGGGGTAAAGCCGTCTTTGAATCTCTTTTGTTTGCCCGCACGAGGATCTGACGGCTCAGGGATGTTGAGATGGGGCAATCTTCAGTGAAGCTTTCTCCGGATTTACGGAAGAAGGCTTTTGATTTTGGTGCCCCCTGTGACTCCACCAGGGCAGGGTAGGGAAGGCATTATTCCTTGACTACTGCAGAGAAGGAGTGGCTTTTTAACATGCGTGTCGGCACAATGGCATATCGCAGACATCTTTTCGTCGATATCCAGCCGTATGTTCCTTCCCGTTTTGCACTGCAGTTGGGCTTTTCTCATGGCTTTGTTCAAGCACCTTCGAGTATGGTGAAGCGTTTTGGGGGTTTGCAGGACAACAGAAATGCATGGGCTTTTTATAGTGCTGAAGACACTACTGCCATGATTTCTTATCCTGAGCTGTCGACTTTCCGGACTGCCGGCTTCACGAAGTGGTTCTTGGAGAGCTTTCTAGCATACCAGGGGCTTTCCAAGAAGGAGCTTGATGTTAAGCAGTCTTCTGGCAAAGGCATCGGGAAATCGGATGGCGTCGGGCGAGAGGAAGTTTTGGCCTTCCTTCCTGGAGAAAAGCATAAGATAGGCTTTCTCGGTGAGCAGGGTGTCATCGAATCTGAAGCTGTCCGGGAAGTACCTAACGAGGCTTTAGAGTAGTTGGAAAAGGAGGAAGCTGATCTTGACGCTTGGATGCAAGCGGCACAAAGATGAACATACAAAAATGTAAGGATTCTCGACAAAGTCTTCGGCTTTCTCAGGAAATTGAAAACTTTGCACTCCAATATGCAAGGATTCTCGTCAAGTTTTCTACAGGGAAATCAGGCCAATAAATGTACAACAATGTCAGGAAAAATACGGAATAAAAAGAATTGGAAAAACTGGAGAAAATGGCCGAAAATCGACGACCAAAAGGGGAAAAACCCCATGGTCATTGGCGACCTTGGCCCATGGTCACCGGCGACCCTGCACCATGGTCGTCGGCGACCCTGGGTGCATGGTCGCCGGCGACCCTGGAAATCTGGGTCGCCGGATTTCCGTCGAAAACCCATTTTTTGGGTCCTTTTCGCGTTTCAAGATTTTCGGCCCCTGTGGTTTTCCAAAATTCTAACTTTCGAGGAACCAAATCCGACAATCTTCGT
This sequence comes from Litsea cubeba, assembly GCA_012931725.1. Taxonomy (NCBI): domain Eukaryota; kingdom Viridiplantae; phylum Streptophyta; class Magnoliopsida; order Laurales; family Lauraceae; genus Litsea; species Litsea cubeba. The sequence goes on from CM022946.1 coordinate 28,717,833, forward strand.
CAACATCACGGATCCGTCTTCGAGAGTATCAAATCATCATTGATCGCCAACCGGACAACCAAGAAAGCACACTTTTTGCCCAATTGATCGAGAAATCGACAGGACAGGTAGCACCGGCCCACTGGTAGCAATCAATGTCTGAAGTTGCATGGTCATTCGATGTCGATCAGCATAAAGATCCATCGGCAATCATCGCAAGAAGAATTCCAAAAGACGTGGCACAGCCCGCGACTCTTCAAGCTACTTGGTGACCACGTAATGCTGTTAATTGACCCATTTATGGCAACTTAATGCGGTCATTAACTCATTATTTTGGACGGCTCAATCAGAATCAAGGAAAAAGGAGTTAATGGTTAGCCATAAACACGGCATTAACCCATGTAAATCCTCCCATCATGGAGCTTAAAGGCGATTAAAGGCCCTTTATTCTCCATCGGCCAATCAGAAGCCAAGGAAAAGGAGTTACAAAATAAGTGAATTAAAACTTGTAACTCCTCCCATTATGTGGCTTTAATGCATTAAAAACCCATAAACTCTCCTAAATGGCTACCAGAGGCCTATAAATAGGAGAGCAATTCAAGAACAATGGATCCCCGAAATCCATACGGAAAATCCAAGAGAAAGAAAAGAGAAAACTCTACTGAAGTTCTGCATCGACCATCACTACAAGGTGACAAAAGTCCCTTGGGGGGCACTCCCCCCAAGGCCCTTTGCCCTTCTCCTTCTGCCTCCATGGCTTAGACGTGGCTTTTCAGCCCATCTACTTATCTTCTTATTGGACACAGGACCTCCTCTTGGTCTTTGTCCTCTAAAAATCTGAGGTTAAGCCGAGCCAAGTGAATCAAAAGCATCCTATGTTCTCATCTGCATGGATGATGGTGAAGTCCACACATGGCTTGCGACCACCAATCTGAACGAGTCCCCACAATCTCCTGAGCAGTTAGATTCCTTTTTCTTGATTTTCATTGTATGTTGTAATGTATAAAGAGACAAAAAAATCACAACTCCTGTCTTTCACTATTGATAAGAATTGTAAATCGGCTATAAATGCCAAAACCGCCTTTCACGGCAAAACAAATGAAATCGCCTTTTACGGCTTTCAAAACAAATGACTCTTTTCTTTATATGTGTAATGAAAACTTGAAGAAAGTTGTTTTCCTTTTCTACTTACGAAGGCGGATCTCTGGACCACCACTTGCAATTCCAAGTAGAACAAAAAATCTAGCACACCCACACGAAAATGTTGATGTCAGCTTTGCCTCCGGTCACGAAAGGGTCGTACCCAAGGAACTCTCACGTACGCCGAGCTCAGTAAGCACCGAGCGCGAATGCGGGTCCATCATAAATGAGTCGATAATAGCTGATGTTATTGGTCCAGTTTGGCTGCATGTGGGTGCGTAATTCGACGGACCCATGGTTTACCATGTGCACATGAAATTGCCGAGTACAGAAGGGAAGGCTCTCATATACCACTGAGCTGTGTACACCACTAATGGTGGAAGCTCAATTTAGAGGCCACTATGGTGAACGAAGCCCCTGAGTTGACCACAACTTCCGAGTTCGAGTTGATCGCTAAGAAATTTCAGAGTAGTGATCAGAGGGGTAAAATACAAATATTGAAGAAACTTAGAGAAATAGGGATTCCTTCATCTACTTCTCTTCTTGAACCGGATGTTAAATTGAATACTCGTGGTCGGTCATCATCGAAAAAGAAGAAGTTGGATCGGTCTACGCGTCGGGAGCCATCTGCTTTCGAGTATACACTGTCAAGTAAAGATAGCATTCCAGCTAGATTAAGCAGTACAGCTGTAACGAAGAAGAAGAAGAAACTGAGTGTCCGTCGCACTCGGTCATGTACGTTTCTACATTTGTTTCCTCAGTCTCTAGGACCCTATATCCAGACTATTAAGGATGTTGTAGCTAATGGTAACTGTGGATTTAGAGCTATAGCTGGTCTTTTGGGCATGGGCGAGGATAATTGGATACAGATTAGAATGAATTTGAGCAGTGAATTGCAGAGGTATCAAAATTATTATTCATTGGTCTATGGAAGAGAGGAAAGGGTTGGGGAGCTATATTACGCATTGTCGTACTTTAAAAGCAATCCTTCATTTGATCGGTGGATGACAATGCCGGACATGGGTCACTTGATATCTTCATATTATAACGTTGTATTGGTCCTTCTTTCATTGCATCAGTGCCTTACTTTCCTGCCTTTGAGATCATCCCCGATTCCATCAAGTTCTCCAAAGTTAACGTGATTGGTTTCGTCAATGGAAACCATTTTGTTCAGGTCTTCATGACACTCGGGGCACCCATGCCTCCCATTGCTACAAATTGACATAGACACCACCATCCTAATACAGACAGATGGCAACTCCCATATGCTAAGAGCATTAAGCAATTCAAATATATAATTGGAGACAGTGTCGCAACACAGGACTCGGTCAATCTTGACAGCGATTGAATATTTGCACTCCCGATTTGGTGTAAACAAACTTAATACGTGTTTTTTTTTTGAACGGATGGCTGATGAAATGGATGCAAAATATATGTTATTATGTTATGTGTTTATTCATTAATACCCCTACTCGATTGAACAGGGTCGTGCAACTGACACACTACACGGCCAACAGGTTCCGTGCATATGGATATCACACGGTACTAAAGTACCGTGCAGTGATTATTTGCACGTTATTATAGTGACATGCAGAATGCTATAGTAAACATTTTTTACCTTTTTATTTTCGAGTATAAAAGTGCTCCACAGTGGGTCATCTATTGTAGGTCCTCTCTTTGCCATTAACCCATAATGGGAAGGTTTGGGCTTATTATATATTGAAAATTATGGTGGCCCACTTTTATAAGATAAACACATCAAATGATGCATGAATTCTGGTCACTGCAAAAGAGCCTTCATTAAAAAAGAGAGAAAAGAGAGAGAAATGACCTTTTTGCATAGGAAAATGAAAAATAAAAAAATAACACCTTCTTTGGCCTTTTAGTTTTGTAACACCTTCATATGCCTGAATTATCCACACTTGTAAGACCCCTACTCAGTTGAACGTCGCCGTGCAAATGACACACTGCACGGCCAAAAGTTTCCGAGCATATAGAATTTGCATGGTATTATAGTGCCAAGCAGAATGGATTTGCTCGGAACCTGATGGCCGTGCAGTGTGTTATATTATAACATCAGAGAAGTTCATGTCCCCCTCAGGGGCGGATGAAGGGGGGGGGCCCGGGTGGGCTGCAGCCCACCCAAGATTTGGGCCCCAAAAAAAAAATCTAGTTTCCAAAAAAAAAAAAATCCAGTTTTCCAAAAAAAAAAAATTGTCACTATTACTTTCACAACTTGTAGTCTTAGCTTGTAAGCATGGGTTTAAATCCTGTTATTTCTTCTCTAATAAAATATCAGAGGAATTACCCTACCATTGTTGCAGCAGACAGTAATTCTCATAGCTTTGATAAAACTTCATTGTGAGCTGAAAAAGAAAAGAAAAGAAATAAAAAAAAATTAGGAAAAAAAAAAGTAAAACCGGTCGTCTTATGTATAATGTATTGTATATTCATGATTATTTACTATCTTAGGTTATAATGTCGCATCATCAAGCGCCCAAAAAATCAATAACTCTTCTATCGTTCTATAAGAGAAAAGATGATAAATCTGAAAGTGGCGAAACTTCCACATCTATTCCTGATATTTCAAAGCTTGATGAGGATAAGCGACGTCCTACCAAAGTTCAAGTTGTTGAAATTGAAGGAGTTGAACCTTCTCTCGAGTCCAAAGAGTCGTAGTTGCACATTCTTCCAAAGCTCAAGAAGTTGCACCTATGGAAGTTGATGTCACTTTTTCATTTGAATGTGATCCGGGTAAACGCATTGCTATATATGAATACCCACTTAACAAACATGATGAAGTTCGGGTAGCTTATCTTAGAATGGGACCTTGTCAACCTACTCATGAGAAAGAAAAAGATTATCCGGTGACCATATTTGGAAAACAAGGCCGACAGTTCAATACTAATTGGTACAAACTATTCCCTTGGCTAGAATATTCACTCCACAAGGATAGAGCATATTGTTTTTATTGCTTTCTCTTTGAAACAAATCCTCCGAAGCATCCGGTAATTACCATTTTCTGGGTTTCAGAATTGGAAGAAGGTTAACAATGGGAAGAAGTGTCCTTTTTTGAAACATGAAGGTGGTCTTTGTTCTCCACATAGGTCGGCGACAATGTATTGTGAGAATCTAATGAAACCTTTTCGACATATAGATAGTGTTTTCAATACACTTTCGAAAGAAACAATTGCAAATAATCAGTTGCTTCTTCCGAAATGTTATTCAATGTATTCGGATGCTTGCATTACAATGGTTTCCTTTTAGAGGACATGATGAGTCGAAGAAATCAAAGAATTGTGGAAACTTCATTACAATGTTCGAGTTTTCGAAAATGTTGAACAAGAAAGTTGCCGAAATAGTAGGTGATTGTCCAGGAAATGCCAAGTATACCTCACACGGTATTCAGAAAACACTTTTGCATATATTTGCCGAAAATGTGAGAAAGAAAATACGCGAAGATGTTGGTGATGCAAAGTCTTGTATCCTTGTGGATGAAGCACAAGATAATTCACATAGAGAACAAATGTCCATTATTCTACGATTTGTTGATCGTGGTGGTTTTGTTAAAGAAAAGTTTTTGCTATTGTTGTTGTTGAAGACACTTCTCGCGAATTGCATGGTTATTTACATCGAAAGAGAGTTTGCTAATGAAGTCGACATAGAGTTGGTAATAGATGAATTTGATAAGAAGCCACGCAAGTCAAGATTTCACTAGTGTCATATTTTAACTTTTGTTTGTCTTTTGTCATACTTGTCAAGATCTATTGTGAAGACATTTTTTTATTGATTTTGAGTAGTATAATAAAAATGATCACTCTTTTGGTATGATGCTTGTAGAAAATGAATTATGAAGATAGTACATAGATAGTTTTTGGTGAACATTGTTGTTATTTTTTATAATTTTTGGTGAGACATTGTTGTTATTTTTTAGTGTAACTTAAGTGCAGCCCCCCCAAATTAGAAATCCTGGATCCGCCCCTGGTCCCCCTTTCATTCCATTTTGATCAAAATCATACAAGTTCATCAAAAAAGTATACATATCATACAAGTTCATATAAATACTAACAAAATCATAAAAGTTCATCCATTACACCAACATTCATAAAAAAATATACCCATCCAACATCCATAAAAAAAAAGGCCCATCCAACGTTCATCAAAAGAAAACTACACATATCAACCAGTTAATATAAATTCTAACAAAAAGACCCATCCAATAACCCTCATCTCATCACGGCTGCGTACGTCGTCGGTACGTCACCGGCAAGCCATCCAGCATCTCAAGGGTTGTCTGCAATGCCCGATAATAGAATTCAGTAGGCTGCTCCATTCGCGCAATCGTGTCACGAAGATGGTCCTTCGTTTGAAGGATCTGTAAGAAACAATAAAATGTGTCAATACTTAAGATAGTTTGGAAAAATGGATGCATAATGTTTGGAAGAAGTTCAAACCCTCACCATTCTAGGAGTCGAGTCATCTCTACCCTCATTAGGGTCATAGTGGGAATGCCGATCAGGGTTCTGTACTCGAGGGTGTGAAATCCTACAAAACCACTCGAGGTAGTCGGATGAACACTCCCATGCATGTTGCGCTCGATGGTCGCGGTGCGCTACAGATAATACATGATCCTCCCAAGTAACCCAGTATTGGTCTAGAAATCTATAGGAGACCTTGTATTTTCCAGCAGTAGATCCCTGAGAAGCACGAATGGGGGTGAGCGGTGTGGGTGGGATGGTCTGTACATAGCCAAACTGTCGGAGAACCCTATGTGGCTGGTAGGGTTCAATGATATCTAGCGATCTCAAGCAACCACAGAAGAAAGATATCTGATGGAATGGATGCTGAGCCCTGGCGGCAGTCTACGAATCCCAAGCCACCTATGGCAAGTAAATGAAACAACTCATTAATATAATAAAAAGCATTCTGTCGCGAAAACGTAAAATATATATGAAGGCCCCTATTGGGTGCTCACCTCACTCGAATGCTGGTCGTCCAACCTCTCACGCAACAGCTTTATTTTCTGCCTCACAATCCCGGAATTTTGACCAGCATTCCAGCGGCTCGCTAGAGGCATTCCAACAGTATATCCCCACTGTGAAGGAGGACAGGCAAATGGGAAGTGCTCGTACACCCAAGCCTACAAATGATACTAATTATTAATTATACAATTTAAAAGATCAACTACGAGGGAACATGTGTATGTAAAAAGTGTACGCATTTACCGTGAGCAGCGTCAGATATCCAGCAATCTGTCGCACATCAGCCCTCGTGGCAGTCCCCAATTGGCGATACAGAAATGCTAGTGCGACAACCCCCCATGCATAATGACAAACCCGTCCCAAGTCCATCAGTAAAGATAGGTAGTAGACGGGGACTCTAGTCGATGACTTATCAGTGAAGAGTGTGTAACCTACCAAATACAGAAGATATCATCTAGCTGCACACTTTATCTACTCAATAGACAACCTGGGAGTTACATTGCCGCACGCCTGTTTGATCCACCCCATCCTAACTACCCCACCACATGCCACACTCAACTCAGTTGACGCAGATGCCCTATCCACACCCAGTCCATGCTCAAGTAAATCTACTTGATCAGTAAATCCCATACTTGTCGATGATTGGACTGGAATACCCGCAACTAGGATGCCGAGAGAGTACCAACAACATCAAAGTTGATCATCATCTCACCAAATGGCATGTGGAAAGTATTTGTCTCAAGCTGCCATCTCTCTACAAAGCTCGATACCAAAGGGCAGGAGATATATCGGTAGGAGAAATGCTTCAGGTCTGCCAATCTAGACTCTTCAATAATAGCACAAAACCAAGGAACATGAACATCATCCCCATCCCCGCGCAGAGGTATGTACCAATCCTCCAGCTTATACCAATGCTTGATACATTTGAGCGGGTCACGTTTCTGCACATTATAAGTAAAAGCCTTCATTAATATTTGTTAGTGTAGACTTCAACACATCTTATTTGAAAAATGATTAATTAAAACATTAAAAGGATGCAAGTGTACCTCTCCGTCCCATACAGACAGATAGGTCCGCTAGACCGCCGGGAATAGGACCCTCCCCTGCTGCTGCTCCAAGAGAACTGAATGGCTGTGTCTCCTCGTCTGAGGAATCATCCTCTGAAGAATTGTCAGCATCCTCCTCAACTGGCTCTAGGATTGGATCCTACTGCAATCGATGTCTTCATTCAGACGCCGTTGGCCATTGATGGCCGGCGGTCGAAGAACTCGCATGCACACCTCAATGACGCGGTCTTGCAACACCAATATTTGTTTGCACTCTCGATGACTCGCTAGAAGAACTAGCCCATCCACCTATCGTCTGTGAGCTGCCACCAATACGGTGAGCTGGTCTTCTCGGCATTTCTTCCAACCTGTTAAAAATGAAAATCAATAAGAGGAAACAGCGTAATAAAAGATATCATATTTTTTTGTACTGCGCGGTTCAAATAGACAGTGCAAACTGAATCTGCACGGTGCAATGAAAACGTGCAAATTATGTTTGCACGGTATGATGAAACCGTGTATATTTTATATGCTCGGCCATTACATGCCGAGCATATATAACATGCACGGCTTAGATGGGCTGTGCATATAGTACCTGCACGGCATCGATGCGCTGTGCATATAGTCCCTGCACGTTTCTGGATTGCCGAGTAGATTGCGAACTACTGTAAATTGACTCAAGGGCTTTAAATAATGGACAGGGTTTAGAGTTCAAAACTCCCATCCATCTCATTCATTAGGGACTTCCCTATTTGTTGCAAATGTCTATACTCTCTAATGCATAAATTACAACCTAAACAAATATGTGAAAATGATAAACCTATGAAGAAGAAGATGATGAAGAGCTCACCTATTTGACTGTCCCTAATGATAGATAGAAGCAGTACAAAATAGATGGTAATGAGAGTTGTCCAGTGGAGAAGATAGTCCTTTGCTCACAAATTTGAAAACTCTCGACGAGGGAATCAGAATGGAAATGAAAAGGGTGTGGTGAGCTCGGCTGGACACTTTGGGTATTATAGTGGGTTGGCACAGCAAAATCTTTTTTAAAATAGGATGGGTGTAGTAAGCTCAGCAAGTGCATGTGGGTGTGTTCAACAATTCCTGTGGGTGCATTTAGAATTTCGCAAAACCCTTTCTAACTCCTTCCCGCACCGCCAAAACCAAATTACTAACGACGAGTGGAAGCTTTCGTTACCAAAGAAAAGTATCAGTATCGGTATCGGATCGATGGGAACGAGAGAGGTATATGAGGAGAAACTCCAATTCAGCAACCTCCGCCACGAACCCACCATAAACCCCGGCCTCGGTTCTGATCGTTGCTTTTGCTGCCTCTCCCTCATAAACCCTAATTTCGTACATGCCTCTCTCTCTATATAGTTTTCTTTATTCTTCTTCTTGTTCTTTTGCTTTTAGTATTCTTAATATTACATATGAATGATTGATTGATTTTGCACAGGAAAATGGAGAATGGACCCTGAATCCTGTTTTGCATGATGCTACTTCTGTGGTATGTTGTATTCTTATTCATATAATTTTTAAGGGTTCTTTACGCAGATTCCTTCGGTCTATTTATGGAGTTTCTACTACTAAGAGTTGAGAACAAAGGATAAAGATAAAGGATGGATGGATGATAAGGGTGAGGATAGATGATGAAGAGAGTGGGGTTGTTATATACACCTTTCTCTTTCAATGATACAAAAAGCGTCTTATTGAATTGTAGTTTTGGGTGTTAATGGTTTTGTTTTAAAAATAACTCAACCATTTATTTTATTTATTTATTTTTTTTGAAATGTTTTGAAGGTTGAGGATGGTTTTATATTGAAATAAAAGACAAGTACAATTGAAATGACAAGATGCTGAGGCAAGCAATGACCTCATGTGGAATTAAAAGTTGTTCATACAATCACAAAAGAGCTCTTATATGAATGAACAAAAACTACTAATCACGCATCTAGAAGAAACCCCTCGCCTGAAATATCATTGTTGGGAGAGAATCAGCCACAAAATTGGCAGCTCTTGAGCTGAGGGAGAAAAACACCTTGCTGCGAACAAGAATGTATTTCAATTCACCCAACTATTGACTAATCTGATTAGGTGTAGGGCACCTGTTCTCCACCCACCTCAAAACACAAGCCAAGTTGACCTTGATGACCAACAAAAGCAATCCTAGATTACAAGCCTCCCTCACACTAGTCAACAATTAATGGAGTTCTGCCTCCTTAATGCTCATGAAATCCCTAGGGCCTAACAAGGATTTGATAACCACTCACTTAAAGAGTCTTGAATTACCCCATGAATTCCTGTGGCATCAGGACTCCTGAGACACTAACTAGAAGTCCCCGAATCTTTCTTCATATGCCTAAAAGAGAAACCAACAACTTGGTAAAATTCCTTTGATTTTTTTGTCCTTCCGTAATCCAGTCTTCCTCTTAGGAATCAAGCCTAGAATACGTAGCACCAAGGATACTGTACGTGCCTAAAAATCACGGACTTGATTAGAGGGAACTAGGATCTCCTTGAGACTCCTTAATGAAGATGAAATGCCTGCCTGGAACCTGAAAGGAGGAGGCAAAATAGGAAGGAGACAACGTCAGAGACCCTCGCTGTGGGCAGCGCAAGGCCCTCTGATGCCTAAGTTAGTTCAGAGACTTAAACAGTAGGATGGAGGAAGGAGAGAGACAGAGTAAGGGCTCAAGAGTAGTATTATGCGTACCTCGATTGGGAGAAAGCTTCCCCTATTTATAGAAGAAATCTCTATGACAAACGACAATGGGGCCCACTGATTTGATCTATACTTTGAGAAGTACAGTCTCAGCAGCCCACATTCCTATAAATGAAAGTCTATTTCGCCCACCATTTAATAAATGACAATCTGATCGAGCCCACCTTTCATTAAATGATGGTCCAATCGCCCCACAATTCATTAAATGAGGGGTCTAATCGGGCCTTACCATGTTTGGGCCTTTCGGCGGTAGTCTCATTGGATCTTGCCTGGAGCCTCGCTCTGATGGGGACGTAGCCGCTGGATGTTGATCTATCAGGAATTTTAGGCGGCTAAGATGTCTTCTCAGCCTCATCTGCGCATGCCCTTGTCCTATCATACGTCTCATGACGTGGCTAACTCTCTAAGGGAGTTTGTCTGTTAGCATCTGTCTCAGCTAACTTTTCGGTATTTCCTTAAAGCTCTGTAGCAATTAAGTAGGTGGATGCCTAGGTGCGTGACCGAGGCCAGGATACAGTGCCGAGGTTAGGAATGATCTTGACTTCAGCTGACCTCCTGGTATTGCTACCGAGGTGAGCGTGGCCGAGGTGGGGATATGATTAGCTGGCACTATTATAGAAGCTAGTGTAATCTTGCTAGCTTAGAAACATCTCCACACAATTGCCCCCGAGCTTTTGACTTCTTAGAGTTCTCTAGCTCTGAGGTCGGAAGCTGTTAGATGGGAGAATTACAGTAGACCTTCATCTCGTTGTCGGTTGTTGACGTCAAATCCTTATCCGATGTCGTTCCGCATGTCCGAGGTAAATAAATGGCATTGAATGCTGCAGCACGGTCGATGCGGATGTTGGGCTGACGTTACCACGTGTCATATTTTGATTGACTGGCCTATCTTTCTGAAGCGACGTGTACGGCCGTAGATGCGACGTTTTCGAAATTTCGAGACGGTGCCAAAATGAGATGTTTCCCCCTCTTTTTTCTCTATAAGTAAGGGATGTCTTTGTTTCTTTCTCTTCTTCATTTGTATGCTTCTAGAGAAAGGAGAGGATTTCTAGAGAGCTCATCTGAAGAGAAACGCTACTGAGACTAAACCTCTGTTGATTCGAATCCCTCTTCTACTATTTGTCTCTGTAGGTACTTCTATTCCTCGCCTGATCTGTGTCTGCGATTTAGGGTTTCTTCTTAGGGTTTTTCATTCTCCTTCTTCTAGTCTCTGTTTCTGTAGAAATGGGCATCTATAGTCACTGGTTAGAGAACCCACCGGCGATTGCCAGTTTTAGGACTGCTTATCATATACCCGACGATGTTCTTTTCAGGCCGGCTAACTCTGTCGGTTACAACAGCCGTGCCTTCTCTGAGGGTTGGATGTCGTTCCCTTTGGTAGCCATCACCAAAGGCGGAGTCCGATTCCCCTTAGACCCTCTTCTTAGGACCTGTTTGAGTAGGTGGTCCCTTTGCCCTTGTCAGCTGTCGCCCAATGGATACAAAATCATAATGGGCACGACTAAGCTAAATAGCATTTTAAGTATTGACCTCGGCATTCACGACATCGAAGATGTCTATGATTTGTGTAAGTCTGGAGATAATACTTATTACCTCCGAGTCAAGCCACACCGAGATGGATTCGTTCACGCTTTGGAGGACTCACATAAATACGCCGGGGATGATCTCCTGTATGTCTCTGGGAGCTGGGAGTTTGCTAAGGCCGAAAAGGACAGAGCGTATCGAGTTCCTCGCCGCTTCGGGATTGCCCCAAGTAAATGTCGTCTCCTTTTAGATTTTACATGCCTTTCTTTTTCTTCTGTCTTCCCGAGCTGATGTCTTCTGTTTGTTGTACAGCTGTTCGGGAAAGAAGACAAGCTGCCAAGCATATCTGGACGAAGAATGAAGCCTAGTTCTGGAAGGTCAAGGAGTATCACGGCCACGAGGGTAGAGCGGCTTGGTCGCTTCTAGAGTACCAGCCGAGGTATCACGGTTATTTCAAGAGGACGACTGGGCCGTCTTGAGAGGGGAGTCCAGAGAGAAGTGAGCCCGGAGCCGAAATAGAACAGGCTGCTGCTTGGGTCGAGGCAGAAAGGGGAGAACCTTCGCAGGCCGAAATTGATACTGACCGCCGATCTGCGTCTGGCGCTCAGGCTTCTACATCGAGGTCTCCAGAGGTGCCTTTAAGGAGAAGAAAGTCGCGACGAATAGCCTAACCTTCTTCATCGGATCCGGGAGCAGAGGAGGAGGAGATGATGCCTAATTGGTGTCCACCGATTGAGGATTTGGAAGCATTGGTGCTTGGAATTCCGGCTTCCTCAACCTCGGGAACTGCGGGAGCTACTGAGTTTTCTGACCCCGGGCCTTTTAGGGATCCTTCAGATCTCGTCACCACAGTTGAGACTCCTATCTCCGTTCCTTCCTCTATTCAGCCCACCAACCTAGTAGTCCGGCAGCATTCAGCCGAGACCATACACGAGGGAGGTCGGGCAGAGAAAAGGCCCAGGATCGTAGGAGAATCTAGTGCGGCCGTAGCGTCGCAATCTGCCAGGCCGAATCTCTGGAGGCCGAGCTTCATGCTCGAGGAGGGAAGACCAATGACAGTTGAGGATCATATTCTCCACAAGGCTGATCCCCTTGTCATTGAAGCACTTGGGCTAGCCTGTGCCCTGCCACATGACATGGCTCTACTGGAGAAGTATGATGATAGCAAGCTGGCAATGTCGTTGATGCAGTCTATCATCATGGTAAGTTTGCTTCAGGCTTTTTCAATTTTTGTTAAGTGTTTCACTTCGGCTGTTTGTTTTCTGAATGTCTTTTCCCTCTGACAGATGGTGCAGAAGAGTATGGTTGTCGTGGACAGGCTTCATCAATTAAGTTCTGCGATTGCCCAGCTAGAGACCGAAAAGAAGGGTCTTCAGGCAACTTTGGACGCCAGCAATCAGAAATTGGTGCGGCTAGAGGGAATAAAGGAGCGATTTAAGACGGGGTTGGCGAAGTCCAAGGAGGAGGCCAAAGCTGGTAAGAAAAGATAGCCGAGCTTGAAGCCTCCCTGGGGAAGCTGAAGAGTGACTTCGAAGTCAAACTCTAGGCCGAGACTGAGAGAGCGAATGAACTTGAGCGGCTGAAGAATGAAACTGAAACCAGGCTTGAGTCGGAATTCAACGTTGCCTTAGAGAAGGGGGCGGCGTAGATAACGGCCAACTATAAAGCTCAAGTTATCGTTGTGAGGGATAAGTCCTGGGAAATGGGATGGCGTGTTGCATTAAAGGGAGCAGGAGTCCCTGAGGACAACCTGTCCTTCATAAGTCCACCCAAGTTCCTAGGCTCGGAGTCGAGCTATGCCACCGCTGCTATCGAGGTCCCTACTGATGTCTTCGAGACCATTGCAAATGCTGCCCTTGCTGTTACCGAGGTCCCTGCTGATGTTCCTGAGACCACTACAAATGAGTCCATCCCAGTGGAGAAAGAGGTCATCGAAGTTGAGGACAACACTGCTGACGATCCTCCTGCATCCTCTTGAAGGCGTCCTTTTTTGTTTTGATGTATTTTTCTATTCTGCAATTGTATTTCCTTTCTTTGGGCTTGTGATGGCCCAATTTTGTAATGGAGAACGACTTCTGGCAATACAATTGGCATTTCTCCATGTGCATCTGAATAGCTTTATTTCTTTCTTGTATGTGTCTGGCCTTAGTTTCTTGATCGGAGGTGGGCATCTAAGCTTAGAAGACCAAAGTACCCGACCTCGGTGCCAAAACTGGGAGGCCATAGTGTTCGTCTTTATCTATAGCGCAGCTTAGTCTATTGACCGAGCTCGAATCAAGGACAAATTAGATATAAGTTTTTCATCTCGACGTTGTCCTCATTGTACTTGGTCCTGTAGCCGAAGTAGTTATTGAGGTAATCACCGAGCTTCATGACTTGGTGTCACGCTCCATGGTGTTTCAGCATTCTCCTAATGCTTCATAGCAGTTAGGTAGGTGGATGCCGAGTTGCCTTTGGGCTGATCTGGATAGTCTTCAACCATTGGCTCGTCACCAATTGAGAGACCGAGACATGACTAGTTGGTACTGGACCGAAGTCAGTGTAGCCTCGTCGACTGCAATTCGGGTACTGTTACTGAGAATGTATAGGCTTTATTCGCTTATTTGGTGTTCTAACCGATGCCAAGACGAGTTGGGTGGCAATAAGGGCTTTCTGGCATTTCCCAAATGCTCTGCAGTAGTTAGGTAGGTGGTGCCGAGGTGCCGTATGCTGATATCTAGATATGGATGGCTGCGCGGGACCGAGGCTAGTGTAATCTCGTTAGCATTCTTGCTGAGCTGTTAGTCGAGACATGACAAGATCACCCTCCTTCTCAGCTGCATGCGTATTACGGCATCTGCGATCTTGTCACCGAGCTAGGGATGGCCGAATCATGCTTTAGGTGGTGCCTTTATCGAAGCCAGGGTGCTCTTGGTGTCCTTTAGAGAACCCCCTGGGCGATTGATTTCCCAAGGTTATAAATGATGCTATTCAATCAATGTAGAAGACGAATCGACAGCACTACGTGTCTTCATCTGGATAGTCATCCAATCACCTTGAAAAGACGCGCACCGTCTTAAAGGAGGCGTATGCAGTTTTCGAGGCGATATGAAGGAATGCTTGACACGTGGATCTTCAGACTTGGAACGGGTGTCCTTCCCCTCTATAAATATGGATAGAAGGTTAGGGTTTTCCCCACCTTATATTTTCACCTTTGCTGGAGAAGAAGCAGAGAAATTTTCAGTGAGTGTTCACTTGACGGAAGAATCGGTGCTAAGATCAAGCCCCTGGTTTCCCATGAAGAAGTTATGGCGCTGGCGATTAGAAAAAATCATTCTACCCAGTCTATATGGGTAAGGGAGCTGTCTGTGTCTTCATGAAATAGGGCTCTGGCTCATTTTAGCAGAGGAAGTCGAGGGAGATACTGTCATGGGGCCGTCCTTGTCTTCATGAAATACATCCTTGACCAACTCTTGCCGGTTGGGAGTAGACAAGGCATCTATATTTAGTGAGCTCGAGCCAAAATGGAAAATAGATGTCCTTCGCTCTTTCCATGCCGCATCAATCCCGCTCAATTGGCTGACCTATTTACTAAACCACTTGGGAATGAAAGGTTCATCAAATTGAGACATCAATTGGGCATAGGCCCTTGCCCTGCATTCTGAACTCTTGTTGGCTAATCACCTGTAATTGCATTTCATTTTTATCATATCTCTTATAAACAGGTGCTACTAACAAGGTTTTGTGCCTTCTTGTTGTTGGGCAGGATCCTTTGCAATTAGATGTCAAAGGGGGAGAGAATCATAAAGTGATATCAAGTGGTCTCCAATTGAGGGGGAGAAGAATCAAGGTCTATCAAGTTGAGGGGGAGAAGCTTTGCCTATAGTTGCTCTCGCAAGGAAAATCCAAAGCTCCAAAATATCCAAAGCTCCCGAACATCCAAAGCTCCTTAAATGTCCAAAGAAGTTGGTGTTCTAGTTCATGGAGATTGAGAGAGTGTCAAGCTTCTAGAGTTGCCATCAAATTGCAAAGGGGGAGATTGTTAGAGTTTTTATTTTGTTGCAATTTGATAGGATGCATTCATTGTCATAGATTGGCCTCTCTTTCATTCATGCTCTTCTTATCTTAGGATCATCATGCATATTTCTCTTTCATAATCTTTGTTTTTATTTGATATGCATGGTTTTCACAATTCTTGTGTCTCTTAAGTTCTTGAAGTTTTCAGTTCAGTTTTTTTTAAAGTTCATTTCAAATCTTTTATATTGTTCTCTTTAAAAAATCCTTCAGAACTTCAGGATTTCTGATTGTATAGCCTGTCGGTCAGGCTGTCGGCTGACTGACAGATGAACCGAGGTCAACCGAAGGATCTATCGGTTCCTATTCCAGAGAGCTACAAGTTTCAGATTTTCTCTGTCGATCCCTTCGTCGGTTCTTGTTGGTCAACCGACAGTGCATAATTTTTCAGACCGAGACCTCGTCGGTTTCAAAACTAGAGAGCTTCATTTTCAGATTTTTTTGCTCTGTCGGTTCTGGTGTCGTTTCCTTGTCGGTCTCCGCCAAGTGCCTATTGGTCAGCAAATTTTTCAAAAATATAGCCGTTGGCTTGTGACCGTTGGGCTGTCGGTCGACTGACACCTAGTTGTCGGCTGACCGACAGCTATCTGTTGGGAGCAGTTTTTCTATAAAAAGTGGCTTTCTCTTTGGGAAAAGTTGCTGATTTTTTTGAGAACTTTTGAGACCAAAGGAGAGGAACTTTTCAAGAGCTTTTCTAAAGGGATTATGAAGGCATTCCACCATTTCAATCTTTGATCTTCAAAATGGGTGTGCTTTCTAAATCTCAATTTCTATTTCATGCTTAGTTTCTTCATCTTTGTTTTTCTTTTAAGCATGATCAAATTGTTGGCTCTCTTCTTAAGATGTTGTTGTGTTTCATAACATGCTTTGAACTTTGAAATCTTTTAGCTTTATGAAATCAACATATGACTTTTCATACACATGTGTCTTTGAACTTTTGTTTTCAAATCTAACTTGTCAATCTTAAGATTGTATTCTCTCTTTTCAAGTTTGATCTTTTGAAAAACATGTGTTTGTCATTCAACTCTTTCTCATACATATGATTATCATCTTTGCATCATTTGAAGTTTCATCTTTTTTAAAGAGAAAGAGTGATTTCTAGTTCATGCATTAGTCATAGACTTTATCATTCATATGCATGCTCCTAGTAGTTGAGTTTTCATTTTCTATTCAACCTATTTAGAGGCAATACATTGTGTTTAATTTGTTCTCTTATCCATGCATTAATAGGCATTTTATTCAAGAGAAAAATCTATGTTGTAAAGGTCGGTGCTTAGCCTTGAAAAGCACTTGTTATGATGTAAAGTTTTATGCTTAGCCTTGAAAAGCATAGTGATGAGATTGTAAGGTTTGAGGTGATCCTAAACCTTAAATTGATTAGTGAAATCCGGTAGGGTTACCGGGAGTGAACATAGGCAATTTGGCCGAACCACTATAATTGCTTGTGCCATGGTGATTGATGTCTAGCTCTCTTTTTATGAATGATGATCTTATGGTTGGTTTTGATATTGAATGGAGATTGTAGTAGTCTTTTGACTGTGAATGCATAACTTAGAGTCTCTTCCTCTTCACAAGCTAATTTACCATCATCAAAGCATAAGTCACTTAAAATCTAAAATGGTTAAAAATGGTCTAGATTTTTAGAAGTAATCCTATTCAACCCCCCCCCCCCCCCCCCCCCCCCCCCACCCTCTAGGATTCGATCTTGGACTTTCAATTGGTATCAGAGCAAGGTTACTCTTGTTTAGGTCTTACCACCTAGAGTTGAACCCTAGTGAGTGTTTTTCTTTTGTTGCCATCATGCAATCTCATTTGGGTGAGGGCAATGCCACCAATAGACCACCCTTGTTTAATGGAACACACTATAGGTATCGGAAAATTAGGATGCAAGTTTTATTAGAATCCCAAAGCTTAGATGTGTGGAACATCATTGAAGAAGGCTATCATCTCCCCACCACCATAGAAAAAGATTCTGAAGGTAATATCATATCCCTAACTCTCAAAGCTAAGAGTGCCTGGACTCAAGGGGAAAAGGATAAAGCTAATTTAAATGGTAAAGCAAAAAACTCTCTATATTATGCTTTGTCTCAAGAAGAATTCAATAGAGTTGTTAATTGCAATACTGCTAAGGAAGTGTGGGATACCCTAGAGACCGCCCATGAAGGTACAGACTAGGTCAAGATAGCCAAAATTCAAATGTTGACCTCTAAATTAGAAGATATTAAAATGCTTGAAGAAGAAACATTTGATGAGTTATACACAAAAATTATGGAGTTAGTCAACTCTCTTGTAGGACTCGGAGAAAAGATGGATGAAACTAAAACTGTGAAAGAAATTTTAAGATCTCTTCCTAAAAGATTCAAACCCAAGATTATTGCCATAGCAGAAAGTAAAAATGTAAATCAAAATTGAAGAACTAAGAGGAAATCTACTCACATATGAACTAGACTTTGAAGTTAAAGATAAAAAGAAAGGAGTAGCTTTTTCCTCTCAATCTAAAGAAAATGAAAGTGAGGATGATAGTGATGATGATAATGCTTTACTTATAAAAAAATTTAAGAGATTCTTTAGGAATAACAAAAACATTAGAAAATCTGATGAAAGCAAAAGTCCTAGATTTCAAAGAAATTCCAAAGGATCATTTATCAAAAAAGATGTGCAATGTTACAATTGCAAGAGGTTTGGACATATTGCTCAAAATTGCTCCACCCCTAAAGAATTTGAAAGAGGAGATAAGAAAGGCAAGAAAACTTTAAACATAACTTGGGATGAGGAAGATGGAGATAGTGACAAAAATGAATCCCAAAATGATGAAGATGAAAATTCTCCTAATTGGTTTCTTCTTGCTTCTATTGAAGATATCGATGATCATAACACATTAATAGATGACACATTAGGGCAAGAAGAAACTTATGATGAAGATGAAGAAAGTGAGATTCAGCAAGCTTATAATGATCTATATGAAAATCCTGAAATCTTAATTAAGAAAAATAAAATTTTAAAAGAAGAATTCAAAAAACTTGTTAAAGAAGTAAGTGTCTTAAAAGATGAATTGAAATTAACAATCAATGGCAAAATCAACTTGGAACATAAATTCACCACCCTAACTGAAGATCTAGCTCATGCCCAAAACCAAATTCATAACTTACAATCCAAGCTTGAATCTAGTCAACTTGAAACAAACTCTCTACAAATGAAACTCAATAAAGGAAAATTCATTGTTGACAAATTCACCTTGGGAAATGAAAAGTTTTATCAAATGTTAGGCATGCATAAAATTTATGGTGATAAGAGTGGAATAGGTTTTGAAGGTTCCCCTAGTAACATGAAGAATAGTTTTCAAATATCTACTAAGAGTCTCGACAAACCTATAGTTGAGAGAAATTAAACGTCTAGATGGACTTATCATTTTTGCAATCGTAGTGGACATTTGGTCCCTAATTGCCCATACAAAATTAGGTTATCTCTCAAAAATCCCTCTAGAATACCTTTCAAATTTGTCCCCAAGACCATTCCCTATAAATCTCCTTTATCTAGTTGGATTGTAAAAGGAACAAACTTTGAGAGTCTCCTAGTTCAAACCGCTTTAAAAGCAAAGGAAAATCCTACTTGGTTCTTAGATAGTGGTTGTTCAAAACACATGACAGGAGACCAATCTAGATTCAGCTCTATAGTGGAATATGATGGAGGAAATATTTCTTTTGGAGATAATAGTAAAGCTCAAATCATTGGCAAGGGAAGTGTGAAAGGAAATCAAATACCAACTCTAAATGATGTATTTCTTGTGGAAGGATTGAAGCATAATCTTCTTAGCATTAGCCAATTATGTGATAAAGGAAACAAAGTTGTCTTTGACAGTCATTCATGCAAAGTGGTAAATGATAAAACAAACCAAGTTATTCTTACTGGATCAAGGACAAAAGGAAATATTTACATTATAGAAGAATGTGATGACAATGAATCTAGGTGCTTGATAACTAAAGATCAAGAGAATTACTTATGGCACCAAAGGATGGGTCACATCAATTTTAAATTGATGAAAATCTTATCGAAGAAAGAAATTGAGAAAGGAATTCCCAAGTTGCATGATGAAAAATCTGAAATCTGTAAGGCTTGCCAACTGGGTAAACAAATCAAGAAGAGCTTCAAAGGTTTAAAGGATACATCGTCTTCTCGTCCTCTTGAATTAATCCAATAAAGTATTGGAGGAAAGAAATTTATTATGGTTATGGTAGACGATTATTCTCATTTTGGATGGGTTGCTTTTCTTCATGCTTGTTGACACCAAAAATATCACTTTGCTTCTTCAAGAGCCAGAAAACTGCATGAAGTCGCAACCTGCCATAAATAGGCGATATTAAATCTTATCAGAATCAAACAAAAACTGCAAGATCCTTCAAGACAACCAAAAGAGGAGTACACAAGAAGTTTCGAGCCATTTCAAAATCATTTGGCCTAACTTTGCTTCTCCGACAACTGAAAAGGAGCTCCCGGCGACGAAAGCATCGGAGACACCAAATCTTCGATCAGAGCCGATGGATGGCCTCAAAATACATCCAAAAGGCTTCACATCAAGTTCCGAGTCAAACCGACAACGTTTGACCCTACATCAACCCTCGAACAGCTAAATCAAGCCTCTCGGCGACGAGAATCTCCAAGGCCATCACTCATCAGATAGAGCACATGGACGGCTTCAAAATGCTTACAAAGGGCTACACGTCAAATTTCGGGTCATTCGACAACATTTGACCATACTTTGACGCTCGGAAGCCAAATCAGGCCTCTCGGCGGCGAAGCTCCCCGGGACCATGGTTTCTAAGACAAAGCCTGTGGATCATTTTAAAATGACTCCAATAGGTTCCCTGTCAAATTTCAAGTCAATCAGACATCGGTTGACCGCACATCAAGCCGCGACATCTTCATCGCGATAAAAATAAGTCTACTGATGGTAGGACCCCAAACGGCTTTAAAAATCAAACAAAAGCCTTTGGTTGGTCTTATTTATTGCTCAGCAGGATTCACCCCCAATTTCAGGTCATTTCGACATCGTTTGACCCAGTTTCAGCTTCTGACGGAAAATCGGCAGCTCTGCGCGACAAAGTCTTCGGCTTTCTCAGAAAATTAGAAACTTTGCAAAACAAAATGCAAGGATTTTTATCAGGTTTTCTACAGGAAAATCAGGCCAATAAATGATAAAAAATGTCAAGGGAAAATATAGAATAAAAAAGAATAAAAAAACAGCAAAAACGGACACAAAACGGGACAAAAGGGGGGAAAACCCCCCAGGGTCGCCGGCGACCTTGGGGCTCGGGATCGCCGGGAGGGCCCCGGAAACTCCGTCTTTTTTCGTTTTTTGCGATTCGAAGCATCCGGCCTCTGGTATTTTCCAAAATTCATACTTTTAAGATACAGAATCCTCTGACATCCGTCAAAATCATGGGTCAATCATCAAGAGTATCGAAATCAACATTGATCGCCAACCGGTCAACCAAAAAAGTGTGCTTTCTACCCGACCGATCGAGAAATCGACAGGATAGATGGCACCGACCTGCTGTTGGCAGCCAATACCTGAAGTTAAATGGTCATCCATGTCGATCTACATGAAGATCCATCGTTGATCATCGCCAGAAGAATCCCAAAAGACGCGGCACGGCCCGTGACTCTTCAACTGCTCGGTGACTACTTAATGCGATTAATTGACTAGCTTTATTGCAGTCATTAATCCATTTCTTTGGACGGCCCAATCAAAAGCAATCATCCGGGAGTTACAAGTCAAGAGATTCACGACATTTAAACCATGAAACTCCTCCCATCATGGCGATTAAAGGATATTAAATGCCCATAATCTCCTCCAGCCAATCAGAAGCCGAGAAAAAGGAGTTACAAAATAAAGGAATTAAATCCTGTAACTCCTCCCATTATGCGGCTTAATGACAATAAAAGCCCATAAACCCTCCTAAATGGCTGCCAAAAAGCCTATAAATAGGAGAGAACTCCAAGAAGAACACAGACAGCACAAAAAACACACAACAGACTGCAAAAAATCCAAAAATTCAGACAGAAAAAGGCATCAAAGAGTGAAAACTCTGCGGAAGTTCTACACCGACCACCGCTACAAGGTGATAAAAGTCCCTTAGGGGGTACCCCCCCAGGTCCTTGCCTTCTCCTTCTGCCTCAATGGCTTAGACGTGGCCTTTCAGCCCGTCTACTTGGCTTTTTATTGGACATAGGACCTCCTATTGGTCTTTGTCCTCTAAAAATCTGAGGTTACAGCCAAGCCAAGTGAATCAATAGCATCCTCTGTTCTCATTTGCATGGATTATGGCGAAGTCCACATATGGCTTGCGACCGTCAATCTGAACGGGTCCCCCACAATCTCCTGAAAAGTTAGATCCTCCTTTTCTTGCTTTTCATTATAGTTTGTATTTTTCTAAAAGAGACAAAAATCATAACTCTTATCTTTCATTATTGTTAAGAATTGTGAATCGGCTATAAACGCCAAAATTGGCTATAAACGCCAAAAATCGGCTATAAACGCCAAAAATCAGCTATAAACGCCAAAATCGGCTATAAATGCCAAAAAAATCGCCTTTCACAGCAAATCAAGAAAAATGTCTCTTTTCTTAAATATATGTGCAATGGAAAACTTGAAAGAAGTTGATTTCCTTTTTATTTGCGAAGGTCGATCTCTGGATCACCACTTGTAATTCCAAGTAAAATAGAAAATTTGGCACACCCACACAGAAAAATATTGATGCACGCCTCTGCCCCCCGGTTACGAAAGGGTCGGACCCAAACGAACTCCCACGTCCGCCAACTCCGGTAGAACCGGGCAGAATGCGCTGTTCCATCAATGCTAAATCAGATGCAATAGACAATATCATAAGGATTTGTAACAAGATACAAGTTGAAAAAGATTGTAAAATTCAGAAGTGATCATGGAGGAGAATTTGAAAATGAAAAATTTGCCAAATTTTGTGAGAATCATGGGATTAATCATCAATATTCAGCTCCTAAGACTCCTCAACAAAATGGAGTAGCAGAAAGAAGAAATAGAGTGATCCAAGAAATGGCTAGGACCATGCTCAATGAAAAGAATCTTCCTCGTAATCTATGGGCTGAAGCAGTGAATCCTGCCCGCTATCTTATAAATATAGTCTATCTCACTAAGAATACCAACAAGACCCCCTACGAACTTTATTTTGAAAGAAAACCAAATTTGGGGTATTTGAAAGTGTTTGGAAGCAAATGTTATATTCTAAGAGATAGGGAGTAGTTGGAAATTTGAGCCTAAATCTGATGAAGGAATTTTCCTAGGCTATTCTGAAAGTAGCAAAGCATACAGAGTATTTAATCATAGAACTGTGACCATATTGGTGTCAGCTTGGAAGAACTCATCAAGATGATGATGAAGTTGAAATTGATATTGATCAACCAAGTCCTAAAGATAGAAGTGATATCATTCCATCTAAAGCTACTGTACCAACCAAAATTATGAAAAATCATACCTTGGATAATATTATTGGAGATATTAGTAGTGGGGTCCATGACCCGGAAACAAGTTCATAATCTATGTGCACATAACTCTTTTGTCTCTCAAATCGAGCCCAAGAATTTTTCTGAGGCTGAATCAAAATCTGAATGGATGGAAGCTATGCAAGAAGAATTGAATCAATTTAAGAAAAATGATGTTTGGGATCTGTTCCATTACCTGTAAAGAAAAATCCCATTGGCACTAAGTGGATTTACAAGTCTCGGAAATAGGGTAGGCCTCTAGGATATATTATAAAAACTTTTGACCCACTTGATGCAGGGATCAACTATCTAAAAGGCGACAAAACCTAATCCAGGATGCGTACTCTCAATCTCAGCCATCATGATCAGTAAATAACTCTATCAACTAGATAGAAACAACATCTAATAAGCTACAAATAAATCTACAACTTGCATGGAAGTAGATTATACAGTTGGAGCTCGGTTGTGCTCTAATGGAGAAGTTGCGTCTTTCTTTGATGATGAAACACTTTCACTAATCAATTAGCAATCTTCAAGACCTCTTGATCTTCCACGCTATGACCCGTATCAGATTCTCTTTTTCTCAAGAAGATGGTGAGATCTTCAAGAGAAAACTACTAGGAACTCTAGGGAGGAACTAGAAAGAGAACTAGAAGAGGGAGAGGAGATATATATGTGCAACTCTTGCACAATCAAGGCTTGGGCGTGAATCCCTATCAAGGAATATGCATGGGACGTCCAGCCATGAATTCATCCTCTATTTATAGCCATAAAGTCACCTCCTCTTTCTAATTGAAATAGAAGTCTTACTTTTCTAACAATTAGTAAGTCTCTTCTATTACTAATTAAAATAGAAGTCTTACTTCCATAATAATTAGTAACTTACCATATCATAATTAGAAGTCTCACTTCAAGTATGATTAGCAACTTTCTAATTCCTTTCCAATTAAAATAGAAGTCTCACTTCTACTAAAATTAGTAAGTTTACTATTACCACTATTAGAAGTCTCACTTCAAATAGAAATAGTAACTTTCCTTTTAGAGTTCAACTAGAATTAGTATCTTTCTAATAACTTGAGCTAGCGTGGGGACCACTAGGGATTCCTTAGAAAGCTGGCTCCAACTAGGACTCGCGACCCCACATCTCATGTGTAATCCTGGCCCACAATTAATTGCAAATAACTCCACTATATAAATGCAATTGAACTCCAGTCTTAGAAATATTTCATAGAAGACCCTAACTTCCACATTACCACAAGTAGGCCCCTCTATCAATATCCATGGATCAATTGGACCTGTCTTCCAAACTTAGATCCATATCTTATTATCATTGAGCCCCAATTAATTATAATGATCATAGGTACCTTTCCAATTAACTCTTAATCGGAATGGGTGCGCACATACCAATGATAAATCCATTAATTGGCACAAGGGGATATTGGAGATAGATTCCATCTTGATCATTGAATGTTCCCACAGCTCTACTGCCACGTACTCAAATCACCGAGGTATTGACCTACAGTTGGCCTCACTCATTGGTGACTCAAAGCAAATGAATAGATAGAAACTTGAGTTCATTAATGTCTCAGGATTGAGAGCTTATTGCTAGGGAATTATGAGAGCAAACCTTAAAGTAAAGACAGTGTTTATAAGGTGCTTCTCATGGTCCTTCAATACATCCAATGTACCAGCACTATGATCCAGAATATTCCATTCTGATGATCGAGACAAATCACACTATTTCATAGTGATCAAAGTGCTGCAACCTTATCAGATGAGATGTTCAGTCTCATCACACATGTCAAGAGGCAAAAAGGCAGCAGAATTTCAGCAACTTGTGCAAGGGAACATGACAGTCCTCGAATACCTCACCAAATTTGAGAGATTGTCAAAGTATGCTGATAAGTCCTTAAAAATGCACATTTTTATGGTTATTTTTGGTAAGTTTAAGGACTTATCAAGCCAAGAGAGCCTCATTTTGTGTCATATCATGATTTTATGCATTTTTTATCCATTGTAGTACATTCATGCATAATTTGCTCAAAAACCATCATTTTTGCATCAAATCATGAAACCTGCCATTTTTAATTTTATTTTTGGAAAGATTTTTTTTTTCAAACGTGTTTTTCTCATGAAATTAATTAATCATCAAGTGCATTCATTCATCATTTCATGAGAGATGGGCCCGCAGTCATGCAATTGTGAATTAACAGTAAATTTGTCTTTTCACGTGAAATTTATTTTTCTATTTTTTTTGGCTTGCAGGAAATGAGAAAAAAAGGGTCCCACACATGCTCATGTGTAGGTCACACATGTGGGGCGTCCAAGAGGGGGGTCCACTTTCTTTGCACAAAATCCCAAGTTAATTTTGAAGATAATTCAAGATAATCAAAGAAAATCCATGAAGGGCCAAATCAAGAAAGAAGATTTCCAAAGAGATAAAAGTGGAAAGAATCTACACATATTGGGCATTCAATTTTCTCTTGATTCCAACTTAGAGCTTGCCACCTCATGTATCTCTCATAAATGTCAAGTCTAAGGAAGATTTGCTAAAGAAGGAAATATGACATTTGCATGAAGATAGAATGGAGAAAAGAAAGGAGAAGACTTACTAAATGAAGAAGATTCTTGCAACAAAGAAGGGACTAGGGAGAAAGAATAGGGCAGCCCATACCCTATTTAAAGAGGCCCTTGGACGTCCACTCCTTTCATGAAGGAAAAAGACCCCTCACTAGTGTAATTCCTCCACCATTCTACCCATCTCCTTTCTCTACCATAGCCCATCTCTTTTCAAGAAGGCTTGTCCCAATTTGATGCTTCAACTAGAGAGGTTCCTTTCATCCTAGTATGTAATTATTTTTGGTGTAAAAATATTGCATATTAGTAAAAGTGTGATTCTTTTTAATTACTCTTTTTCTTATGTGATTAATGCTTGAATTGTGTTTCCTTTATTGTTGTTCTTGGATTGACAACCCAAGATCCTAAGGGCATGAAATAAGTAATTATGAACTCGATTTGAGAATAAAAAAAAAAGAGCACACTTATCACACATTTATTTTTATTGCAATTCCCACACATTTACATTTATTGCAAAATCCACACATTTAATTTATTGTTAATACCACACATTTAATTTTATGCAATCCACACATTTATTTTTTTTTGCACTACACATTTAAATTCAAGTACTTTTTGCTTTCTTTTCTTCTTATGCTTCTTATATGTTTATGTGAATTTTTTTTTTATGCATAGTTTATGGTTGGAACTAGTAAGCATTGCATGCATTTTCATATTGGTGGAGTTTAGATATGTTTAAGTTGTTGGAATTGGAGTTTCAAATTGGATAAGCAAGAAAAATCAGAGATTTGATTCAATAATTTCAGCCAAATATTTTTTGGAAATTTGGATCCCAACATAAAGTGCACAATTCAACACATTGTTGCAAGAATTTCAGGACAGATTTTGTGTGAAAAAGTTTGCAATTAGAAACCTGATCAAAACACATTATTTTTCGATGAAACTTGGGGAAATTAAAGTTTGATCAGTGTACTTTTAAATCCCAGAGTTTCATGCAAAAATAAATTTGGAAAGTTGGTGAACCATTGGCTCAAACCTGGCTAGTCGGACCACCTATGTGCAGAATTCCTGCACAGATTTTTTTTTTAGGTCATGTTCATGCACTCATATCTCATTCGTTTTAAATCGTTTTCTACTTCCGTTTTTTTTATTTGATTCATGCATCATTTTAGTTCAAAATCCAGCCATTAAACTCAGTTTTAGGTTGCATTAGATTAGGAAAAAATCATGCATAAAAACAGCCCTGCATACTAGTTTTCTAGCCTTAGAATTTTCTAACATCTCATGGCATACATTGCATTACTAACTTTCTAACTTTAGGATTAGTTTCTAATTTTGTGTTTTTTTTATTATTTAGATAATTTCCAGAAATAAAAGATCTTTCTGATTTTTTTTAATTGAACATTTTAACTTAGGAAGCTTCTTAATATTTGGAAATTCTAATTTAAGGTTTGATTGACTAAATGCTTTCTAATTTGTTATGATTTGAAAATCATTACTTAATTGGAAAGTCCTTAACTTTAAGGAGTTGATTAACTTGGTAAAAAAGTAGGTTGTTTTCTTTTTGATTTATTTGATTTGTTACCAATCTTTGTTGAGCATGTTTTGATTAATTTGGTTTCTAACTTAGGTTTATTTTGTTTCTAATTTAGCTTCTTAGTATTATTTTTGGTAAGTTTTATTTTTGGCTTGTTTCTAATTTGATGTTCTAATTTGTGTATTCTTTTGTAGTAACTTGTGATTCATTTTAGATTTAGGAATTTTTTTTTGAAATGTATTTAATTTTAATTTGAAGTAGGAATGATGAATGTATTTTTCTCAAATTTAGGCTAAAATTAGATTTTATTTAGGGCAGGTGAAAAAGTTGGAAAGCCTTATTTTTAAAAGCTCCCTGTGGATCGACCTGGTCTCACCAGTTTTATTACTACAATCGCACCCTACACTTGGGTCCGATCAAGTTTTTGGCGCCGTTGCCGGGGAGCGCCATATAAGGTAACTCTTCTAACTTTCCTTATTTACATTGCTTTATGGGTGTGCTATTTTTGGCATCTTTCTAGATATAGGAGGTGCATGCATGGAATGTTAAACCGCCCTAAATTGGATTAGGAAGTGCATGGATTGCTAATTAGAAAATACACATCATTGAATTTTTAGAAACTTCCTAAGAATTGGTGAAGTTACTTTATTTTCCAACTTGTTTTAAGTCCTTTTGGAAGAAAGTAAACTGAAAGTGACCTAATCGTTGTCCTTGATCATCTCGGTGCCGAAGCAAAGCCTTGTCCAGAGTGTGGAGACAGTTAAACTGTTCTAGGCAAGGGTCCTTCAAACGGATCCATTCGTGATCCTACCCTTACCTGGGGGCTGAACTGGCCGGGTTGGTTTCATAGGGCCAGATTGGTGAACCTAGGGAAACTTTTCAACCAGAGGATATTAACTCAGTTGTTTCTTGTGTAGGCTAGGTTTTTCTCATTTATTTTTCAAAACAAAAAAAAAACAAAAAAAAAATCCAAAAAGAAAGTACTAGTCCTCTCCAACTTGCTCACACCATTTGTGCATGAGCAAGAAGTCTAGTTGGCAAAGAGACTCAGCGCATCGGTTACAAAGAAGGGAGTCCCCAATCAAAGAACTTATAAGAATCTACGACTCTCCTCAATCTCTTAGTCCATCAAGGTTGTCTAACATGTCGAGTGGGTCCGGTAGCAACCCCAACAATGGTGGGCCTGCCACAAATCCAAATGGGGACCGCAAGGGGGTGGAGGTGAACCAGCCACCAAGGAAATTATGTGATCTTTTGAATCCAGCACGACACACCACACCATCGTGCATTGTGTTACCCGCCATTGCGGGTCAATATGAAATCAAGCCTGGTATGATCCAACTTCTGCCCAAGTTTCACGGGCTAGAATCTGAAAGTGCATACTTACATTTGAGGGAATTCGATGAAGTATGTGCTACGCTTCAACTGCAAAACGTGGTGCCAGATGTGCTCAAACTCAAATTATTTCCTTTTTCTTTAAAGGAAAAGGCTAAGGCTTGGCTCCACACACTTAGGCCTAATTCAGTTAATACCTGGAATGCCTGTGTCACCGAATTCCTGAAAAAGTTCTTCCCACAGCACAAAACCAACACCTTAAAGAGGGAAATCATAATGTTCAGGCAAAATCAGAAAGAGCCCTACTTTAAGTGTTGGGAACGGTTCAACGAGTTGATCCTTGCATGTCCACATCATGGGTATGAAACACACCGTCTCATTGAGATCTTCATTGAAAACCTCACTCTTGAGACACGTCAATTCATTGAGATGATGTGCAATGGTCAATTCGACCAAAAAACACCAGATGAAGCGTGGGTGTTTTTGGAATTAATGGCAGAAAATGCACAAAAATGGGCCTCCTCTGAGGGGGTAGATCATTCCAGGGGATTGAATCAGTCTAAGAGTGGAGGTCTATATCATGTGAATAATCAGATAGACATTCAAGCCAAACTTACAGCACTCACGAGAGAAGTCGAAACGCTGAAACTTGGAAAGAACAAGGATGCAGTCATGGTTTGTGGTATTTGTACTTCCGAAAATCATATGTCGGTAGATTGTCCAACTGGACCTGCCTTACAAGAAGCAATTCAGGAATAGGCTAACGCTTTGAATTCTTTTCAAAAGCCGTTCAATACAAATACCATGGGGAACACGTACAATCCTTCGTGGCGGAACCACCCAAATTTTAGCTGGAGGAACGGACCAAATGCTACTCCTGAGTATAATCCCCAAAGACCATCAAATTCTGGTGCATATGTGAATCCACAGCATAATACATCTTATGCACCACAGGCCCAGAATAGGTCATTGGAGGAATCACTCAATACACTGATACAATCTCAGCAGCAGTTTATGCAGAGCCTGTATAATAATCAACAGATTATTCAGAATAACCAGCAGGCTATTCAGAACAATCAACAAGCTATTCAAAGGTTGGAAACATCTGTCGAGCAAATCAAACGTAGCCTTCAAGGTCAGGGGAAAGGAACCTTTCCGGCCCAACCCTTACCAAACCCTAAAGGCCAGTTTGAAGTGTCCGACGTAACTAACCCTAATTATCAGGAGCATGTTCAGGCAGTCACTTTACGAAGTGGCAAAGAACTTCAAGATATTCCGAAAAAACATAAACAACATGTCTCCTCGGATTCGAATGAGAAAATTGAAAAAGAAAAGGATAGCACAAATGCAAAGACTGTTGTTGACATTGAAAAAGGTCCTGACCCCATGACTATCAAACACGTTGCCCCTTTCCCTCTAAGGTTAACCCATCCCAGACAAAAGATCCCAAACCAAGAGATTTTGGATGTTTTCAAAGAAGTCAGGATCAATATTCCTCTGCTGGATGCCATTAAACAGGTCCCCACCTACGCTAAATTCTTGAAAGATCTTTGCACTGCTAAGCGTAGGGTTCATGTTCCAAAGAAAGCATTTCTCACTGAGCAGGTAAGTGCATACCTGACTCAGACCACTCCTCCCAAATACAAAGATCCGGGATGCCCCACCATCTCATGTGTTATTGGAAACCACCGGATAGGTCAAGCTTTGCTAGACCTTGGAGTGAGTGTAAATCTATTACCTTACTCAGTTTATGAGCAACTGGGGCTTGGCGAGTTAAAACCAACCAGAACTACTCTTCAACTCGCCGATCGATCTGTTAAGAAACCGAGAGGGGTAATAGAAGATATTTTGGTACAGATTGAGCACTTTTACTTCCCAGTGGATACTGAGCCAGTACGGAATGAAAGTGGTGAAATTTCAGTCATTCTGGGAAGACCATTCTTGGCCACTTCTAATGCACTAATCAATTGCCGGAGTGGAAGGCTCAAATTGTCATTCGGGAACATGACCTTGGACCTTGATATCTTTCAAATGTGCAAACAACCGAGGGATTGCGAAACTGACTACCATGATGTAGATTTTATTGATACATTGGTTGTGGATGATCTTGAGGAGTGCATTAACTCCCATGTTGCGCTACTTTTGACTGGAGAGGACATGGGCTATCTTGAGGACTTTCAAGATGACACTGTTGAGGATGCCCATGCAATATGGAAACCCCATTTTGAGGAGCTTGTACCATCTTGTATGCCAACTCTTCCATCTCAAGGGAATCCGCCCAAGCCTGAGTTGAAGCCCCTCCCATCGAACCTGCGATATGCTTACCTTGGGGATGAAAAAACATATCCTGTGGTTATTTCTTCACTTCTTACTGAGGACCAAGAGGTGCAACTGTTGAACATACTCAAACAGCATAGAAGTTTAATTGCCTGGAATGTGGCAGATATTAAAGGAATTGATCCTTTAGTGTGTACGCATTGCATCTACCTTGAAGAAGATGCTAAACCATGTAGACAGATGCAACGCCGGCTCAATCCTACCATGCAAGAAGTAGTATGGGCTGAGGTGCTTAAACTCCTGGACGTGGGTATCATCTATCCAATCTCGGATAGTCAAAGAGTTAGCCCTACCCAGGTCGTCCCGAAAAAAGCCGGCGTTACTGTAGTCAAGAATGCTCAAGATGAACTTGTCCCCACCCGAGTACCCACAGGGTGGAGGGTTTGCATAGACTACAGAAAATTAAATGCAGTCACGCGTAAGGATCACTTCCCTCTACCCTTCATGGATCAGATTTTGGAAAGGGTAGCTGGCCACCATTATTATTGTTTTCTAGATGGATATTCCGGGTATAACCAGATTGAAATCTCCCCGGAAGACCATGAGAAAACCACATTTACATGTCCTTTCGGTACTTTCGCCTACCGGCGAATACCTTTTGGGTTATGTAATGCTCCTGCAACATTTCAAAGATGTATGCTGAGTATTTTCAGCGATATGGTGGAGCGAATTTTGGAGGTCTTCATGGACGATTTCTCTGTGTTTGGTGATTCATTTGAGGACTGTTTGAGCAACCTAGAAAAGGTCCTCACTAGATGCGAAGAAAAAAACCTTGTGCTAAATTGGGAAAAGTGTCATTTCATGGTTCGCCAGGGAATTGTCCTTGGTCACATTGTGTCGGAAAGAGGATTGGAAGTCAACAGTCCAAAATAGATTTGATCGCCAATTTGCCCACGCCCAAAACCGTACGAGATATCAGATCCTTTTTAGGGCATGCAGGCTTTTACAGGAGGTTTATCAAAGACTTCAGTTCCATATCCAGACCTCTCTGTAACCTGCTTTCCAAAGAGGCGGAATTTAACTGGACTGAGGCATGCAAAGAAGCATTTGATAAATTGAAAAGCATGTTGACGTCCGCACCGATTATGCAGCCTCCAGATTGGACTTTGCCCTTTGAGATTATGTGTGATGCCAGCGATTATGCGGTTGGGGCTGTCTTGGGGCAACGTAAGGATAAGAAACCTTTCGTGATTTCTTATGCAAGTAGGAGCTTGAATAGTGTACAGATCAACTATTCAACCACTGAGAAAGAATTGCTGGCAGTGGTCTTTGCACTTGACAAGTTTCGGTCCTACTTGATTGGATCCAAGATTATTGTCTTCACCGATCACTCTGCGCTAAAGTACCTTCTCTCAAAGAATGATGCTAAGCCCAGACTCATTAGATGGATCCTCCTACTCCAAGAATTTAACTTAGAAATTAAGGATAAGAAGGATGTAGAGAATGTCGTGGCTGATCATCTATCTAGGCTGGTTCTTTCCGACACCATTGAACCGACACCGATCCGGGATAGTTTCCCGGATGAACATCTTTTTGCGGTACATCAATCCCCTTGGTACGCTGATATTGCAAACTATCTTGCTACGGGCAACACTCCTGACCATTGGACCAAGCAAGATAGGAATTCTTTCTTTTCTCAGGTTCGATGTTTTTTCTGGGATGATCCATATCTGTTTAAATACTGCCCAGACCAAATAATTAGGAGATGCATGCCGGATAATGAGATACACAGTGTCATCTCCTTTTCTCATACACAGGCATGTGGGGGCCACTTTTCAAGTAAAAAGACAATTCATAAGATTCTTCAAAGTGGTTTCTATTGGCCCACATTGTATAAGGATGTTTACAATTTTTGCAAAGCCTGTGATCGCTGCCAGAAGTTAGGCAAAATCTCCAAAAGAAACATGATGCCACTAAATCCCATTCTGGTAGTTGAGCTTTTTGATGTATGGGGCATAGATTTTATGGGTCCATTTCCTTCGAGTTTTGGTTATATCTATATCTTAGTGGCTGTGGATTATGTGTCCAAGTGGATAAAGGCTATTCCCTGCCGGGAGAATGATTCTAAAATAGTCCAGAAATTTCTGAAAGAAAATATATTTTCTCGTTTTGGTACTCCACGAGCCATCATTAGTGATGGGGGTTTGCACTTTTGCAATCGGGCATTTGAAGCCCTGATGAAACAATATGGGATCACCCATAAAGTGTCTACCCCTTATCACCCACAGACGAGTGGGCAAGTGGAAGTGTCGAATCGAGAAATTAAAAGAATATTGGAGACTACAGTAAGCCCTAATCGGAAAGATTGGTCAATGAGATTGAATGATGCTTTATGGGCTTACCGGACTGCTTTTAAGACTCCAATCGGAATGTCTCCCTACCGGCTCATCTATGGGAAAGCATGCCACCTCCCGGTGGAACTGGAACACAAAGCTTACTGGGCCATTAAGCAGTTTAACTTTGATATGGATAAAGCTGGGAACAAGAGGAAACTGCAATTAAATGAATTGGATGAGTTGCGCAGGGAAGCCTATGTAAACTCAAGAATTTATAAAGAGAGGACCAAGATCTTTCATGATAAAAACATTCTGCGAAAATCCTTTCACCTTAAGCAGAAGGTCCTCCTTTATAATTCTAGGCTTCAATTATTTCCTGGCAAACTTACCTCTCGTTGGACTGGACCATTCATTGTAAAAGAAGTGTTTCCGTACGGTGTTGTTGAGATTTATGATCCTAAGGATGGCCAGACGTTCAAAGTCAATGGCCAAAGATTAAAGCCATTCTTGGAAATTGCACCAGCTGATGAGGAAGAAATTCCTCTTGTTGATCCTGCCTACCAGGATTAACTGGCCCTGGATCTGACAGTGGCCCATTACTGTGTACAATTTGTATACTTGGTAGTTTAGGTTTTCTTTTGTTATTTTGTTATATTGTCTAACCTTGGACAGGGAGCATCGCGAACTCATTCCAGGTGCTTTCTACACTTGACCCTCTCTTACTTTATGCTCCTCATGTCTCATATACCTCACTGCATCTCATTCATTCACACATCGAGGACGATGTTCATGATAGGTTGGGGGGTGGGAACAAGCACACTTGTTCATCTTTAGACAAAAGTTTTACATTCTTTTTGGTTGATTCTCAAAAAAAAAATAAAAAAAAATAAAAAAAAAACGAAAAAAAAAATGAAAAAAGAAAAGAAAAAAAAAACAATGCTTTTTTATTTTTAAGGTTTTGAAATAAAATAAAAGGGAAAGTTTCGAGAGAAATTTTATGAAACAAAGATACCTTGAACTTTGGAATTTTTGATGCTTTGGGCAAAACAAAAGAGATCAATGGTTTACTATTTTGTTTATGGAAAGGATTTTTGAAAAAGTGCTGAATTTTGATCCCTCACTTTCACACAGTCTGTATATGTTTTCAAAGTTTTTGAATGCCAAGCCATGATTTCCGTTTTTCTTTGACGATTGGATTGAAAATATGATGGACAACTGACCCTTAGTTTCACAGTTTCCTTATTCATCTGGTTTTGTTGGCCACAAAGCTAGTGAATTAATTCGGGCACATGAAAAGGGCTGCCTATTGTGGGGGACAGTAAAAAAAAAAGTGTTTAGTTTTGAAAAGAATAAAAAGTTGTGTGACTAGTTTGGGTTTAGAGCCTTTTTAACCCGAGCCAGTAAGCCCGTAGGGGTATTTACATACCTAGTGCCCTAAAGACATTTGTTTTGGGAGTCATTGGCCTAAAGCTCGTTACATGGGTTAATTAGAAAGCTTAAGCGACCTAGGCATTGCACAGTCACATATGTGTGTAAAAAAAAAAAAAAAAAACAGTAGTGCGAAAGCCGTCATGGTTGCCTTGAGAGGAATATTGTTTTTCTTTGCTAAGGTTAGGTGGCCCAGAATTTTGGATTGAAAATTATTTTTACGGGAATCTTGGTGGATCATTTGAAGCTTATTTGTTTTTACGTATACGCACTATTTCACCGTGCACGATCAATTTAGCATGAATTCGAGAATTTCGGACCAAAAGATGGAATTTGTGAACCAAGTTTCAAATTTGCCTTTGCTTTGAAAATTTTGAGAATCGAGAATATCCGGTGTTTGTTAATCTTCTTTTGAAAAAGTTCCTTTGTTTTTGTTAGGTTTCTACTAGGATTTCTTTGTTGATAGTAAAAAAAAAAAAATAGAATTTTGTGGGTAAATTCACTGCAAACCCTCACGAGGCACAACTCGTCCACTATGGGGAACCTAGGGGTTTAAGGGCTTACTGTATATGCTAAATGCAGTCGAGAGTGCCAGCGAAAGTGGCGTTGCATTCATTTCAATTTTCATTGCATTTCATTAGTTTTAGGATAGATTACATCATTGTGGATTCCTTATTTTATTCACATCTTTTGCTAGAGACTAGCAAAACGTTGGTTGAGGGGTGTGATAAGTCCTTAAAAATGCACATTTTTATGGTTATTTTTGGTAAGTTTAAGGACTTATCAAGCCAAGTGTCACGCCCCGAAACCGGGCCCTGCAGTGATCCGACCTCGGGGTGCGAAATTTTGGGATAAATTGAAACTTTTTGTTATAGTTCCCAAGATCCGCGTGAATGAGGATAATCACATTCCAACACAATCAGAGTATATTTTTCGCGGAAGCTAAACATGGTGTTACGACCCGGAATCCGTGGCCATCGGGTTCCGTGTCGCACGCAACCAATTCCATAAAGCCATCATATAAGCAGACTGGCATAAATCATACATCAG
Organism: Litsea cubeba; assembly: GCA_012931725.1. NCBI lineage: Eukaryota > Viridiplantae > Streptophyta > Magnoliopsida > Laurales > Lauraceae > Litsea > Litsea cubeba. The sequence continues at coordinate 28,753,337 of CM022946.1, forward strand.
AGCACACTGAGCTGGTAGTAACAGACTAATTAATTCCCACATGTTCAGATTACAATTAACAAATGTCTTAATTACAAACCCAATAAAAAGGCTAATAAAGCCATACAACAATATCCAACTAGTAGAGATACTACCCTCAAAGATCTGATACGATCTCCGGTGCCAAACTTGACATCTAGATGATATCAATGGGCAGCCTCTCACGTCAGACCGGCGGTCCCACCGCCTCCTCTGATCAAACACCTAAAACCAGAAAGAGAAGAAACTGGCACCAAACAAACAGGGTCAGACACGACGGTCTGGCAAGCAAATAATCAAGTAATATGAAATAAAAGAACATACATAAAACCTGACGAAATCATCGTAAAACCAAATATAGAGTCTAAACAATAATAACAATAAATCGCGAGAAAACGATCGAAAGACCGAACATAAGTATCAAAGCAATAAAAGAACAATCTCAGAAGTACGAATGTTTCGAAAGATAGTAGCCCGCATAAAGCATTTAATGGTTGGAAATACCTTTCAAATCCTGAATAATAGCGACAATATGATAAATGATCGATATCGTATACATTAACCAAATCAAAACATAAAAAGCATAACCCACAAGAATCATAAAATAAGGTAATATGCAGATAAAACCTTGGCGACCACAAATAGCTAAATCCTCCTATTACCGAAGTAATAAGAGCAGACAGAACGTAGCCACTGAACGTGGTACTAAAAATAGGATCAGAACCGTAGCCATACAAATGGGACCGGCAGATCAAAAATCAGAACCGTAGCCATACAAATGGGACCGGCAGATAAAACCGTTGGCATGGTCGGTACAGACAGAATCCAAGCTGCAGCTGGCGAACAAATTAAAGATCCCAAGCTGGGTGATCAGTCCGACAAGGTGACCTAAGCCTAGTGGTGCCTTTAGTTTTCAAAACTCGAACCGATACGAATCAAACCATAATACTAATCCCTTTGGCTCAGGGGCTCACACCACATAGCTCTGGCCCCGTCTTGCCTCGAGGTTTCATTTTCAAAATACTAATCTTAACAAAATAATAGTCTCATCGAAGAAATCCCGAATGTGATAAACCACTCCAATCTCCTTTCAAATCAATTCGGAGAAAACATACGAATATCCATGGTAAACCGCTCAAATACACATCAAAGTGATTTGTATAAAATCATACGACCAATCCTTTCGAATCTGGAAGACCCCATGATTTTATAATAAATCACCGATGCTATTTGAATTAGTTTACCAAAGGATACAAATACAAGTACAAATACATTCTCTAACTTGAAATGGAATGGAAATTATGTAGAATGACTTAATGACTTACCAAGGAACCATCTCAATGCACAACTATCCTTTAAACATTGATCATTAAGGAGTGAGTTTGATGCCAATGAAAATCCCCAACATTTAAATGATAAAGTGCGCATTGAGACTCAAACGATTCCCGGATAATTTTACATACGTTCATTCTCTCATTGGTCCCATTCCCATTTCACAAATTCCAAGCATCACAAGTAAATCCAAACTCTTTAAAACAGGACCATAGTTGGCCTTAAACCGAGTCCAAAACAATCTACTCATTTAGTCCAAAACAGTCCTTTAAACATAGCCCAAACAGTCCTTAAAAACAGCCCATAACTAACCTTGAACAGGCCCATAAAAACAGGTCTTAAAATGGTTTAAAAGCTGGCCTTGAACAGGCCCAATATCAGGTTTTAAAACAGCCCAAAGCTAACCTTGAATGGCCCACAAATAGATTTTTAAATCAGTACAAAACTTAACCTTGAATGGCCCACAAATCAAACTTTAAAACAGCCCTAAAACTGAACCCTTAATGGTCCAAGAAACAAGTTTTTAAAACAAGCCCAAACTAACCATGAAACAGGCCCACCAACAAGTTTTTAAAACAGCCCCAAAACCAAACTTGAACAGGCCCATAAAATGACCCAACATCAGGTCTTGATATGGCCCAAAAACTGTCTTGCATCAGGCCCAAAAGTTATCCCAAAAGTCCCTCAAACCAGGCCCTGAAAAGGGCCCAAAAGTTCCTCAAACCAGGCCCTGAAAAAGGGCCCAGAACTGGGCTGGGTCCGCTCGAGCGACCCAGGGTCCGCTCGAGCGGACCCCTTCCAGAACCTGGGCCGCTCGAGCGGCCCACTGGGTCGCTCGAGCGGACCCAGTTCTGGCTGGGTCCGGATGAGTGCAGAATTGCACTCTTCTTCATTTTTTTCTGATTTTCTTTCTTCCCTCCTTTTCTACAACCATTCTCCAATGAGTAGGTCCTCAATGGGATATATTAAACTCCATCAACTCATCAAATCTCCAACCATAATCATTCCAATTGATCCAAATACCAACTTTGAAATCAAAGTTTTTCCCCTTTTTATTTTGAACCCAAACACTTAACATAAAACTAAGTTTCAAAATGATCAAAGGGAGAACCAACTTTCAACACATTGTAAAGCAATGACATAAGAGGAAATTAAGCATAACATTTCTCCATTTGTCCAAAACAAATCTATGAGTCATGAAGAGATAGTAACATAGGAAGAAAACATGAAATGAAACTTAAACATGAAATCATCATATTAAGTGGAGTATTCACTTTCCTCAAGTCTAAAAGAAGATGCAAAACACTCTATGATCGATGGTCCTCTTATAGCCTCAAGCTCCAAATCACAAAACCCCCAAAATAGCTCAAAAGAAACCCTAGAAAAACCAATCCATTTTCCAATCTTCATGAAAACCCATTGCATATGGGATTAAAACACTCAAAATGGAGAGGAAAACAAGAATCTCAAGAAAAGAAAACCATTGTTAACCTTGAGAAATCCAAACAAAGAAGAAGAGCTTAGATGAGTGCCTTGCTCTAGCCCAAAAATCTTGAAAATAGGGTCTTTGGAAAGCTTGAGAGATGAGGAAGAAGAAGGTGGGATCAATCCTCACTTGGCACACAAGAAAGAAGCTTGCAAAAAGGAGAGAGATGGCTGGAAAGGGAAAGAAGGAGCCCTCTCCCTCAGCCCAAGTTGCTGGAAACGAAAATGAAGGAGGAGATGGGTTCCCCTTCTTATAAGATGGGTTTGTGGGCCCCGATCTTCACAAGGCTGAAACTCACATTTGCGGGCCCCGAACGAAAACGACGAAGAAGACAAAAACGATCGGCGAAATTTCTACTTTCCAAAAAGTATATTTTCCCCAAATTCTGAAATTTTCGAAATTCATGGACAGATTTAGTGTAAAAGGTCAGTTTTGCCCTTTTTCTCGAAAAACGCATTTTCTGATCATCAAATCAAAATGGTCAAAACATGAAAGTTGTTAAACTTCATCAAATGAGTCAAAATACATCAAATCCAGAATTTTTAGAAATTAAAAGTAATTTCTCATAAACAATACATATCGTATAAACCGGGTCAAACCAAAGTCAACGGTCCTTAAAAATCTCCAAGACTAAGGAAAAATCTAGTCAAACTCAAAAACAAGATCAAACTAAATCAAATCTCACTTAAAAAGCTAAACCACGATTAAAACAATACTAAACAAAAGGACTGGGGGTCGGGATCTTACACCAAGAGAGCCTCATTTTGTGTCATATCATGATTTTATGCATTTTTTATCCATTGTAGTACATTCATGCATAATTTGCTCAAAAACCATCATTTTTGCATCAAATCATGAAACCTGCCATTTTTAATTTTATTTTTGGAAAGATTTTTTTTTCAAACGTGTTTTTCTCATGAAATTAATTAATCATCAAGTGCATTCATTCATCATTTCATGAGAGATGGGCCCGCAGTCATGCAATTGTGAATTAACAGTAAATTTGTCTTTTCACGTGAAATTTATTTTTCTATTTTTTTTTGCTTGCAGGAAATGAGAAAATAAAGGGTCCCACACATGCTCATGTGTAGGTCACACATGTGGGGCGTCCAAGAGAGGGGTCCACTTTCTTTGCACAAAAGCCCAAGTTAATTTTGAAGATAATTCAAGATAATCAAAGAAAATTCATGAAGGGCCAAATCAAGAAAGAAGATTTCCAAAGAGATAAAAGTGGAAAGAATCTACACATATTGGGCATTCAATTTTCTCTTGATTCCAACTTAGAGCTTGCCACCTCATGTATCTCTCATAAATGTCAAGTCTAAGGAAGATTTGCTAAAGAAGGAAATATGACATTTGCATGAAGATAGAATGGAGAAAAGAAAGGAGAAGACTTACTAAATGAAGAAGATTCTTGCAACAAAGAAGGGACTAGGGAGAAAGAATAGGGCAGCCCATACCCTATTTAAAGAGGCCCTTGGACGTCCACTCCTTTCATGAAGGAAAAAGCCCCCTCACTAGTGTAATTCCCCCACCATTCTACCCATCTCCTTTCTCTACCATAGCCCATCTCTTTTCAAGAAGGCTTGTCCCAATTTGATGCTTCAACTAGAGAGGTTCCTTTCATCCTAGTATGTAATTATTTTTGGTGTAAAAATATTGCATACTAGTAAAAGTGTGATTCTTTTTAATTACTCTTTTTCTTATGTGATTAATGCTTGAATTGTGTTTCCTTTATTGTTGTTCTTGGATTGACAACCCAAGATCCTAAGGGCATGAAATAAGTAATTATGAACTCGATTTGAGAATAAAAAAAAAGAGCACACTTATCACACATTTATTTTTATTGCAATTCCCACACATTTACATTTATTGCAAAATCCACACATTTAATTTATTGTTAATACCACACATTTAATTTTATGCAATCCACACATTTTTTTTTTTTTTTGCACTACACATTTAAATTCAAGTACTTTTTGCTTTCTTTTCTTCTTATGCTTCTTATATGTTTATGTGAATTTTTTTTTTATGCATAGTTTATGGTTGGAACTAGTAAGCATTGCATGCATTTTCATATTGGTGGAGTTTAGATATGTTTAAGTTGTTGGAACTGGAGTTTCAAATTGGATAAGCAAGAAAAATCAGAGATTTGATTCAATAATTTCAGCCAAATATTTTTTGGAAATTTGGATCCCAACATAAAGTGCACAATTCAACACATTGTTGCAAGAATTTCAGGATAGATTTTGTGTGAAAAAGTTTGCAATTGAAAACCTGAACAAAACACATTATTTTTTGATGAAACTTGGGGAAATTAAAGTTTGATCAGTGTACTTTTAAATCCCAGAGTTTCATGCAAAAATAAATTTGGAAAGTTGGTGAACCATTGGCTCAAACCTGGCTAGTCGGACCACCTATGTGCAGAATTCCTGCACAGATTTTTTTTTTAGGTCATGTTCATGCACTCATATCTCATTCGTTTTAAATCGTTTTCTACTTCCGTTTTTTTTATTTGATTCATGCATCATTTTAGTTCAAAATCCAGCCATTAAACTCAGTTTTAGGTTGCATTAGATTAGGAAAAAACCATGCATAAAAACAGCCATGCATACTAGTTTTCTAGCCTTAGAATTTTCTAACATCTCATGGCATACATTGCATTACTAACTTTCTAACTTTAGGATTAGTTTCTAATTTTGTGTTTTTTTATTATTTAGATAATTTTCAGAAATAAAAGATCTTTCTGATTTTTTTTAATTGAACATTTTAACTTAGGAAGCTTCTTAATATTTGGAAATTCTAATTTAAGGTTTGACTGACTAAATGCTTTCTAATTTGTTATGATTTGAAAATCATTACTTATTTGGAAAGTCCTTAACTTTAAGGAGTTGATTAACTTGGTAAAAAAGTAGGTTGTTTCCTTTTTGATTGATTTGATTTGTTACCAATCTTTGTTGAGCATGTTTTGATTAATTTGGTTTCTAACTTAGGTTTATTTTGTTTCTAATTTAGCTTCTTAGTATTATTTTTGGTAAGTTTTATTTTTGGCTTGTTTCTAATTTGATGTTCTAATTTGTGTATTCTTTTGTAGTAACTTGTGATTCATTTTAGATTTAGGAATTTTTTTTTTTTGAAATGTATTTAATTTTAATTTGAAGTAGGAATGATGAATGTATTTTTCTCAAATTTAGGCTAAAATTAGATTTTATTTAGGGCAGGTGAAAAAGTTGGAAAGCCTTATTTTTAAAAGCTCCCTGTGGATCGACCTGGTATCACCAGTTTTATTACTGCAATCGCACCCTACACTTGGGTCCGATCATATGCACCGGAGTTAGTAGACACCGTGGAGAAGAAGATAACCAAGTTCCTTGAGGGACTTCACCCGATCATTGAGAGGGATGCTACCGGGGTTGTACCACCCATCACCTTTGAAGAAGCTGTCAAGAGAGCATACAAATTTGAGAACTTCCATAACAAGATCATCAAGAACCAAGGAAAAGGTCAAGGCCAGCAGCAGAACTATCAGCAGAGAAACAATCAGAACAAAAGGCCAAGGCAAGAGCAGAATACGCGGAATCCAGTGGTTTGCATCTACTGTGGCAAAAACCATGAGATTACCAATTGTCGTTTTATTACGGGAGCATGCTTTAGATGTGGCTCTATGAACCACCAAATGAGAGATTGTCCAAGGCCAGATAGACAGAACAGACAGCAGCAGGGAGTACAGCGTCAAGCACCACCTCAGAATGCGTTAATAGTTCATAATCAAGCAAGGCCACTACAGCAACAGGCACCACAGCAGCAGCATAGGCCACAGCAGCAACAACATGCCCGTCAGCAAGGGCAGAATCAGAATCAGCGTCCTCAGAATTAGAACAAGAATGCACAATAGGGCAGGCAACCGCAAGGACAGAACAGGCCACAACAGAGGGCACAGCTATATGCTGTTAATAGAGCTGATACAGGGGCGGAAGGCAATGTAGTGGAAGGTACACTTCTCGTCTGTGGTTTTGATGCTAGGGTTTTGTTTGACCCTGGCTCTACTCACTCATTCCTATCTCCAAAATTTGCTAAGTTGATTGATATGCATGCTAGAGAGTTGAGTTTCATTTTGACTGTGACTACCCCTTTAGGTAAGGAAGTTATTTGTAGGACTTTTTACCCTAGTTGTTCAGTCATGATAGGAGAAGTAGTATTACCAGCAGATCTCATTTTATTAGAGATGCAGGATTTTGATGTCATCCGAGGGATGGATTGGTTAGCAGGATTCCATGCTACTATGGATTGTTTCCATAAGACCCTAACTTTTAAGTTAAAGGAGACCCAAGTAGGGGTGTTGTTTCAGGGAGAGAGGAGTAGTCCTAGTGCAGGGTCTATTTCAGCGTTGAAGGCTGATAGACTTCTAAGAAATGGTTGTGAGGGTTATTTGGCGTTTATCACGGAGGATAAATGGTCTCAAGGGGTGGAGGAGATCCTAATTATTTGTGAGTTTCCGGATGTTTTTCCGGAGGAGATACCAGGACTGCCACCCATTAGAGAGATAGACTTCACTATTGAGTTGTTACCGGCGACCGCTCCGATATCTATTGCACCTTACATAATGGCTCCGGCAGAATTGGGAGAGTTGAAGATACAGTTGCAGGAACTTTTAGATAAAGGCTTTGTGAGACCTAGTGTGTCACCGTGAGGAGCACCAGTTTTGTTTGTGAAGAAGAAAGATGGTTCTATGAGAATGTGTATTGACTATAGGAGATTAAACCAAGTGACCATCAAAAATAAGTATCCATTACCAAGGATAGATGAATTGTTCGATTAGTTACAAGGAGCTGCTTATTTTTCGAAGATTGATTTGAGATCAGGCTACCATCAGTTGAGAGTTAGAGATTCAGATGTGCCAAAAATAGCTTTTCGGACAAGATATGGACACTACGAGTTTCTAGTGATGCCGTTTGGTTTGACTAATGCACCGGCAGTTTTCATGGCGTTGATGAACAAGATATTTGCAGAGTATTTGGATCAGTTTACAGTGGTATTTATTGATGATATTTTGGTGTATTCTAAGACCGAAGAAGAGCACAAAGAACAGTTAAGGATAGCACTTCAACTTTTGAGGGAAAACCAGTTGTTTGCAAAGCTTAGTAAGTGTGAATTTTGGTTGGACCAAGTCACATTTTTGGGTCATATTATCTCGAAGGAAGGATTATCAGTGGACCCGTCCAAGATTGAGGCAGTTATGAGTTGGGACAGACCGAAGAATGCATCAGAGATCAGGAGTTTTCTTGGTTTGGCAGGGTATTATCGGATGTTTTTGCAGGGATTTTCATCGATTGCGTCACCTTTGACGAAGTTGACAAGGAAGAATGCACCATATGTATGGACAGACAAGTGTGAAGCTAGTTTCCAAGAGCTGAAGAAGAGATTGACTACAGCTCCAGTCCTTACTTTGCCATCAGGGAGCGGCGGTTTTACCATTTTTACCAATGCTTCCAACGTGGGACTTGGATGCATTCTAATGCAAGATGGGAAGGTAGTTGCTTATGGATCCCGGCAGTTGAAAGACCATGAAAAGAATTATGCAACACATGATCTCGAGTTGGCAGCAATTGTTCTAGCATTGAAGATGTGGAGACATTATCTATATGGAGAGAAGTTTGAGGTTCACTCCGACCACCGTAGCCTACAGTACTTGTTTTCTCAGAAGGAGTTGAACATGAGACAGAGGAGATGGATGGAATATATCAAGGACTATGATTTTCCGATCAAGTATCACCCGGGGAAAGCGAATGTAGTTGCAAATACCTTGAGTAGAAAGTCAGTGAGCATGGCAAGTCTTCGAAGGACTTATGTGGTACAACAGTTAAAAGAGTTGGGAGTAGATTTTCAGCCACTAAGAGAGGGTGTCATGTTGGCAAACATGTCAGTGTCAGAGCATGCTTTCATTCAGAAGATCAAAGAGAATCAGTTGTAAGACCCAGAGTTGGCTAAGATTTTTGAGCATTTAGCAGATCATCCGGATTTTCATGTTGTGGATGGAGTTTTGTACTATTGAGACCGTTTATGTGTGCCTAACTTGGAGGACTTGAGAAGTGATATCATGGCCGAGGCTCACAATACCAAGTATTCCATACACCCGGGCAGTACGAAGATGTACCAGAACTTGAAGGGTAGATTTTGGTGGAATAATATGAAGAGAGAGATAGCAGCTTTCGTTTCTCGTTGTATAACATGTCAGTTAATCAAGGCAGAACATCAGAAACCTCCAGGGTTACTACAGCCATTAGAGATTCCGGAATGGAAATGGGAGCACATTACCATGGACTTCATCTCGGGTTTACCGAAGACTAGTAAGGGCAACGATGCTATTTGGGTCATAGTGGACCGTCTCACCAAGTCAGCTCATTTCCTACCAATGTAGACCGGGAAGAAGATGCATATGTTACCTTTGGCACAGTTGTTCATCACAGAGATCGTCAGTCATCATGGACAGCCAGTTTCCATCACATCCGATAGAGACAACAGATTTGTCTTGAGATTTTGGAAGACATTGCACGAGTCTATGGGTACGAAGTTACAGTTCAGCACAGCCTATCACCCACAGACCGATGGTCAGTCAGAGAGGACAATTCAGACACTTGAGGATATGCTCCGAGCTTGTGTGTTAGATTTCAAAACTCAGTGGGACGAAGCCTTACCGTTGTGTGAGTTTGCTTACAACAATAGTTTCCACTCGAGTATTGGTATGGCACCTTTTGAGGCCTTGTATGGCAGAAGGTGTAGGACACCAGTTTGTTGGGAAGAAGTTAGTACTCGTAGTTTCCATGGACCGACTATTGTTAGTGAGACAAGTGACAAGGTCAAGTTGATCCAAGAACGTCTGAAAGTGGCTCAGAGTAGACAGAGAGTTATGCAGATTCTCATAGAAGGGATTTACAGTTCAAAGAAGGAGATAAGGTTTTCTTGAAAGTGTCACCTACTCGTGGAACCTTGAGGTTTAGACAGAAGGGCAAATTGTCCAGGAGATACATTGTGAGTAGGATTGGTGATGTGGCTTATAGGTTTGCCTTAGCACCTGAGCTCTCCGGCGTACACAATGTTTTCCATGTGTCTATGTTGAAAAAGTACGTTCCCGACAGGCTACACATACTCCGTTATGAGCCGTTGGAAATCCGACAAGATGTGACATATGTTGAGAAGCCTAAACAGATTATCGACACCAAGGAACAAGAGTTGAGAACTCGGACTATTCAGTGGGTCAAAGTGCTTTGGGAGAATCATGGACCAGAAGAAGCGACTTGGGAATTACGGGATCAAGTTCAGAAGAAGTACCCACATCTCCTACCGGATGTGAGTTTTAATTTCCATTTGGAGGACCAAATGTCCTAAGGGGTGGAGGATGTAAGACCCCGACCCGAGAGACCTCGATTAGAGTTAATTAAGTTGCATTTTAGTTTTAAGTGTGTTTAGTGGTTTTTGGATTAGTTTGGGGATTAGAATAGCTTTTATAATAGCTTTGGGGAATTTTGAAAGCCTTTTCACTTGTGAGACCCTTTGGGGGTTCTTGTTACGGAATATGTGAGATTGGGGGTTTACCAATGATTTCCAAAAATTATATTTTTAACCCCATTGGATTTATCTTATTAATCCCTACAACTTTCATGTTGACATCGTTTCCATTCGAGGACCCTAAACCCAACTTTTGACAAATTGAGGGCAAAATGGTCTTTTTACCCAAAATCTGCACACCGATTTCAATGTCACCAAAGTGTGCAAAATATATACTTTTTGGAAACTAGAGATTTCGCCGATCAACTTTGTCTTCTTTGTCGAATTCGTTTGAAGCCCCAAAAGCCATGTTTTTAGCCCGAGAAGTCTTTTAAGTTGTGGGCCCCATCCCCCACTTACTATATATAGAGAGCTTCTTCTTTATCTTCCCATTTCTTGCTAAAACCCTAGAGGAGAAGAGATTCCAGCCCTAAGGTCTTCCTTTGTCCCTCTTGCTTATTTCCTCATGAATCATCACTAGAACTTTTCCCAATCAAGAGATGGACCTTGCAATCTTATTCCCCACCTCAAGAGCTCTCTATTAGTACCATTTATGAAGACATGCATCACCATTAGAGCTTCTTGTGAGCTCTCTCTTCTTATTTGAACCACTTCTAGGTAAGTGATCCTTCCAAGCTTTTAGAACCTTGTTTGTTTAGCCCTAGGGAAGCTCCATTTCGTTTATTGGAAGATTTCGTTTTGTTTTGCTTGGATTTTGATATTCTAGGGTTGGATTTAGGGGTTTTTGTATAGGTGTTTGATTGTGAGCTTAAGAGGCGATTAGAGCTCAATTTGATTTGCATTGGACCCAAGGCAAGTGGATGAATGGATTGTTTTCATGGTTTCTTTTGGTTATAATGATTTGAACTCTTGCCATTGCTTTCACCTAAGTTATTTTTATGAGTTTCATGATTTTGGAAACATGCATAATGTTAGGCCACTCTCTATTGATAGACCTTTTTGGAAAACATGTGTTTTATTGTCTTGCTTTTAGATCATTATGATCATTTATGGATTTTCATTTATGGAGATGTCTTGCATTGAATGAGGTGGAAGTGATGGAGAAATGAATGATTTATTGGAGTGGTTCTTAGAGGAGTTGATGATGGATTGAATGGGGTTGAAAGGAGGGTTTGAGACCCTCAATTGTATGTATAAAAGGATGCCCAAAGGAGGATGAAAGGAGGAGAAAGGGAAGGAACGAACTGTACTCAGAAAAATAGTTTCTGGACAGTTCGCTCGAGCGACCATGACACATCGCTCGAGCGAACCTGTCACAGAACCTCGTTTGCCCGAGCGAACCTTCAGTTCGCTCGAGCGAACCCCAGACAGAGAGCTGTTCGCCCGAGCGAACCTCCCAGTTCGCTCGAGTGAACTGCCTGTCTGTCAAGGGTCAATGCTTAAGGGTTTGAAACTTCATTTTTAGGCTTGGGGCCCCAATGCCATGTAAGGACTTGTAAGGCGTTGTATGAAGCCCGTAGGAAGGAGAAACCCCTTTATGGAGACTCTTTGAGGATTTTTCTAAGATGGTCAATGTGTATAAGGACCCGGGATGTCCCTAATTCTCAAGAATACCAACTTATATCAATATCGACATACGAAGCCCTATCCACATTGGCCCACTTCTGAAACCTCGATGTCTAGCCCGGGAATGTATAAGGATCCATTAGTATTTGATTCTTAACAAAATTTTACTCGTGGAATTCAAACTCATGATATGTGAGTATACTTGCCCGAGAGCATTGTTTTACCATTGCTAATCTGTTTAGACCCGTCCAGATATTAAATGTGTTTTGTGCCCACGAGCACCCCGCCCCGCTATGTGTATTCAATTGTTTCGATTTTTGCATGTTACTATGAGTCGGCGCCACTGAGCTTGGATAGCCTTATCGGTTTGATCCACCGGTCTGGGTATCCCCCTTCTGTTATACCAGCTGCAGCATGGTTCTCGCCTCGCCCCGATATACCCGGTTCGCTACCGTGGTCCCGCAGAGTATTATATGTATTTATTATATAAAATCGTTGACTCTCCTCACCTCGTGTGACTGAGGTCAACGTCGTTGATTCTCCTCACCATGTGTGACTGAGGTCAATGTCCCGATGTGCTCTCATCACTTTTGTGAGAAAGGATTTAGCTTTGTGTGGTTGCCATCTTGTTAGTTTCCGAATCCTTGTTACCTTACATGCTTCATTGCATATGCACCGCTTTTAAATGATACATTCTTCTTTTACGAAATTCATTACTTATACACCAGTTTTCTAAATTCGTGCAAGTGCCATTGTTTTATTATTGTTATATCTCTTCACCCACCTGCCAGACCGTCGTGTCTGATCCATTTATTTTGGTACTCAGGTCCCGAGCTTATTGCCATTGAGGAGGAGCCTGAGGAGGCGGTCGGTGAACCGTAGCGAGTGATAGAATGGCAAGCCGACGATGTCATGTAGACATTCGGTCTAGCTTTGAGAACGATACATTTTGGGAACTTGTGATATCTTTATTTTGGGTTTTTATTTGGTTGTATGGTCTTTGTTGACCGTTATTTTGGGGCATTAATCAACTGATCTTTTGTAAATACACTTAACTTTACTTTTGGGAAACATGCACATGATCATTGCTCATTCTGATATCTTGTCATGTTAATCATAAATCAGTCTTGTTTATGGGATGGAATAGCCTTAATATGATTTGCTACATGCTTCCGCAACTTTGAATTTGTGTTTGATATGTTTTTATGTGAGATGATGTGTAAAGATAATCCTCACCGCAGAACCCTGTGGGAAATCACGTGTACGGATAAATGTTCTCTAAATCTCGTGTGCGGTTTAGCCAAAGAGATGCACGTGGCGCGGCATCATTAGGTCCCGATCCCGGATTCGGATCCCCTGACCCGGTCCGGGGTCGCGACAATTACCAAAAGTATTAGAATAACTCTTATTGATCATACTAGAAATTAAAATTTCGTCTTAAAAAGGTACATATAGTGTATCTGACAAAATCAACTTAATATCTGAAAGTAACTAAGTTACTACTCCCATTGACACTGTTTCTGCCCTGGCTTCCGATCCCAGGTTAACAATGATTTCTCCACCACTAATCCTCCTGGTTACCTGTAACTCCTACAACATATTACATATGTAATTAGTTGCACAGAAGTCAACACACCAGGATTCTGAAGTACCAATTGCAAAACTATCTTTAGAAACAAGTGACTCAATCATACCTAAGGTCCCTTTCTTTGACAAAAAAATCTGGATAATTACTCTTCCAATGTCCTTTCTCACCACAGTGGAAACACTTTCCTTTTGCTCCCGTATCCTTGACCTTGGCCACAGCACTAGTAGAACCATTCTCCACCTTAGGACCTTTGATGACTGATTTCTTCTTGCTATCCTGGTCTTTGCCTTTCGGTTTGGACCTAGCAAATGACTTTTCTGTCATGAGGGCAGTTGGTCTTTTCTTCATGATGTCCTTAAACACTACCAGCTGGCGAGACAGCTCAGCTATGGTCATTTCCAATTTATTATAATTGATCTTGAAATGTTTGAATGAGTCCGGTAGTGATTGAATGATCATGTCGATCTACGATTCTGTATCAATCATAGCCCCCAATACATCTAACTCATTCAATGCCAACATCATTTTTAACAAATATTTTTGTACTGGGGTTCCCTCAGTCATCTTAGTATTTATCAGCACTTTCATAGCAGCCTGCCTAGCAGGCCTGACCTGTTCTGCAAACATCTCCTTTAAGTTTGATATAATATCGTATGCTGACTTATAGGATTGATGTTGATCTTGCAAAACACTAGAGATGGATGCCTGGATAAAACATCTGGCCATCTCATTATCTTTGGTCCACTTGGTGTAAAGGTCTTTCACATCCTGTGGTGTATCAGGCTCAGGCTCATGAAGGGAGGGTATGGTAAGGACATATTTGCATCCTGAAGCTGTCAGGATAATATGCAGGTTCCTTTTCCAGTCTACATAGTTGGATTCCATCAACTTGTTCTGGTTGAGGATGGTCACAAGTGGATTGAAAGTATTCGAATTCATGCTGAATAAATAAAGCACATAACCATACATTCAATTAAACAAATATAAATGACATTGGGTTTTAGTATTCTACCAAATTCATATGGGAATCCTCATAAGCACTGAATTTAGAATACATCGGAATCCTAATCCCTTAGGGCATGCCTCCTGGGGGAGTGCGAATGTCCTTGGATTGGTGCGGATCAAAGTTTGTCAAAATTAGAATTAAGACTAACTATCCATGATCCCCATCATTCATTATCATCTAGGTATCTCATACCAAATAATGTATGACTCCCGATTTGCTTTGGTTTCTAAAATACATGAGGCAAATCCTAGGGGATACTACATCATTATTTTAGTTAAGTGTGACCCACCAACTAGTTTTGCATGACAACCGTTGTGAGCAGCTCCTCCTAAGGGAGTAAGCCCCCACCCCGTCTCACCAACACTATCCATAGGAGATCCATATCTAGTAACCAGACAAGTAAAAGCCCTCCGAATGAACGACCACACTCTTCGTGGCGCGAGGCTAATACTTTCCTTACAATGGACCAATGGTGGAAAACCATGGCGATTTATCAATTTAAATGCCCCGCTCCCACTTAATATTTTAGAATTGAGGATTTCCTTTAAGGTATTAGGGCCCACATATACAAATATATGAATCATCAAATCACCTCATCATATGATCTAAGATTGGTTCCAAGTCAAGTTATTTTAAGGAAAGTCCAGTTTCTTAAATTAGTGTTACCAATATATCCATCTCATGGGTCTTCAACACTAATTAGAACTCTTTCCAAAAATTAATTTGATTTGGCCAATTTTAGTAACTTGCTATGTTTGGATCAAATTTGGAAGCATTCTAAATTAAGCATTCACCTATAAAAAGAAATTGCTAAAATTAGAAACTAGTCATCTCCTCCACATGGCCCAAGCAGAATAGACTTCTTGGACTTCTAGACTTTCCAAAAATTTGGAATTCCTCAAACTCTTTGGGAAGCTCCAAAACACCTTTAGTAATCTTCAAACTCTTTGATTAGGAGTCCAACTTCACTTTCCTTCTTTGTCTCAAACATCGCCAGAATTTACAAATTTAGAAAATTATATAAATTCCTATGTCTCTACGATGAGACTTACATGGTAATCTATTAATAGAAATAAAAGGCCTCATAGGGAATTTCACCATGCCTTGCCCTAAACCGGGAAACTAAGAAAACCATGATGCCCTTTACAACTTACCAAAAATAAATATTCATCCATAAAGAAAGTAAAAGACTTGTGGGCCATATGGAAAGGACATGATAACCTGCATGTTAGTATCTCATACTAGCAAAGCAATTTACAAAACCAGGCTACCAAACAACAATGGAACGACAAGATGCTGTGTCAGTGTCCTCGGTCGACCGACCTGACGGAGATCTGCGAGTTGGGTTTTTCTATTTTATGTCCAAACATCTCCAGAACTCTTCTGAAGACTCCCAATGACTTCCTACCATCATTCCATCATTGTTTAACCCTTTTATGACTATCCAAACATGGATTCACTAATTATCCAAGCAAAACCATCAAAACTGATCCGTACATAGCCCTTGATCTATCATCTTCACATCTCATGCAAAGATTAGATCAATCTTACTGATCTAACATGATTAGAGATGAGGTAAGGCTCTGATACTGTTGACACCAAAAATGTCACTTTGCCTCTTCAAGATCGAAAGAGCTACATGAAGTCGCAACCTGCCATAAATAGGCAATGCTACTTCCAAAAAATCAAATCTTGTCAGAATCAAACAAAAACTGCAAGATCCTTCAATACAGCCAAAAGAGGAGTACACAAGAAGTTTCGGGCCATTTCAAAATCATTTGGCCTAACTTCGCTTCTCCGGCAGCCAAAAAGGAGCTCCCGGCGGCAAAAGCATCGGAGACACCAAATCTTCGATCAGAGCCGATGGATGGTCTCAAAATACTTCCAAAAGGCTCCACGTCAAGTTCCGAGTCAAACCGACAACGTTTGACCCTACATCAACCCTCGAATAGCTAAATCAAGCCTCTCGGCGGCGAGAACCACCGAGGCCATTACTCATCAGATAGAGCACATGGACGGCTTCAAAATGCTTATAAAGGGCTACACGTCAAATTTCAGGTCATTTCGACAACATTTGACCATAGTTTAACGCTCGGAAGCCAAATCAGGCCTCTCGGCGGCAAAGATCTCCAGGACCATGGTTTCCAAGACAGAGCCTATGGATCATCTTAAAATGACTCCAATAGGTTCCCTGTCAAATTTCAAGTCAATCGGACATCGGTTGACCGCACATCAAACCGCGATAAAAGCGAGTCTACTGGTGATAGGACCCCAAACGGCTTTAAAACTCAAACAAAAGCCTATGTTGGTCTTATTTATTGCTCAAGAGGCTTCACACCAAATTTCAGGTCATTCCGACATCGTTTGACCTAGTTTCAGCTTCTGACGGAAAATCGGCAGCTCTGCGCGACAAAGTCTTCGGCTTTCTCAGGAAATTGGAAACTTTGCAAAATAAAATGCAAGGATTCTCATCAGGTCTCCTACAGGAAAATCAGGCCAATAAATGGTCAAAATGTCAAGGAAAAATACAGAAGAAAAAAGAATCGAAAAACACCAAAAACGGACACAAAACGGGACAAAAAGGGGGAAAACCCCCCAGGATCGCAGGCCCCTGCGACCCTGGAGCCCGGGGTCGCCGGGAAGGCCCCGGAAACCCCGGTTTTCGCCGTTTTTTCGCGATTCGAAGCGCCCAGCCTCTGGTATTTTCCAAATTTCATACTTTTGAGACACCAAATCCTCTGACATCCATCCAAAACACGGGTCAATCATCAAGAGTATCGAAAACAATATTGATCGCCTCCCGGTCAACCAAAAAAAGTGTGCTTTCTACCCAACCGATCGAGAAATCGACAGGACAGATGGCACCGACCTGCTGTTGGCAACAAACACCTGAAATTACATGGTCATCCGATGTCGATCTACATGAAGATCCATCGATGATCATCGCCAGAAGAATCCCAAAAGACACGGCACGGCCCGCGACTCTTCAGATGCTCGGCGACCACTTAATGCGATTAATGAAAGTCCGGGGGATCCTAACCCTAGAGGGGGGGTGAATAGGGTGAGCTACACTTAATGACTAAATATGACCAATTTTAAATTCTTTAACATTAACTAGTCACATGTGATGATTAACATACAATATGCGGAAGCTTAAATAAACAATCACCACAATGCAATCACCACAACACAAGATTTATAGTGGTTCGGCCTCAATGCCTACATCCACTACCGGCTTGTGAATCAACACCCCACCGGATTTCCACTATTTATGCTTTTCCAAAAGGCTAAGCAATAACCTCAACACTATGCTTTTCTAGGCTAAGCAATAACCTTACAATGTGCTTTTATAGGCTAAGCAATAACCTTTACACAATGCTTTTCTTAGGCTAAGCAATAACCTTTACAATCAAAAGATTTTCTTTCTCAAAGAAGTGTCTTCACAAACACTAGAAGAGAAATATGTTAAGCTCAATTACAATGCCTCTAAAATAGGCGGATATGAAATTGATAATACAAACTCACACAACACACTAAGTAATGCAAAGATGAATGCTCATGATGTGTGTGTGAAGACTTCAATCAAGTTTAAAATTAAGCTCACTCAATTTATGCTAAAAGCATTTAAAAGCTTAATGCACATAAAAAGATATGATTGAAGTAATATGCAAATCACATGTACCAAATACAAACTTGTTAATGATTTGAAAATCAAAAGCTCACAAGTTGTATGAAATTAATTATGTTTAAACATGTGATGCATACACATTGTTGTTTTCAAAAACAAACTATTTTAACTAAAGCTTAAATGAATGAAAACAACAAAGATGATTCAAACAAGTTAATGAAACATGTTTATAAAACAAATCAAAGGTTTTGACAAAACATGATTAACAAAGTTTATAAAACAAACTTGGTTTGAATCAAGAAGTAGAATCCAATACAAATAGATCAAAGATTAGATATGATAAGGATTCAAAACATCATTGTTATCATGCTAAAAGTCATTTACCAAAGATTTAAAACAAAGCATATAACAAATGATTAAGAGAGGTAAAGCTTACTTAGTGATTTAACTTCCTTAATCCAAGCTTGAGCTTTACTAATGACCCTCTTGGTCTCTCTTAGTTCATCCCCTTTATCTTCTCTCCAAACTCCTCAAAGATGGCTTGGAAGCTCCAAAATGTTCAACCACTTTTGAATGGGAATGAACTCATATTTATACTCAAAAAGTGAGTATCAGCGTGTCTTCGGTCGACCCCATACAGGCCCCGGTCGACCTCATGCAAACGGTCCCAAATATGACCGTTAGAGAGCCAACGGCTCTCTTCCCGGTCGACCTGCAGTGTGCCAGGTCGACCTGGTCCATGGGCAGGTCGACCTGGTACACTGCAGGTCGACCCGGGACCAGAATTCCCATGTTTTCTCATGTATCAAAGTGATTTTTGAGGGGATTCTTTTGGGCCATTAAATCAAGCATGGAAACATGATTTTAAATCATTCTAAGTATTTTAAAATCATGAAACATAAAAAGCCAAATATAATTTGAAACTTTAAAACATTGGCTAGCTTGATTTATAAAACTCTTTTTCAAATAGAATGCATCCAAGATTAAAATCAAAACATGCATGAACTATAAGTTTTGAAAGTCTTAAAAACTATGCATGTGAAAATCAAGATTTCAAGATTCAAAATCAATGCATGTGTGAAAATTCATGAGATGAATAAAATGCTAATGCATCCATCAAATTGCAATAAACAAAATCCTAACAATCTCCCCCTTTGCAATTTGATGGCAAACCTTTCTCACACTAAATCTTCACACTAAGTCTTCAGCTCCTCCTTGGCTGGACTAGGCTTGAAATCTTCTTTGGATGCTTCTTCATTTAGCTTGGGCTCTATCTTCATTCTTCATTCTTCTTGATGCTTGGAACTTGATCATTCTTCAAGCTTTCATTTCATCTTCCTTTCTTTGGCCAAGCAACTTCTTTAGCTCCCAAGCTTTCTTCTCTTCATTTCTCCCCTTTGACCATGCACTCTCCTTTTGGCAAGATGTGCATTCTCTCCACCTTTAGCACTTTCTCCCCCTTAATTCTTTCTCCCCTTTTGCCACTAAGCTTGAGAACTTTCTCCCCCTTTGCCATTAAATTGCAAAGGTATCAATTGAAGAGGGGTACCTACACACATGAAACAAGAAAAATACCTTTTAGTAGCACCTGTTAACAAAGGAAATCGAAAATGAAGTACATAACAGGTCATCATGCATGGGTAAAAAGCTATAAGGTATATCAGAGCCAATACAAGGGCGAATTTGATCAAAACTAATACTTCCTATGAAGTTTTTCACTCCCCCTCAATCCATATTCTCCTTTTGTCAAACTTTTGACAAGAATATAACTATTTGGTACAAGAAGAAGATGGTTTAACCAATTGAGGGTTAACTTCAAGTGAAGGATTAGATTTAATTGATAATAATATTTGACTATAAAGCTCAATATGATCAAATTACCAAAGTAAAGGGCAAGGTCATTTGGATATACTAAACATAGCATCAATCAATATAACTATGAAAATCATATGCTATGAATATTTTTGAAGTCATTTCATCCAATCATAAATATGACTATCATGTGCAAGATGAGTGAAATGAAGTTCAATCATGAAGCCTACCTCAACCATTAACCAACCAAGATTATGAACACATAAACATGGTGGTCATGTGATTTACCTATAAGTTCAAGAGAGGTGGCAATCATGAAGATTATGATGCTAATGGAATGTGACATGGAACAAAAGACATATGACTATCAAGATCAATCCAATGTACACAAGGTCTATCACAAACTCAAGATATGATATCAATTGGAAATGATACTAAATGAAAATGATACCAATTGATTACCAATTGAACATGAAACATGATTAAGAGCAAGCATGTGACAAACACAAAATTCCAACAAGCATCATAAAATGATTATTCATCACTTTTAATGATATGACTAATGAGCATAGTGATGAACAAGATAAATTGCATTTAAAAAAAAATATACCAAGGTAAAGCATGCAATTTACAAAAGTGTCAAATCATATGAATTCAACAACTATGAAATCCATCAAACAATCTATGAAATACAAGGAATGGATTTCAAAGAGGTTCATATGATTCAACACTACTATGAAGTTGAAACATGTATAAGAATGATATCAATAAGAAAAATACACATGAATCAACATCATAACCATCCATTAAAAAATAACTAGAAAGCATAAAGGATGGGTTTTTGAGTTCTAGTATGGTTTTTACAAATGTAAATAAGATCACAACCATACAAGAAACTAATAGACATTTGCATATAAAAAGAATGAAACTAAAAGATGCAAATAGTCTATCACAACATTCATTTCCATTTCTAAGATGATAAAACCAAATGCATAAGGAAATGAAAACATGGAACATGCTTTGATAAATGAAACTAATGAAGTTTTAAAGCAATTCCATTTATGCAATCTTCAAATCATAAACAAAATCCAACAATGAACAAAATGAGTACGAAAAGAAGATAACATATTATCAATCATCAATTTGTATTCTAAAGATATAACTACAAGGGCTCATACAAATTGAAAACATATTTTCCATACCAAAAGATATAACTAGTAAGTTCATGGAAAACCCAAATTTATTCAAATCATTTGTTTTTTAAAGAAAAAAAAACTTACTAAGACATTCAAACAAATGATTTTACAATATCAATTGATTATGAAAGATCTAGCTAATAAAGCTTTGAAACCATAATCAATTGAACATGTATAGAATTGCAAGAGATATAACTAAATGAACAAGAAGCAAATCTAACATGTTGAAAATATAATCAAATGATTTTGAAAACCATGATATGTAACTAGATAAGTACATGAAGACAAAATCAATTGATTACTAATAAACATTGCATTTTAATAAAAGTAACTAAGAAAGAACAAAAATGCATATGCAACTTGACCAACAAAAGGATTTACCTATAAAGGATAGGTTGGTCAAAGAGGTCCAAGGCCTTAAGGTTTGACTAAGTAAATAGCTTTTGGAATCCACCTAAGGTCTTGGGAGGGTTGATCTTTGAGGTCCATCTTAAAAGTCTTACCAACTAATGGAGATTTGACTTGATAAATTTTCAATTTAGACTTATCACCATGATGTTTAGATTTAACTAAATTTGTCTTAGAATGGTGATTAGTCTTTTGAGGTTGGTGACTTTTCTTCTTAGGGGATGAATTCTCTTTTCTTTTCTTCTTATTTCCTCCCTTAATTTGACTTTTGAATTTTAGATTTAACTTTGCAACTTTATTCAAAAGTTCTTTCATTTGAGTTATGGGAGGTAGGTTGAGAAGCTTTTTATTGATAGATTCTTTTAGAGTTGGTTTAACTTGTTTAAACTTTTTAGAATCTATCTTAGGAGACTCCTTTTTAATTGGTTTAACTTGTTTAGTCTTCTTGGAGTCTTCCTTGATTTTTAGTGTCTTATCCATCATAGAGTTTGATTTAACTTTCTTTGGTTCAAAGATGGGTTTAGACACATAGCTTCTTCTTGATTTGCACTCAAACCTAAAATGTCCTTCAATGCCACAATAATTGCATTTAGTCATGGGCAAAGAGGAATGAGTACTAGAGAATGAGGACTCACCTTTCACAAAAGTGTTGGTGAATTTAGGGTCATATGTAATATTCATATCAAAACCAAGACCCGTCCTATCTCTTTGAGATTTACCCAATTTATATAACTTTTTAAATTTCTCTTCACTTTGGGTAAACTTGCACTCATACTTTTGTTTATAGCTTTCAAGTTGAGTGACTTGTTCTTTAAGGGTTGAATTTTCATTTTTAACTTTTGTTAATTCAATTTCAATTCCCTTAAAGTTGTTTAGCTCTTCATGGGCAAGATTTAATTCATTTTTAAGTTCATTGATAACATTAGATCCAAGTTCTAGAGTTTTTATCTTAATTTGTGCATTAGATAAATTTTTCATAGAAATGGTTAACTTGGATTCTAGGTTGTTAATGTTTTCATCTTGCCTTTTTAATTGATCTCTTAGTTTTGAATTTTCCTTATTAAGATTATCATAATTTATCTTTGATTCTTTTAATTCATCTTGAGCATTATATAGGTTATGCAAAGAGATCATGAACTTAGATTCTACACATTTTATTACTTCATCTTTCTCTCTAAGTTCACCTTTTGAAGAGACTAATTCTTTGTTTAGTCTTTGAGATTCTTCTTTTAATCTTTTATTCTTCTTAGAAAGCTCTAAGGATAATGTGCACAAATCCTCATAAGCTTGTTCAATGTCATTATCATTTTCATCATTTTCTTCCTCTTTTAATTCAAATTGAGATTCTTTAATTTCAATGTTTGAATCTCCAATAGAAGGAAGAATGAGGGGTCTAGAAGAATCTACCAAAGAATCTACAAAGTCTAAACTAGTGGAATCCATTCTTATGATTTTCATGAAGGCACAACACTAGGGTTTTAACTCTAGGTTTTTACACCTAATCAAGAGTTCCAAACACTTGATCCTAATATAGAGCACGAGGCTCTGATACCAATTGAAAGTCCTGGGGATCCTAACCCTAGAGGGGGGGTGAATAGGGTGAGCTACACTTAATGACTAAATATGACCAATTTTAAATTCTTTAACATTAACTAGTCACATGTGATGATTAACATACAATATGCGGAAGCTTAAATAAACAATCACCACAATGCAATCACCACAACACAAGATTTATAGTGGTTCGGCCTCAATGCCTACATCCACTACCGGCTTGTGAATCAACACCCCACCGGATTTCCACTATTTATGCTTTTCCAAAAGGCTAAGCAATAACCTCAACACTATGCTTTTCTAGGCTAAGCAATAACCTTACAATGTGCTTTTATAGGCTAAGCAATAACCTTTACACAATGCTTTTCTTAGGCTAAGCAATAACCTTTACAATCAAAAGATTTTCTTTCTCAAAGAAGTGTCTTCACAAACACTAGAAGAGAAATATGTTAAGCTCAATTACAATGCCTCTAAAATAGGCGGATATGAAATTGATAATACAAACTCACACAACACACTAAGTAATGCAAAGATGAATGCTCATGATGTGTGTGTGAAGACTTCAATCAAGTTTAAAATTAAGCTCACTCAATTTATGCTAAAAGCATTTAAAAGCTTAATGCACATAAAAAGATATGATTGAAGTAATATGCAAATCACATGTACCAAATACAAACTTGTTAATGATTTGAAAATCAAAAGCTCACAAGTTGTATGAAATTAATTATGTTTAAACATGTGATGCATACACATTGTTGTTTTCAAAAACAAACTATTTTAACTAAAGCTTAAATGAATGAAAACAACAAAGATGATTCAAACAAGTTAATGAAACATGTTTATAAAACAAATCAAAGGTTTTGACAAAACATGATTAACAAAGTTTATAAAACAAACTTGGTTTGAATCAAGAAGTAGAATCCAATACAAATAGATCAAAGATTAGATATGATAAGGATTCAAAACATCATTGTTATCATGCTAAAAGTCATTTACCAAAGATTTAAAACAAAGCATATAACAAATGATTAAGAGAGGTAAAGCTTACTTAGTGATTTAACTTCCTTAATCCAAGCTTGAGCTTTACTAATGACCCTCTTGGTCTCTCTTAGTTCATCCCCTTTATCTTCTCTCCAAACTCCTCAAAGATGGCTTGGAAGCTCCAAAATGTTCAACCACTTTTGAATGGGAATGAACTCATATTTATACTCAAAAAGTGAGTATCAGCGTGTCTTCGGTCGACCCCATACAGGCCCCGGTCGACCTCATGCAAACGGTCCCAAATATGACCGTTAGAGAGCCAACGGCTCTCTTCCCGGTCGACCTGCAGTGTGCCAGGTCGACCTGGTCCATGGGCAGGTCGACCTGGTACACTGCAGGTCGACCCGGGACCAGAATTCCCATGTTTTCTCATGTATCAAAGTGATTTTTGAGGGGATTCTTTTGGGCCATTAAATCAAGCATGGAAACATGATTTTAAATCATTCTAAGTATTTTAAAATCATGAAACATAAAAAGCCAAATATAATTTGAAACTTTAAAACATTGGCTAGCTTGATTTATAAAATCTTTTTCAAATTGAATGCATCCAAGATTAAAATCAAAACATGCATGAACTATAAGTTTTGAAAGTCTTAAAAACTATGCATGTGAAAATCAAGATTTCAAGATTCAAAATCAATGCATGTGTGAAAATTCATGAGATGAATAAAATGCTAATGCATCCATCAAATTGCAATAAACAAAATCCTAACAATTAATTGACTAGCTTTATTACAGTCATTAATCCATTTCTTTGGACGGACCAATCAGAAGCAAGCATCCGGGAGTTACAAGTGAAGAGATTCATGGCATTTAACCCATGAAACTCCTCCCATCATGGCGATTAAAGGCGATTAAATGCCCTCAATCTCCTCCGGCCAATCAGAAGCCAAGAAAAAGGAGTTACAAAATAAAGAATTCAATTTTGTAACTCCTCCCTTTATGTAGCTTTATGACAATCAAGGCTCATAAACCCTCCTAAATGGCTACCTAAAAGCCTATAAATAGGAGAGCTCTCCAAGAAGAAAGGACAGCAGACACACAGACAATAGACTGCAGAAAATCCAGAAACTCAGACAGAAAGAGGCATCAGAAATCTAAGAGAGAAAACTCTGCGGAAATCCTACACCGACCACCGCTACAAGGTGACAAAAGTCCCTTGGGGGGTACCCCCCCCCCCCCCCAAGGTCCTTGCCTTCTCCTTCTGCCGCCAATGGCTTAGACATGGCTTTTCAAGCCCGTCTACTCGGCTTTTTATTGGACATAGGACCTTCTTTTGGTCTTTGTTCTCTAAAAACCTGAGGTTATAGCCAAGCCAAGCGAACCAATAGCATCCTCTGTTCTCATCTGCATGGATGATGGCAAAGCCCACATATGGCTTGCGACCGTCAATCTAAACGGGTCCCCCACAATCTCCTAAGAAGTTAGATCCTCCTTTTCTTGCTTTTCATCGTAGTTTGTATTTTTTCAAAAGAGACAAAAATCACAACTCTTGTCTTTTATTATTGATAAGGATTGAAAATCGGCTATAAACGCCAAAATCGGCTATAAATGCCAAAAAAATCGCCTTTCACGGCAAACCAAGAAAATGTCTCTTTTCTTAAATATATGTGCAATGGAAAACTTGAAAGAAGTTGATTTCCTTTTTACTTGCGAAGGTTGATCTCCGGATCACCACTTGCAATTCCAAGTAAAATAGAAAATCTGGCACACCCACACAAAAAAAGAAATGTTGATGCACGCCCTTGCCCCCCGGTTATGAAAGGGTCGGACCCGACGGACTCCCATGTCCGCCGACCTTGGTAGAACCGAGCAGGAGCGCGGTCCATCAGATACCAATTGTTGGAAATAGGGTGGGCCTCTAGGATATGTTACAAAAACTTTTGGCCCACTTGATGAAGGGATCAACTATCCAAAAGGCGACAAAACCTAATGCAGGATGCATACCCTCAGTCTCAGCCATCATGATCAGTAAATAACTCTATCAACTAGATAGAAACAACATCTAATAAACTACAAATAAATCTACAACATGCATGGAAGTAGATTATACCTTTGGAGCTCGGTTGTGCTCTAATGGAGAAGTTGCGTCTTTCTTTGATGATGAAACACTTTCAATAATCAATTAGCAATCTTCAAGACCTCTTGGTCTTCCACGCTATGACCCGTATCAGATTCTCTTTTTCTCAAGAAGATGGTGGGATCTTCAAGAGAAAACTACTAGGAACTCTAAGGAGGAACTAGAAAGAAAACTAGAAGAGGGAGAGGGAAAATATATGTGCAACTCTTGCACAATCAAGGCTTGGGCGTGAATCCCTACAAGGAATATACATGGGATGTCCAGCCATGAATTCATCCTCTATTTATAGCCATAAAGTCACCTCCTCTTTCTAATCGAAATAGAAGTCTCACTTCTCTAACAATTAGTAAGTCTCTTCTATTACTAATTAAAATAGAAGTCTTACTTCCACAATAATTAGTAACTTACCATATCATAATTAAAAGTCTCACTTCAAGTATGATTAGCAACTTTCTAATTTCTTTCCAATTAAAATAGAAGTCTCACGTCTACTAAAATTAGCAAGCTTACTATTACCACTATTAGAAGTCTCACTTCAAATAGAAATAGTAACTTTCCTTTTAGAGTTCAACTAGAATTAGTATCTTTCTAATAACTTGGGCTAGCGTGGGGACCACAAGGGATTCCTTAGAAAGCTGGCTCCAACTGGGACTCACGACCCCACATCTCATGTGTAATCTGGGCCCACAATTAATTACAAATAACTCCACTATATAAATGCAATTGAACTCCAGTCTTAGGAATATTGCATAGAAGACCCTAACTTCCACATTACCACAAGTAGGCCCCTCTATCAATATCCATGGATCAATTGGACCTGTCTTCCAAACTTAGATCCATATCTTATTATCATTGAGCCCCAATTAATTATAATGATCATAGGTACCTTTCCAATTAACTCTTAATCGGAATGGGTGCGCACTTACCAATGATAAATCCATTAATTGGCATAAGGAGATATTAGAGATAGATTTCATCTTGACCATTGAATGTTCCCACAGCTCTACTGCCACGTACTCAAATCACCGAGGTGTTGACCTACAGTTGGCCTCACTCATTGGTGACTCAAAGCAAATGAATAGATAGAAACTTGAGTTCATTAATGTCTCAGGATTGAGAGCCTATTGCTAGGGAATTATGAGAGTAAACCTTAACGTAAAGACAGTGTTTATAAGGTGCTTCTCATGGTCCTTCAATACATCCAATGTACCAGCATTATGATCCAGAATCTTCCATTCTGATGATCGAGACAAATCACACTATCTCATAGTAATCAAAGTGCTGCAACCTTATCAGATGAGATGTCCAGTCTCATCATTGGTTGTGAAGATATTCAAAGTATAAGATTTATTATACATGTCTCCCATATGTGGATCTCATCCATACACATGTATTGCATCTAGTATACTTATGGACCCCGGTTCATCTCATGAACCATCATGTCATTCGTATTGGTTATGTGCAATTATATAATAAATCACAATTCATCTCATGAAAGAAAAGTATAAATATACTGATAAAATAAAAAAATTAATCAATTTATTATATCATCTACTGGATTGAGTCCATAAAACTAACAACAAGAACAAGTCAGATGAATCTGGAAATGTTGTGAGAAACAAGGCAAGACTAGTAGCAAAAGGATATGCTCAAATAAAAGGAATTGATTTTGAAGAAACTTTTGCTCCTGTAGCTCATTTGGAGTCCATAAGAATCCTATTGAGTTATGCGAGTAGTATGAGAATCAAACTATTTCAGATGGATGTCAAAAGTGCCTTCTTGAATGGAGAAATTGAAGAAGATGTTTATGTTACTCAATCAGAAGGCTTTGAAGACCCTCATCATCCTGAGTATGTCTACAAACTCAAGAAAGTTCTATATGATTAAAACAAGCACCAAGGGCTTGGTATGAAAAGCTTAGATATCATCTGATTGAAAATGATTTTGACGGTGGGAAAGTCGATAAGACCCTGTTTATCAAAAAAGTTGATCAAGAAATTCTTGTAGCTCAAATCTATGTTGATGATAAGTGTTTGGATCTACTTCAAAAAAATTGGCTCAAGGATTTTCAGAATTAATGAGTTCCACTTTTGAGATGAGTCTGGTTGGTCCCCTGTAATTTTTCCTAGGTCTTCAAGTTAACCAAACTAAGAAAGGAATTTTTCTTAGTCAGTCCAAATTTGCCTTGGAAATCATTAAGAAGTTTGGTCTAGAAACCTCTAAGCCTAGTTAGCAACCCCATGGGATCTACTTCAAAACTTTCTAGTGACCTAAAGGGTACCAAAGTAGACCAAAAACTCTATCGTAGTTTGATAGGAAGCCTTCTCTATCTCACTGCTAGTAGACCTGATCTCTCTTTTAGTGTTGGGATTTGTGCTAGATATTAATCGGATCCTCGAGAGTCCCACCTTAAAGCTGTTAAACGTATCTTCAAATATATCAATGGGACATCTCATTATGGCATCTGGTATCCGTGTGACTCATCTTTACAATTAATTGGATACAGTGATACTGATTGGGCAGGATCAATAGATGATAGGAAAAGCACCAGTGGATGTTGCTACTTCATAGGAAATTGGTTAGTAGCTTGGCATAGCAAAAAGCAAAATTCAGTATCCCTGTCTACTGCAGAAGCTGATCGAGTATATAGCTTCAGGTAGCTGTTGTGCTTAATTGTTGTGGATGAAACAAACTTTGGTAGATTATAATGTTCCACATACAACATTGTATGCCTATCATGTGTGATAACTCAAGTGCCATTAGCATTTCAAAAAAATCCTGTTCAGCATTCTCGCACTAAACACATTGACATTCGATATCACTTTTTGCGTGATCATGCTGATCAAGGCTCTATTGAGTTACTTTTTGTTCCAATTGATTCTCAATTGGCTGACCTATTTACTAAACCTGTCGCGACCCCGAACCGAGATCCAAGGATTAAGACCCGGGCCTGCGACGGTGATTGCAAATTATCTTGTTTTCCCACAGGTTACCGCGGTGAGGATCCCAAGACACGGGGATTTAACTCACATGTACGAATATGCAGAAGCGTGTAGCAAGAACATACTCAATCATGATATGAACATGTTAATAAATCTCACAAATAGGATCACATCGAGACATAATATCAGAAGGAGAATCATAAAAGGACATTCCCATTAAAGCTTAAGTTATAAAATATCAAGGTGAGTTAAGTTAATACATCCCAAAAATAAGAGGCCAACAAAGGACAATACAACTAAAATTTCCCAAAATATCCCAAAAATAGGTGAAACGAATATCAAGACCCCATCTGACGTCTAGATGACGTCATCGGGCTGCCACTCTCATGCTGGGGTTGGCTCAACAGCCTCCTCCGGGCACTCCTCCTCAAAGGTAACACCTCCTGCACCTGGGCACTAAAATAGCAAGCATCAAACACGACGGTTTGGCAAATAATCAAATTAGGCATATGTATGAAAAGATTGTAAACAGTCGAAGATTCAAGATATACATTTCAATTATACGAAACTAGCATGAATACTTGTAATATCATGAAAGGTAAATCCACATTGAGCTCACCTTTCTCTATCATAAAAATGACAGAGCAAGCACACACGATATCACGACACACTAAACACAATCCCACGCTACACAAGGTAGACAGGGAGGCCGGCCGCGGAACCGGAAACACGCACGATGTGTATACAATACACGACTAGTCTGCAGACAGTCCACAAGTTTAAGGACTCCCAGACAGTGGATCAGACTGACAGGGCCGTCCAAGCTCAGTGGTATTTACTTAGATCATGAATGCATAAAAACATGTCGGTGCATATTCAAAACGTGAGGGAAATCACTTATCGAGTGAGTCATGACAAGGCTAGCAAAATAGCATAATATATATGCTTAACAAAACTTAAAAAGTGATTCCCATTTGATTCTTGAAACACACTTTTAAACGAGCTTATTCTTGAGGTTCAAAAGAGTACACGATGATGCACATAGCATTAAAACAATTGTTCAAACACGAAATCTATCAAGCTTAGGCTAAGACCATTCATTGACCTTCGTGAAGTTGGAGACCAAATGTCGAACTTTTTACAAGGTTTAGTGCCTCCGAAGTTGTAGTACATTTTAGAATCCCAAGTACACGATGTATGTAACGCCCCACCCTACACGCATGCATGATATTGTCTGCTTTGGCCCACTGGCCTCATGGTTTTATTTCTGATGGGCCTCAACCCATCAAAAGGCCTCATGCAAGGTAAGGGTGTAAGCTCTATATATAATGCCAATCACTTTCCTCTCTATAGTCGATGTGGGACTCCGGGGCGTCACATTCCACCCATAAGGCTGCACGCCCCTGTGCAGTAGCCTGCCAGCCCTTTTGGCCCGCCCACATGGAAACCCGCCCACTTGCACCAGACCACGGGAGGGGACCCACACTCGAACTAGTCGAGAGTCAGCTCTGATACCATTTCTAACGCCCCACCCTACACACATGCATGATATTGTCCGCTTTGGCCCACTGGCCTCAAGGTTTTATTTCTTATGGGCCTCAACCAATCAAAAGGCCTCATGCAAGGTAAGGGTGTAAGCTCTACATATAATCCCAGTCACTTTCCTCTCTATAGTCGATGTGGGACTCCGGGGCGTCACAATGTCAAGTAAAGGTCTAATGCTCAACCTAGTTTTTATTTCAGAATAAATCCATCAAAACAATGCCCCTTTTTGTAAACCTCGATTAGCCCTCGGCGGACCGACCCCATCCTTGACTGCCTGTCAGGTCCCTGAACAAAATCGATTGCTCTCTGGAAAAGGGACCGACAGATCTGTCGGTTGACCGATAGCTTACCAACAGAGTTTTCTGTCAAAATGCACGCTTCTGGAATTGGAACCGACAGGTGTCGGTTGTCTATCGGTTAACTGTCGGTTAACCGACAACTGACCGACAATACGCGGACAGTGCATTTCGGTTCAGAATTTTACATTTTTCTTTCTTCCTTCCTTCTCATTTCTGAACCACTTGCATTCCCCAAGCCATCAAGCTTTCCAAGGGACCATTCTTACACACATATAGGTCAGTCCATCCATAATTAATCCATTCATTCCATGAGAGAACATTAAGACATTTCCATGTACAAAATCATCAAACTTACAAGATTAAACATGATTCTAAGAACTTAGAAAAAATCATTAACACCAATAGAAGTGGGGAACTGAAATTGATGATTTTGAAAGGCTTAAGTATAACACACATTATGAGATTAAGCACAAAAATCATGCTTTAATGAAGATAATGAAACTATAAAACAATGTACATAGAAAACCTATAAAGATCACTTGCCTTTGTCCAAAAGCCAAGCAACACTCCACAAAAATCCAACCAAAAAGGAGGTTCACGAAATCTACACAAAACCCCCAAAATAGAATGTAAGATCCCGACCCCAATCCTTTTGTTTAGCATTGTTTTAATCGTGGTTTAACTTGTTAAGTGAGATTTGATTTAATTTGACCGCGTATTTGAGTTTGACCGGATTTTTCCTTGCCTTGGAGATTTTGTAGACCGTTGACTTTAGTTTGACCCGGTCCTTAGGATTTGTATTTTTATGGGAAATTACTTTTCATTTCTAAAAATTCGGGATTTGGTGTATTTCAACTTATTTTATGAAGTTTAACAACTTTCATGTTTTGATCATTTTGATTTGATACTCAGAAATCACGTTTTTTCGAGGAAAAAGGGGCAAAAATGGCATTTTCACTAAATCTGTCCATGAATTTCGAAAATTTCAGAAATTGGGGAAAATACACTTTTTGGAAAGTAGATATTTCGACGATCGTTTTTCTCTTCTTCGTCGTTTTCGTTCGGGGCCCGCGAGTACCGTTTTTTAGGCTTGTGAAGTTCGGGGCCCACATTGGCTTGTCTCTTAAGAAGAGAGCTTTTCTCTCTTCTTCTTCATTCGATTCCAGCAATTTCTTTGGCAAGGGCTTTTTCTTCTCCTCCCTTCTCACTCTCTCTCATCTGGAACTCTCACTTGGTGAGGTTTGCTTGGAGGATTGATCTCCTCAATCTCTTCCTCCCTCTTCAAGCTTCCTAGGGATACCTTTCTTGAGGAATTTGAGCTAGGAGAAGCCCTCCATTCAAGCTTTTCTTCTTTGTTAGGGTTCCTCAAGGTGAGCAATAGTTTTCCCAACCCAAGATCTTTGCTTTCCTCTCCATTTGGAGCATTTTAATCCCTTTTGCTAAGGTTTTCTTTGAGGTTTCACAAATGTTGATGTTTTAGGGTTTCTTGGGAAATTTTGGGGTTTTTGTAGATTTGGAGCTTGAAGCTCTAAGGAGTGGTTTTAGGAGTGATTTTGAGCTCATCTTGGCTAAAGGCAAGTGTATTTCAACAATTATATGATGCTTTCTCACATTGGTTCTATTTCTTGATTTCTTTCTTTTTTATGTTAACCTTCTTTAGTTATGGTTTGCTTTGATTTAATAAACCATCTTAATGGTTATCTTCATTTATGTTATTGCTCTACTTTGCATTGGAAGTTTGTTCTCCTTATGGTTTCTTAAAAGAGTTTGTTTCATTGTTCAAATGGTGTTCAAAGGAATGGATTCTTTTAAAAAAGTGTGGAGTTTATGTTAATTAGATGGTTATGGGTGATGGTTTAATGATTTGTGGAGGTTGAGAAGAGGCCCAAGAAGTTGTGGAAGTGTGCATGGAAGAAAGGATTGCAAGAGGATTGAAAATGATCAAGAAAGAAGAAGAGAAACACAAAAAAAAATGGAAGTCTGCACTCTCGGGCTGGACTGGGCAGGCCCAGTCTGGGTCGCTCGAGCGGACCAGGCACTGTCTGGGTCCGCTCGAGCGACCCACTGGGCCGCTCGAGCGACCCAGCTACTGTCTGGGTCCGCTCGAGCGGACCTGGGTCCGCTCGAGCGAGCCCAGCTCAGTCTGGGCTCGAGTCTGGACCTGATTAATGGACTGTTTAAGGGCTGTTTGAGGGCCCAATTGAAGATCTGATGAGCCCATTTTCTAGGGGTCTGTTGGGCCTGTTTTAAGGCCAATTCTTGGGCTGCCTTTGGGTCTTATTGTTGGGCTGTGTATGTCATGAATTGTGGGCTCTGTTAGGGACTGTTTGGGCTTGTTTCCCATGGACTGTTGGGCTTGAATAAGGCCAGCTGTGGGCCTGATTACAAGGGGATTTAAACCCACTTCTAATGAAGACTTATTCTATATAATTTCAAGCCCACCTCGGGTCTATATCCAAGCTCAATTCAGCATTAAACTTTCCCCTATAAGTGAAGCCCATTCACCCCTTTCAAGCCTAGAATTCATAATGAGATGAGTCTTGGACTATGACCAATACCACTTAGGAAACCCTTGAGTCTGAATGTGCACTTAATCCCTTGTGATTGTCAACGATCTTCAGTGGTACCAAATCGCTTTCTTTAATGACAATAAGGGGATTAAATGTATATCGAGACTACCCGCTTAGTCGACCGACCCATCATTCATTCTTTTGTATAAAAAGACTTTTGGTTTTGGTTCTTCCCCTATGCTTTCATGTTTTGGAATGGGTTACCCCCGTATTTTAGAAATGATGATACTACTCATTTGTTTTGCTTGGCTTTGACCATATGCATTTGTTTGGAGTAGTTTTCTATCAACTTTGGAAATGTATCTTATAAATGGAATTGCATTTCTTCGAGGTTTCGGATTTTCACTAAAATGGCACCACTAGGCTTAGGTCACCTTGTCGGACTGATCATCCGGCTTGGGGTCTTTATTTTGTTTGCCAGCTGCAGTTTGGATTCCGTTTGTACCGACCATGGCAACGGTAATTACCCGTCCCCACGTTTAGTGGCTACGGTTTTGTTTGATAACGACTATGTCGTTCCGTCCCACGTTTAGTGGCTTCGGTTTGTTTGCTCCGGTTACTTCGGTAACAGGAGAATATAGCTTTATGTGGGTCGCCATTGTTTTTATGCATTGATATTCATCTCATGGCATTTATTTATGTTACTCATCATGATATTAGATTTGCAAACCATCGAGATGTTTATTCTATCTTTACTTCGACATTGGTATTAACCGTGATTTCATCGTAGCTCTTTCTTATCATGCTTTGTTTTACTTTCATCCTATTATTGTTGTAATTGCTTGCCAGACCGTCGTGTCTGACTCTCTTTGTTTGGTGCCAGTTTCTTCTCTTTTTGTTTCTAGGTGTTTGATCAGAGGAGGCGGTGGGACCGCCGGTCTGACGTGAGAGGCTGCCCATTGATATCATCTAGATGTCAAGCCGGGCAACGGAGTTCGTAAAATTACTTGGGGTAGTATTCTGTCTAGTTGGATTTTTGTATGGCTTTGTAGCCTTTTTCCTTGGGTTTGTAATTAAGACATTTGTTAATTGTAAATTGATCATATGGGAATTAATTAGTCTTGTTACTACCAGCTCAGTGTGCTCTGATTTATGACTTGTGCCAGTCTGTTTATGATGGCTTTATGACATTGGTTGCGTACGACACGGAACCCGATGGCCACGGATTCCGAGTCGTATCACCTTGGTTAGCTTCCGCGAAAAATACACTCTGATTATGTTGGGATGTGATTATCCTCATTCACGCGGATCTTGGGAACTATACAAAAAGTTTCAAATTATTCCAAAATTTCGCACCCCGAGATCGGTTCGCTGCAGGTCCCGGTTTCGGGGCGTGACATAGAACATACAAAAAAAATCACATTTTGGCCAACATGGATCCCCATTTCGAAAATGGGTTTGATAGTATGAAAAACAAGCTCTTTGTGAACTAAAAGAACATCAATGAAAAGATGGGTTCAAGCTCTAACCTTTATCTAGTCAAACAAGAAGAAGAGAGCTAGAAGATGATGAATAGTAGCATGGATTTGTCCCAAAACGAGTTCAGCTGGAGCTTGAGAAGAGAGGAAGAGAATGACGAAGTCGGATTGAGATTTGAAGCCTTCTAGCTAGATCAATCCCATGGAAGAAAACTAAGGAGGAAACTTTTTCTCTCTTTTGCTCTAGGGTTAGAAAAGTTGCAGGAATTTGGTAAAGTAAAGGTGGATAGTGAGAGAGAGAATAAGAGAGTATTTATAACTTTTGAAAGTGGGTCCCTTGTAGCTGAAACTTGAAACGATTAAAACATGGTCTTGTGGACCCCAGATGAGATCGACGAAGAAGAACAAAACGATCGTCGAAATATCTAATTTACAAAAAGTATAATTTTCACATGGTTTTGGGATTTTGAAATTTGTGCCCGGATTTAGCATGAAAAGTCATATTTACCCTTTTGGGCCAAAACTTGAGTTTCTGGGTCTCAAACACAAATGGGTTAAAAACGAAAGTTGTAACAATTAATAAATTCATTCATATGACATAAAAATCGCTATCAAAATTACAAAACTAGAACGAGTACCCATATCACATGTGCACTCAGGGCGTCCCTGAGTGTGACTAACTAATCTTAAACGATCTCAAAATTCCCAAGACTAAACCAAGATTAATTCTAATCATATTCTAACCCAACTAATACTAAACTCACTTAAGGCTAAACACTCACTTAATTAGTACTAATCGAGTTGGTCTGGGTCGGGATCTAACATCTTCCACCCCTTGGGATATTTGGTCCTCCAAATAAAAATAAGTTTACCTCTGGCAATAAATGTGGGTATTTTCTCTGAACTTGATCTCTTAATTCCCAAGTTGCTTCTTCTGGCTCGTGATTTTCCCAAAGTACCTTGACCCAATGGATAGTCCGATTTCTCAACTCATGTACCTTGGTATCAATAATCCTGATTGGCTTCTCCACATATGACGCATCTTCTCGAATATCTAAAGGCTCGTGTGAAATTATATGAGAAGGACTGTGAACATACTTCTTGAGCATGGAGACGTGAAATACGTTATGCACCCCGGAGAGTTCCGGCGAAATTGCAAGCCTATATGCAACATTTCCAATCTTGCTCAAAATCTCATACGGACCAATAAATCTGCTTGACAATTTGCCTTTCTTTCCAAACCGCAGAGTCCCTCGAACCGGTGAAACTTTCAAAAATACCTTGTCACCCACATCAAACTGTAATTCCCTTCTGTGAGTGTCGGCATAACACTTATGTCTGCTTCGAGCAATCTTCAATCTGTCCTAAATCAATTTGACCTTGTCACTTGTCTCTCCAACTATCGTCGGTCCATGGAAGCTACGAATACCGACTTCTTCCCAACACACCGGAGTT
The DNA here is from genome assembly GCA_012931725.1 of Litsea cubeba. NCBI lineage: Eukaryota > Viridiplantae > Streptophyta > Magnoliopsida > Laurales > Lauraceae > Litsea > Litsea cubeba. Next base: position 28,789,787 of record CM022946.1, read on the forward strand.
CTGCATCTCCTGCCATAGAGTGCCTCGAAAGGTGCCATTCCAATGCTAGAATGGTAGCTATTATTATATGCGAACTCACAAAGCGGTAGGTAGTCATCCCATTGTACTTTGAAATCTAAAACACAAGCACGTAACATATCTTCAAGAGTCTGTATCGTCCGTTCTGACTGACCGTCTGTCTGAGGATGATAAGCTGTAATGAACTGTAGTTTGGTACCCATAGACTCAAAAAGAGTCTTCCAGAATGTCGAAACAAATCTACTGTCTATGTCTGAAGTGATGGAGGCGGGTTAACCATGTTTAGTAACAATCTCCTTGATGAACAAACTTGCAAGTGGTGCCATATGCATCATGTTCCCTGTCTTCATCGGAATGAAATGAGCGGACTTCGTAAGACGGTCTACGATTACCCAAATAGCATTGTTCCCTCTCTTGGTGTTAGGCAAACCGGAGACGAAATCCATAGTGATGTGCTCCCACTTCCACTCTGGAATCTCTAAAGGTTGTAGCAAACCTGGAAGCTTCTGATGCTCTGCTTTGATCATCTGACATGTCAAACAACAAGATACAAATGCTGCTATCTCTCGCTTCATGTTGTTCCACCAAAATCTATTCTTCAAGTTGTGGTACATCTTCGTACTACCCGGATGCATAGAGTACTTCGTGCTATGAGCTTCAGTCATTATCTCATTCTTCAAATCATTCACATTCGGTACACACAACCGGTCACGAAAATATAATACTCCCTCTAAAATCCTGAAATCTGGACGTTCTGCAATCTGTTCCACAATCTTAGTCAAGTCTGGGTCTTGCATCTGACTATGTTTGATCTTTTGAATAAAAGTAGGTTCAGACACAGTCATATGTGCTAACATCACACCCTTCCTCGGAGGTTGCACTTCTACTCCAAGTTCTTCAAACTGCTGGTAAACACGAACTCCTCTCAAACTAGCCATAACCACTGATTTTCTACTCAATGCGTCAGCTACAACATTAACCTTGCCTGGGTGATACTTGATCAGGAAGTCATAATCTTTTATATACTCCATCCACCTTCTTTGCCTCATATTCAATTCTTTCTGTGAAAATAAATACTGTAAACTTCGGTGGTCAGAATGGACTTCGAATTTCTCTCCATATAGATAGTGCCTCCACATCTTCAAAGAAAATACTACTGCTGCCAATTCCAAGTCATGAGTTGCATAGTTCTTCTCATGAGTCTTCAACTGTCTCGAGCCATAGGCAATCACTTTGTCATCTTGCATCAATACACATCCTAACCCCACAATCGATGCATCTATAAAAACAACAAATCCACCGCTGCCCGATGGTAATGTGAGGATTGGAGCTGTGGTTAACCTCTTCTTCAGTTCTTGGAAACTGCTTTCACATTGTTCGGTCCAAACAAATGGTACACTCTTCCTAGTTAACTTCATCAATGGTGCTGCAATGGACGAAAAACCTTGAAAAAACCTTCGATAGTAGCCTGCGAGCCCCAAGAAACTTCTAATTTCTGTTACACTGCTAGATCTCTTCCACTTGACAACTGCCTTAATCTTGGTTGGATCAACCGCTAACCCTTCTTTTGAGATGATGTGACCTAAAAAGGCAACTTGCTCTAGCCAAAATTCACACTTGTTCAACTTAGCATAGAGCTGGTTGTCCCTCAAAAGCTGTAATGACGTCCTCAAGTTTCTTTATGCTCCTCCTTACTCTTGGAATACACAAGAACATTATCAATAAACACCACTGTGGAGTGATCCAAATACTCTGCAAAGACTTTGTTCATGAGGGCCATGAAGACTGCGGGTGCGTTAGTCAAACCAAAGGGCATCACTAAGAACTCGTAGTGCCCATATCTTGTTCGAAACGCTGTTTTTGACACATCCGATTCTCTAACCCGCAACTGATGATACCCAGATCTCAAGTCTATCTTGGAAAAGTATACTGATCCTTGTAATTGATCAAACAACTCATCTATCCTTGGCAACGGATACTTATTCTTGATGGTCACATGATTCAATCTTCTGTAATCGATTTACATTCTGAGGCTTCCATCCTTCTTTTTCACGAATAACACTGGTGCTCCCCAAGGTGAAACACTTGGTCTAATGAAGCCTTTGCTCAATAATTCTTGTAACTGAAGTTTCAATTCACCTAACTCTGCTGGAGCCATCCTGTAAGGTGAAATAGATATTGGTGCTATCCCTAGAAGGAGCTCGATGGTGAACTCAACTTCTCTGACTGGTGGTAAACCCGGGATTTCATCGGGAAAAACGTCCAAAAATTCACACACAATGGGGACATCCTCCACCCCTTGGGACTGTTTATCCTCCATGATAAACGCTATAAATGATTCACAACCACTGTTTACCAATTGATTAGCTTTAAGTGCTGAAATAAAACTGCTTCGTGTTCTATCCTTGTTTCCCCGAAACATCAACTCTGCCTGTGGCCCTTGCAATCTGAAGGTAATGGTCTTGCCAAAACAGTCCATAGTGGCATGATAGGTCTCTAACCAATCCATGCCTAAGATGATATCAAAATCATGCATGTCTAAAACAATAAGGTTGGCTAAAAGACCGACATTTCCTAACAAAACTGAACAGTTTGGGTAATAGGTTCTACAGATAATTTGTCTACCTACTGGTGTGGTGACAGTCAAATTATAATCCAATTCTGCATGTGGTGTATCTATTTTCTTTGCAAACATAGGAGAAAGAAAGGAGTGTGTGGATCCTGGATCGAATAAAATCTGTGCTTCTACTCCACAAACAAGAAGTTTGCCTTCAATGACATCGCCTGCCGCTTCTGCATCAGCACGATTGATATTGTAGAAGCGCCCCTGCTGGTTTGGCCTATTCTGTCCTTGATTCTGCCTGCCTTGATTATTCCTGTTTTGCGGTGGACGTGCATTCTGATTCTGTACTTGTCTGCCTTGCTGCTGCTGCTGCTGCTGAGGTGGTCTCACTTGATTCTGAACTGGTGCCTGATTCTGTGGTGCTGCCTGTCTTTATTGCTGATTTCTGTTGCCCTGATTCTGAAGTTGTGGGCAATCCTTGATTGCATGATCCATGCCTCCACATTTGAAGCAAGCACCCGTGGCCTTACGGCATTCATGGGTAGGGTGGTTCTTGCCACAATTATTGCAACCACCTTGCCTAACTTGATTTTGCTCCTGTCTTGGCTTCTTGTTATGTTGTTGTTACTGCTGTCTCCGATTCTGATGCTGAAATTGCTGCTTCCTATCCCGTATGATCTCATTATTGATTTCTTCAAATGTGTAAGCCCTTTTTACCACTTCATCAAAAGTGGTTGGTAGAACCACTCCCACAACATCCCTCTTAAGAATGGGGTTTAACCCCTCTAAGAACTCAGTGATCTTCTTCTATTCTGTATCAATGAGTTCCGTTGCATATCTAGCAAGCCTTTCAAACTTTGTAACATACTCCAAAACTGTCATAGTCCCCTGTTTTAGCTGTTGAAATTCCACTGCCTTTTGTCTCTTGACATGCGCAGGAACATACTTGTCAGTGAATTGTGTTTTGAAAGCTGTCCAAGTCCCCTCATCTGCCATAGTCTGATATGGTGTTTTCACGGTCTACCACCATGAGTTTGCAAGTCCATAGAACAATGAGGCTGTGAGATTCACTTTCTATCTGCCCGTACATGTGAATACATCAAAGATCCTTTCTGTATTAGTCAGCCAATCATCAGCAGTCAACGGGTCTTCTTGACCAGAGAACTCCTTGGGTCCTCTTTTCTTGAATTTCTTAAATAGAATGTTGGGGTCGTCAAGCCTATTGTTAAACACAATCTGAGGACCCATGTTTCGTGCTGGCTGTGGTTGAGGTCTTAACTGCAGGACTTCCAATAATTGCCTCTGAACTTGAGCCATCTCTTCGTCTTTCTTGGCCATTTGTTCTTGAAATCTGGCCTGATTCTCGTTAGCCTGTCGTTGTTGTTCTAACATTGCTTGCATAAGTGCTTGAAACTGTGTTGCTGTAGGTGTCTCAGTATGATCTGTTTCATTTTGAGTGCTAGCTGAAGCATTATTCGCTGGTTGTTTTCTTGGAGGCATGATGCTGCAAAACAGAAGGTTAGTATACAATTATACATGGTTTTTTTTTTGTTGGTCTTCTAAGTCCAAGGTAGCGAACTAACAAACTCACGAATCCTCGCCACGTTCCTAAGATTTTTTAGTTTCTTTTAAGTGCCTGAAACAAGTCCCACTCTGATACCAGTCCTGTCGCGACCCCGGACCGAGATCCAAGGATTAAGACCCGGGCCCGCGACGGTGATTGCAAATTATCGTGTTTTCCCACAGGTTACCGCGGTGAGGATCCCAATACATGGGGATTTAACTCACATGTACGAATATGCGGAAGCGTGTAGCAAGGACATACTCAATCATGATATGAACATGTTAATAAATCTCACAAATAGGATCACATCAAGATATAATATCAGAAGGAGAATCATAAAAGGACATTCCCATTAAAGCTTAAGTTATAAAATATCAAGGTGAGTTAAGTTAATACATCCCAAAAATAAGAGGCCAACAAAGGCCAATACAACTAAAATTTCCCAAAATATCCCAAAAATAGGTGAAACGAATATCAAGACCCCACCTGACGTCTAGATGACGTCATCGGGCTGCCACTCTCATGCTGGGGTTGGCTCAACAGCCTCCTCCGGGCACTCCTCCTCAAAGGTAACACCTCCTGCACCTGGGCACCAAAATAGCAAGCATCAAACACGACGGTTTGGCAAATAATCAAATTAGGCATATGTATGAAAAGATTGTAAACAGTTGAAGATTCAAGATGTACATTTCAATTATACGAAACTAGCATGAATACTTGTAATATCATGAAAGGTAAATCTACATTGAGCTCATCCTTTCTCTATCATAAAAATGACAGAGCAAGCACACACGATATCACGACACACTAAACACGATCCCACGCTACACAAGGTAGACAGGGAGGCCGGCCGCAGAATCGGAAACACGCACGATGTGTATACAATACACGACTAGTCTGCAGACAGTCCACAAGTTTAAGGACTCCCAGACAGTGGATCAGACTGACAGGGCCGTCCAAGCTCAGTGGTATTTACTTAGATCATGAATGCATAAAAACATGTCGGTGCATATTCAAAACGTGAGGGAAATCACTTATCGAGTGAGTCATGACAAGGCTAGCAAAATAGCATAATATATATGCTTAACAAAACTTAAAAAGTGATTCCCATTTGATTCTTGAAAGTTGAAACACACTTTTAAACGAGCTTATTCTTGAGGTACAAAAGAGTACACGATGATGCACATAGCATCAAAACAATTGTTCAAACACGAAATCTACTAAGCTTAGGCTAAGACCATTCATTGACCTTCGTGAAGTCGGAGACCAAATGTGACGCCCCGGAGTCCCACATCGACTATAGAGAGGAAAGTGATTGGGATTATATGTAGAGCTTACACCCTTACCTAGCATGAGGCCTTTTGATGGGTTGAAGCCCATCAGAAGCAAAACCGTGAGGCCAGTGGGCCAAAGCGGACAATATCATGCATGGGTAAGGGGTGGGGCGTTACAAATGGTATCAGAGCCGACTCTCGACTAGTTCGAGTGTGGGTCCCCTGCCGTGGTCTGGTGCAAGTGGGCGGGCTTCCATGTGGGCGGGCCAAGAGGGCTGGCAGGCTACTGCACAGAGACGTGCAGCCTTAAGGGCAGGGGCGGAATTAGGGGGGGCCGGCAGGGGCCATGGCCCCCCCAAAGATCTGAGAGTTTCTAGAGGAAAAATCTTATGGCCCCCCCATCTTTTTAAGATTTGTGATTTACACAATCTTAGTTGTGATTTCCACAATTTCCGATGGCAAGGGAAGAAACTATATCAAGAAAAGGCATCCTGCACCCAAGAAACTAGGAAGAGGATTTTTCTTCCGTTATTCCATGCCCTGCAACCAAATAAACCCAGAGATCACCCCGCGCAGGAACCCTCCCCTCAGCCAGTATCTCCGCCCAGCCGCCCTCCTGCACAGGCAGCACAGCCCACTCCCTCCCCCGGCAGGCCAGCACCTCCGCCCAACAGCAATAGCCAACAGCACCTTTGCTTTTGTTGAAGCCTGCAATTAGAAAATCTCAGTTTCTTCAAGAAATCTTTGGAATTAGAAAACCCCATTGAGCCTCTTCCTCTCCTCTCCCCCACCTGATCTCATCACCACCGCACCGTTACCACTTACAGGTATCAATCCGGGCAATCCCCAACTTGAATCTGTAATGTGTGTTATCTACCCATCTTGTTTTCAACCTTAATATTATTTTATATCACTTGCAATTGCAATGTTTTATCTTTTGGTTTGTTTATTGAACCTGTCATTCAATGCTTGTCATATCATGTCATCTTCCCATCTTGTTTTGAACTTTAATAGTATTTTATTTCACTTGTTGCAACGTTTTTTTTTTTTTTTTGTTAATTGAACCTGTCATGTCATGTCATGTCATGTCCCCTACCCATCTTGTTTTCAACTTTAATATTATTTTATTTCACTTGCAATTTTATTTTTTGGTTTGTTAATGTTATGTGGTATTTTTTTTATGTGTAATATAAATCTCCTAAATCCTAATAGGATATTTGTGCATTGTGTTTTCTTTATTGTTTAGTAATGAATTGAATTCTATTTATTTTTTTAATTACTGCAGTTAATAATAATTTTATAAAAAATTTATATGATTTTAATTTTTGATCTTTTTTATAGGAGTCTTGACCATGGTTAAATCATCAACTATTGATTCATTTTTTAAGAGAAAAAATGCTCAAAATTTAGAGGATAGTACAATATCGCCCTCTAGTACCAATGATTTATCTCAAGAACCACAAAGTTCACGCCCATCAAAATCTCCAAGAGTTGAATTTAGAGAAATTGATATTGCTTCTTTAGAGCGTGATCCAGGATTGCGCCGTCAAATTTGGGAATATCATGTTGATCAACAAGATGAAATTAGACGTGCTTACATCAAAGCTGGGCCTTATCAGCATATTCTTTCTGTTTATCCTCTTTCTGGATCGGAGAAACATCCACGACGATTTCAATCTTCTTGGTTTAGAATGTTTCCTTCTTGGTTAGAGTATTCTCCTGTGAAAGATGCAGCATTTTGTCTCCCATGCTTTCTCTTTAATAAAAAGACAACTGGGCGTTTTGGAGCAAGCGCATTCACTGTTGAAGGATTTCATAACTGGAAGAAAGTCAATGATGGAAAGAATTGTGCTTTCTTAAATCATATGGGAAAAGATCCAAACTCACCACATAATGCCTCTGAACAATCTTGTAGAGACTTGATGAATCAATTGCAACATATCGAGAAGGCACTCCATACACAGTCTTCTACCCAAATTGCAAACAACAGATTGCGACTGAAGACCTCTATAGATGTTGTCCGATGGCTTACTTTTCAAGCGTGTGCTTTTAGAGGTCACAATGAACATTCAGACTCTAAGAACCGTGGTAATTTCATTGAAATGATTAAAATTCTGGCATCATATAATGAAAAAGTTGCGAATGTTGTATTAGATAAAGCCCCTGGAAATGCTACATATACTTCACCTAAAATCCAAAAAGAAATCTTACATATTTTTTCAGAAAAAGTTCGAAATGCAATTCGAGAGGAAATTAATGATGCAAAATTCTGTCTAATTGTTGATGAAGCTCGAGATCAATCTAAGAGAGAGCAAATGGCTATTGTTTTAAGATTTGTTGACAAAAAAGGGTTTATACGTGAGAGATTTTTTGGTCTTGTTCATGTAAAAAATACAGCATCACAAACTCTCAAAAAAGAGATATCAGCGGTCCTTTCTCGTTATAATTTAAGCATTCAAAATGTTCGGGGGCAAGGATATGATGGTGCAAGTAACATGCGCGGTGAATGGAATGGGTTGCAGGCTTTATTTCTGAATGATTGCCCATATGCATACTATGTTCATTGTTTAGCTCATCGTCTCCAGTTGACTTTGGTTGCGGCTTCCAGCGAAGTTATTCCTATCCACCAGTTTTTTTCAAAACTAAATTTTATCATCAATATTGTTGGTGCATCTTGCAAGCGTCATGATGAGTTACAAGCTGCTCAAGCTGCTGAACTTGAACGGCTGATTGCCATTGATAAAGTTGAAACTGGTAAAGGGCTTAATCAAATTGGCACTTTGCAACGGGCAGGCGATACTCGTTGGAGTTCTCATTATAACTCTTTATGCAGCTTATTAAATATGTATAATGCAACATGTTCGGTTCTTAAGAATATCATTGATGATGGATCTACATATACTCAACGTGGGGATGCAGACTCAGCTTATGATACGATAACGTCCTTTGAGTTCGTCTTTAATTTGCATCTTATGAAAGAAATATTAGGAGTTACTAATGATTTGTGCCAAGCTTTACAGCTCAAATCTCAAGATATTTCAAATGCTATGCACTTAGTCTCTACTACAAAAGCGATCATTCAAGAATTGAGGGAAAGTGGCTGGAATAAATTACTTGATAAAGTATTGTTGTTCTGCAAAGAACATGACATACATATTCCTGATATGGATGCTTGATATACTGCTGGTAGAGGTCGAGTTCGCCATCAACAATATCCAATTACAATGGAGCATCATTATCGAGTGGATGTCTTTACTGCTGTAGTGGACTCTCAATTACAAGAGTTAAATAGAAAGTTTAATGAGCGTACTATGCAACTTCTCATTCTTAGTTCTGCCTTGGATCCCAGGAATGGTTACATGTCATTCAAGATTGATGATATTTGTAATCTTGTGAATCAATTTTATCCTCAGGATTTTAATGATCAAGAAAAAATCCATTTGAAGTTCCAGTTACAACATTATGAATGTGATGTACCTCACCATCCACATTTGAAGGAAATGAAGACCATAGCCGAACTTTGCAATGGATTAGTAGAAACGGGAAAGTCAGACATCTATCCTCTCATTTATCGATTGATATGTCTTATATTAACTCTTCCAGTTTCAACAGCAACAACAGAACGTGCATTCTCAGCCATGAAGATTGTTAAAACTGCACTTCGCAACAGAATGGAAGATGAATTTCTTACGGATTATTTAATTGTATATATTGAAAAAGAGATTGCAGAGAGATTCAGTATTGAAACAATAATTGATGATTTCAACTCAATGAAAGAACGTCGAGCACAACTTCAATAACTTGATTATTGTATATTTTATTATTAAATTTTATAATTTTGTTTAAAGTTTTTTTTCTTTGGCCCCTCCTCAACAAAATTCCTGGTTCCGCCCCTGCTTAAGGGGGTGGAATGTGATGCCCCGGAGTCCCACATCGACTATAGAGAGGAAAGTGATTGGGATTATATGTAGAGCTTACACCCTTACCTAGCATGAGGCCTTTTGATGGGTTGAAGCCCATCAGAAGCAAAACCGTGAGGCCAGTGGGCCAAAGCGGACAATATCATGCATGGGTAAGGGGTGGGGCGTTACACCAAATGTCGGAATTTTTACAAGGTTTGGTGCCTCCGAAGTTGTAGTGCATTTTAGAATCCCACATACACGATGTCAAGTAAAGGTCTAATGCTCAACCTAGTTTTTATTTCATAATAAATCCATCAAAACAATGCCCCATTTTGTAAACCTCGATTAGCCCTCGGTCAGTCGTCGCTGACCGACCCCATCCTCAACTGCCCGTCAGGTCCCTGAACAAAATCGGTTGCTCTCTGGAAAAGGGACCGACAGATCTGTCGGTTGACCGATAGCTGACCGACAGAGTTTTCTGTCAAAATGCATGCTTCTAGAATTGGAACTGACAGGTGTCGGTTGTCCGTCGGTTAACCGACAGCTGACCGACACCTGACCGACAATGCGCGGACAGTGCATTTCTCTTCAGAATTTTACATTTTTCTTTCTTCCTTCCTTCTCATTTCTGAACCATTTGCATTCCCCAAGCCATCAAGCTTTCCAAGGGACCATTCTTACACACATATAGGTCATTCCATCCATAATTAACCCATTCATTCCATGAGAGAACATTAAGACATTTCCATGTACAAAATCATCAAACTTACAAGATTAAACATGATTCTAAGAACTTAGAAAAATCATTAACACCAATAGAAGTGGGGAACTGAAATTGATGATTTTGAAAGGCTTAAATATAACATACATTATGAGATTAAGCACAAAAATCATGCTTTAATGAAGATAATGAAACTATAACACAATGTACATAGAAAACCTATAAAGATCACTTGCCTTTGTCCAAAAGCCAAGCAACACTCCATAAAAATCCAACCAAAAAGGAGGTCCACGAAATCTACACAAAACCCCCAAAATAGAACATACAAAAATAAAATCACATTTTGGCCAACATGAATCCCCATTTCGAGATCTGTATAAAATATATAGAAACCAAATCCTTCACAACAAATAAATACAGAAAACCTGTATCCTAATAGAAATTCCAACCTGATCCACTCCATGCATCAACAACAAGGACATATAGCTCAGCAAATCCACAGAGAAACACAAAAAGCCTACATCCTAATAGAAATTCCAACCTGACCAACAGATTCATGACAACATCATTTAACATTTCCAACATCTGCCAAGTCCAAATCCAACAGATTCATGACAACATCCAAGTCCAAACATGAACAATACCACAAATAAAATACCACATCCAAAAATTCCTCAACTAAAATTCCAAATATTCGAATACCACAAATATGTTTCGAATACCACAAATAAAACTGCAACATCTGCCAACCCATTAAAAGCCACATTTGAAAACCACAACAAAAACCTGCATCCATGTCTCATTATGACAGATCTTCTTAAAGGTTCAATTAAAGATCTACCACCGAAATCTGCACATGTAACATAGAAAATAAGCTATGATATGAATCTGGATGCCGACAAATCTATATTTTAAAAAATTGCCAATAAAGTGCAAAAAGCAGAGCAGTCTCAACCGATACCACCAATTTATTTATGTTACATAGAAAAAGAATATTTTCATCCATGGTGCCAATATTTATGGAGGTTGAGAACAACCTTGTGCCCACTCTTAGAGATGTCAAACGGCCCGGCATGGCCCGCCCCAAACCCAGCCCGCCCGTGCCACGGGGGGGCCGTTCCAGGGAAAACCCCTGGCATGGCACGGCCCGCATTGGGGCGGGCTGGAGCGGGCCGTGCCGGGCCGGCCAAGCGAGCCTAACCTCTTTGATGCTTGGAGATGGGCTGGCCCGACCTGGGACTTGATCTCAAAACCAGTAGGATTTAAGAGGTAAACCTAACCACTGGACCAACTAACTATTATATACATATATTTATCCAAACAATATTAAAACTAATTAGATGAGGATGAGAACCTAACCACTTTAGAGTATTAAACTACTAGTTAGATTAGGATGAGAACCTAACCACTTTAGATGAGGATGAGAACCTAAAGTAGTTAAACTTTAGCCATGAGGTATTTATAAAAGTAACTATATTTTCATACTATAGATACTGTAATTATTATTTTTTCGTACTTATGTGTTGTATTTTAAGCATGGTGCTCAAGCTTTTATTTTTATGATTATCATTATGCAATAAAATTAAACCCAAATGAATATATAATATACATAATTGTTTAATAAAATTAATAAGTTATTATAATTTTTCGTAGTTATGCTACCATGCATACCTGCCGAGGGAGAAAGGGTAGAGTTTGACTTCTTTTATTTTTTTATTTTTATACGGCTTTCACTCTTATAATTCGTGAATATGTAAAATGTGTAAAATACTACGATAGACCCCACCTATTAAACTCACAATCATTAAGACAAACATCAATACTATTTACGAGATATCCCCAAGTTTCAACTCAACCTAGGTTATTTCCACTATTAAGTTGATTCTCAATATAAAAAAATAATAAATCCTATCTGGATATTTATTATCATACTTATAAATCCTAGCTGATCTAAATCATCTAAATTTATAATAGAACTGATAACATGTGATGCATGATACTTTTCATCAAGATGATTTTCACTTATATGTGGCATACTTTCTATTGATACAATTGCACACTTTTCATTGAATAGTTAGCATTCCAAGTTCCAACTGATTAATGTACACTATTAGATTAACCAATACATGAAAAGTTGCATTAAATAGTTAATTCCGAAATTGGAGCCCCTTTAAGACTTTTAGTTGGTTCAAAGGAATGCAAATTGTTTAAAATCAATTTCAAATTTCGTTGTTGTTTAAAATCAATTGAAAATAATACAAAATACCCCTTATATGATCATTTAATGCTGTTAGGGGAGGGGGTAAAATGGACAATTTCTTAAAAAAATAGCCATTTTTAGCGGGCCAGGCGGGCCGTGCCTGTCGGGCCTGGCGGGCCGCAAGCGCTAGCCCATTTCCCAGGCGGGCCTGGCGGGCCGTGCCAAATGGGCCAGCGGGCCAGCATAGGCTCGGCCCAGCACTGCCCGCGTCACGGGCTGTGCACAGTGGGCCGTGCCGTGCCACTGCCCGTTGACTGGCGGGCCGGGCCGGCACGGCCCATTTGACATCTCTACCACTCTGCATTTAGTGCAGCGGCTTCAAGTAGCAGATATTTAAACTATCAACTTTCACTGAAGTGCCGCTTTAACCATTCAAAAAAAAAAAGTGCTCTTTAAATGCCACAGTATCAACTCTATTTACATCAACTCAACCAGTGGGGCAAAAAAAAGTAAAATTTAGTTCTTGTAGGTGCAGGAAAATTATGACCCACAATAATCGGGGTGCCTTATAGGACTTATCCAAATGAAGAAGATGATCTGCTGCCTGAAAGCCTAAAAGAGAAGAGCAAACGGTCAGAGGACCCTGGCCTGAGCGGCGCAAGGCTCTCCGATGCCTAAGTCAGTAGGTGAACTGGAACAAAGGAAGGAGAGGAAGAAGAGAGGCAGAGTAACAGGTCTGGTTTTTGGTGTGCATCCCTGTAATGGAGGTCGCTCCTCCTCTTATAGAGGAGAAGGCCTACGTTGCATGGGGGAGGCTCATGATGACGCCCTGGCATGTCTAGGGGCGTCATCATGTCAGCCCACCATTCATTAAATGAGGGTCCGATCAGCCCACAAAGTAATAAATACGGTCCATTCCAGCCCACATTGCATTTAATGCCAGTCGGATCAACCCATAACGCATTTAATGCGTGTCATGTTGGGCCAGATCTTGTTGGACGCCTTTGGCGGTAGAGGTACCATCGGATCCACCCTCAGGCCTTGCCCTGATTTGGTTTCAGCCGTTGGATGTCGCCCTGTCAGCGATCTGGCGAAGATTGTGGACGGCTGGATGTCGCATCCGTCTTACTGGCTCGCGCCCCTATTCCTCCACGTGTCCGATGGCGTGGGGGGCGAAGGGCGCGAGTGGAGATTCTCTCTTACTTCGGCTTTCGTCCCGGCTCCTTTGGCCGAGGTCAAACTTTTAGCCGAGGTGGGCACCTGGGTAGCCGAGCTCGGCGCTAGCGGCCAGGACCTGCCTGACTTCGGCTGAGGCTTCTGCCCTGGTAGCCGAGGTGAGTTTGGTGCCACGTGGATGGCACGCGGGAGACACGTGAGAACGCTTAATCCCATCTTACGATCATGATTAACATAATCCTGGAGTTTTGGAAATCTCATCACACAGTTCTCCTTTAATATTTTTTTATAGTTCCATCAGTTACAAATGGACGTAGCTTAACAAGAAAGGTTCCGCTGGTGTAGATTTTGCATTGTCCAGGAATAAGTGAAGCTCAAGTTGCAGTTTTCTCTACCCTTGAAGCTGAGCATTAATCAGAACCTTGAACTCCCTTTTGAAGTCCAAAAAACAAACACAACTGGACTTCTATTGCTTTGTAACCCACATTCAAAAAGTCATGATGTTATTCTCCCAGCTAGTGATCTTAAGATCAACACTTACGTTAAAAATTGAATCTATTCTTCCCCTTTCAAAATTTAAATGCAAATGCCAAATGTATATAAACTCTCTCTTCTAACTATAAAAAGCATAGTGAGCTGGCCCAGCTTGTGGGCTTTCTTTTTTATTTACTCTTTGTTATTAGCACTGATTTGGTTGCCCTCCCATTGTAGAGATTGCAGAGGAGGCAGAGCTTTTCCACCATTCTTTGTACAGTGTACATCTCTTTTGGAGGTCAATATACTCTTAAACATTCATATATATATATATATCATAAAAGGAAACAACAATCTACATAAAGAAAAAGGTACAAAAGAACACATACTGAAATACATTGCGCAAAAAGAGATCTAACAGCTCCTTCTACTCAATGTTTTTCACAATCACCTTGCCTGTGTTTTACATTTCATCATAGACCCATGATAACATTCCATTCACATTTGCACAACAGAAACTAAATTCCATATGCATTCTATTCCCCCCCCTAATTCCAGAACTCCTACTACCCCTACTACTCTAACTATACCCACAACTCTCACTACTCCCACAACTATGGTATAGTCAAGTTGATAAACTTATAGCTATGACATAGTCAAGTTGATAAATTCCGGCAAGGTTGTTCACAAGGTTGATACTTACACACGAGTATATCTCAGTAAAGAAACAGGCACTAACTATAAACATCCAAGTTGATATGGCAAATAGAAATGAGCTAAAAAGTTAATTCAGGCCAATGATTTCGTGCAAGTGGGACCCATACATAGGAACGAGAGGTCAAACAAATGGGGATTTGAGATCAGAACAATCACGAGTACAAGTTAGCATTCCCCAAATTCAGGTGCTATTTTCAATTGAAGTCGCAGGCACCCAAAAGAAATGATGAAGAAATTGGAAGAAATTAAAGAGCAGATGTAAGTAGCAGAATACCAAATCATCATCCAAGGAAGAAAATGCAATCCCAAAAGCTATAGATAAGAAAAGAATACTCACCACCAAAAGCTTCTCGAAAGGAAAGGATATCTGTAACTGTAACTGCACTATTTGCTCTGTTGGAATTGGAATCTCAAAGGGGAACGTGAGAAATCTGGAAATCCGAGGGAGAAATCTCTTCTCTTCTCTGCTTTGTGTGCTTGTCTCCTTTTTTTTTTTTTTTGTTTGTTTGTTGATGAGGTCAAGGCTGAGTGAGGTGGTGCTCATTGCAGGGAGATGGAGGGATCGAGAGAGATGGGGATCACTAGGGTTCTCTGCATTGGGTGGTGATGGAGAGGATGGAGGCGAGATGGGTGATGGTTGACAAGCTTGGGGATGGACTTCACTGAGATGGCGACGGGTGGCTGTAGAGGGAGATGATCGACGAGATGCGTTTACATGTGAGAGGGAGCTGCAGAAGAGGGCAAGGTCATTTTTCCTGCAGCCGTGCTACACCGCCCGACTCTGAGACCGGGCGGTGGAGACTTTTTCTTTTTCCCGTCTCTGCTTTCGGTCCAGCGGGTGGGCTTCAAAAGGAGATCCCAGCTGGAGTCTAGCTCAGCGTCCAGATGGGATCGGGCTCTCTGTGGGCTCTACAATCAGGCAGTATAGACGTTTTGCCAAACAAAAAGGTCTTAGAAGTTGAAGTGTGTTGGCAACCTAGCACAAACAAAAACCACACAAAGTTGCCAAACACACCGAAAGTTCAGTAGCGGTTCCAGGAATTCGAGTCAGTGGGATCAATAAAAGACTTATTTTTCGCAAATCGAATAAATTTATTTTTCCATGTATCAACATTTGTCATCTACTTTCGATAATTCGACAAGTATAGTATAAAATTCTTAAATAATTTATTTCCGATAATCCGACAAAGATAATATTGAATTCTAAAAAAAAAAAAAAATTTATACATTGTTACTAATAGTTCTTAATCCAAAAGCAAAATTCAAATACATAAACTCCCACAGCTGCCCTTAACAGGTTTTCATGTGTTAAAATCGTTGCATAATAGACTCATTATCAATTCTTGCAACCACATCTTTTTCAATATATATAACCAAACAGTCATTCATCCATTGATTTCTTATTCGGTTACGCAACCTATTATTTATATACTTCATTGCTGAAAAAGATTTTTATGCCATCGCAGTCGTTGCTGGTAAAATTAACGCCAGTTTTAAAAGCAAATAAACCAATTGGTATACGATATCCTTCTTTGTCTCCACTAATTTTCTAGTAATGTCACCAATTTCTTTAAGTTCTAAAAACTCATTGCTGGAGTGCATATCAGCAATGTGGGCCCATTAATTTTACTTAATTCTTGGTAGACAGTTGGCCCATTAACTTAGGCAGTGGGTATTTTATATATGGTGACTTTTGTTCACTACCACAGAAACAAAGAAAAAGTGTAAAGTTAGCTAATGTGGGGGATGAAACTCTTAAATTGAGTGGGGTCAAAAGCTTCCCATAAGTTTAATTCATGATATAAAAAATTTTATTTTTAAATATTTTTTTCAATCTCAGTGGGGTCAATTGACCCCACTGTGATTAATGTGGAGCCGCCCGTGGATAGTTCAGTCAGTGTCATTGGCATGGGAGGACATAGGGGCCGACTTGGGGTAGGTCTTCCAATCTCATAGTCACAGCTGACAAAGAGAAGAGATTTTTTTGCGAAAAAAAGTAACCTTAAATACTGATTAGATGAATTGATTAGTGATATCATTATCGATATGGTACCCATTTTACATATATCTCACCTACTAAATTTATGTTTTAGTTTCTCCATCTTCATTTTTTAATGAAGTTTTCGCGAATATCGAAGAATCAATAAAACCCATTCTTTTCATTTTTGAAAGAAAAAATGGGTCAATGATGGTTTAAAAACAGAGAGAGAAAAGGAAAAATCGGAAAAGGGCTACGAAATTAATGGGAAGCTTTATGTATCATTGTTGATCAGGTCGAATGTTTTCGAAAGGTGTGGTGTGAACTACGCTTTATATCTGGTGAATGTTAATTTATGGCCGATAATCGACTTCTTCATGTTTTTCCATTTGAGATCCTCCTCCACACACAATTTACACACATGTCAAATTTCTAAAAATTGTTTTGCCTCAATCATTCGTTACTTAATATTTGCAAATTATTGTGTTTGGTCATCGAAGATTTTTCATTTTTGGCTTGATTGAGTTTTTGGATCTGTGCATTTTGCATTGAGGATGAGATTCTTTGATTAAGGGAGGAGTATAAACTTTGTCAATTCTAAACAAAAAGGGGGACACATGCATATGAGTAGTATGAGCAATATGAGTATAAGGGATTGATGATTGAATTTCAATTTCATGATATTGCACAAGTTTGAGATGACATGTTTTGTAGGACATCAAGACAAGTTTACAAGATGATACTGAACTGAATTGAAGATGGTTTCTGTAAGTGCAAAAAATGTGACTCACAAGAATAGGGGGGTGCCAGAACGGACTTATCCAAAGAGAATAGGAACTTCGATGCCTGTGCCTGGAACCTGAGAAAAGGAAGGAGAGTAGCAGGTCAGAGGACCCTGGCCTGGGCGGCGCAAGGCTCTCCGATGCCTAAGTTAGTGTATGAACTAAGCAGAAGATGGAGATTTTTTAGGAAGAAGATGGCATACCAAAATGGTGTATTCGTTGGCCTCCTTGTTTGTGAATTGTTCTTGTGTTTATATAGAGGAAGAGAGGAGGCAAGGGGTGGTTGACTGTCTTGTCATAGACCACTCTGTCAGGTACTAGGGAGGCGTAGTCCCATCGTAGCCTACTTTTCTTTAATTGCAGTCCCATCGAGTCTGTCTTGTCCCATCTGGCCATATCATGGCGCCTTGGGAGTTGTGGACGGCGATTTGTTAGGAGATATGGGCTGAGCTCTTGTCTTGTCGCATATGCCGTAGCGTGCTTGAGCGTCCATGGGAGGACAGCTGTCAGTGCTCAGTATTTTTACCGAGCTGAGGCTCTTTGGCCGAGATGGAGTGTCTCGCCGAGGTGAGGACCTGACGGAGATGGAGGGTCCTGGCACTGTTGCTGAGGTGGAGGGGCCTGGCACTGTCGCCGAGGTCGGGGACGACCTGGCTTGGCTAGAGACTTCTGGCAAAGGTGCCGAGATGGAGCACTAGGCCGAAGTGGGTTCTGCCGAGGTGAAGTGTCTGGCTGAGATGGACCTAGCTGGTGCGGGAACCCGAGATGGAGCATCTGGCCGGGACTCTAATGAGTTCGGAGATTTCCCCACACAAAGCCCCCCAGCTTCTGAGCTCATTAGACTTCTCTTTGAGGTCAGAAGCTAAGTATCATGGAGGACAACACTTGTGCCTTGGAGCTGTTTATCGCTTGAGATTGGTGGTATTCAGTCAACTGATTCGTCACCAACTGAGAGACTGAGACATGACCAGCTGGCTCGTCACTAGAGGTGCAGTCTCGTTGGAAGTATTCTAGTGATGCTGCCGAGAGGGCCAGCATTACTGCCAACCTGGAAACTGGCATTGATGCCGAGCTGAGGACTGGTACTGCTGCCGAGTTGGGTGCAGCTGAGAACCAAGATGTGCTCGCTGCCGATACCAGCATGAGGCCGAGAAGGTGATGTGGAACAGTCTCATCGGCATTCTAGTTGAGCTACCATTGGCTGAGATGAACTGTCATTGACCGAGATGAACCGAGAGTCTCGAGGATCTCGGCTGTGCGAGCCTGAGTCTGGGATCGATCTCGGGGGGTGTATGAACCCAGGGTTTTAGGGAAGACTGGATGTGTAAATCCGAAGTCAGTCCCAGGGTACATGAACCCAAGGGTTTTAGGAGCGACTGGATGTATAAATCATAAGTCAGTCCATCGGCACGTGAACCCAAAATTTAGGGACGACTGAATGTATGAATTCTGAAGTCTTCCCAAGGTGCATCAACCCAGGGTTTTAGGAGCGACTGGATGTATAAATCCTAAGTCAGTCCATGGGCACGTGAACCCAGAGTTTAGGGAAGATTAGGTGTATGAACCCTAAGTCAGTCCCTTTAGCGCTAGCCGAGATGGAGAAGCCTGGACGGTACGCCAGAACAGTCTCTTTGGCATTGGCCGAGACCAACATGAGGCCGAACCTGTGTGAAGCGCGTAGCTAGCACGAGGGCGACACCAACATGAGGTCGTTTAATGCGGTCGAGACCGGCATGAGGCCGAAACTAGCGTGAGGCGGAAACCAGCACGTGGATGGACCATCATGAGGTCGTTAAATGCGGTCGAGACCAGCATGAGGCCGAAACTAGCGTGAGGAGGAAACCAGCACGTGGACGGACCAGGATGAGGTCGTTTAATGCGGTCGAGACCAGCATGAGGCCGAAATCAGCGTGAAGTGGAAACCAGCACGTGGATGGACTAGCATGAGGTCGTTTGGAGGCCAAGAAGCCTGGGTGTATCTACCCGAGGACTTGGTTGCCCTGTTGCTGAACGCGAGTCACGCCTGAGTGTATAAAACGGCCCCAGGGTGAGCTCGGTGGCTTTGGATGACTGATGGCGGTAGAGGACCGTGCGATCAAGGCTGACAGCATAGGACCGTGCCGTCAAAATGATGGTAAAGGGTCGTACGATCGAAGCCGACAGTAGAGGGTTATGCCGATGTCATCGAAGCTGACGGCACCATCGAAGCTGACAGTAAAGGACCGTGCCGCCGAAATGACGGTAGAGGGTCGTGCGATCGAAGCTGACGGGCGGTCAAAGCTGACTGTAGAAGGTCGTGCCGGTGTCATCGAAACTGACGGCGCCATCGAAGCTGACAATAGAGGACCGTACCGCCGAAATGATGGTAGAGGGTCGTGCGATCGAAGCTGACGGGCGGTCGTAGCTAAGTGATGACAGGAGATGTCTAGCTGCCTCCCGAGCTGGAAGAGACTTCTGCAGAGCTGGAGGCTGCTAGCAAGCTGGAGACATCCGCCGAGCTGGAGACGTCCGCTGAGCTGGAAGCTACCTGGTGGCTTTCGTAAAGGTTGAACTGCTCCTGGGCTCGGGCTTCGTCTGCTTCTTGCCTGACAAATCGGTTTATCCTGGTCATCAGTGCTGCCATAGTGACCACGGGATACATGGCCAAGTCCCTCCGAAGCTCGTTGCCTG
This sequence comes from Litsea cubeba, assembly GCA_012931725.1. Lineage (NCBI taxonomy): Eukaryota > Viridiplantae > Streptophyta > Magnoliopsida > Laurales > Lauraceae > Litsea > Litsea cubeba. The sequence goes on from CM022946.1 coordinate 28,809,826, forward strand.
GTAGGAGGACTTGTTGGAAAGACAGGACTGCTATTGCATCTGAGGCATTCTCGATCTGGCTGTAGACAGCCCATAACCTTTTGGCGAACTGCTTAACGTTCTCGGTCTGCTTCATTCTGAGGGCCATCAGGTCGGCGGCTGACCTGGGGATGACCCTGTGAACTTGGGACTTCGTCATGAAGGAACTACGGAGCTGCTGCCAACTTTTGATCGATCCTTGGGGGAGTGCGCAGAACCATTTTAGGGCGAGGTCCCCGAGGCTGGAAGAGAAGACTCTGCAGTTCAGGTGGCCTGCACCGCCCCACACCGACATCCTCTGAGTGAAGTGCCGGAGATGTGCTGCTGAGTCCGAGGTTCCATCGTAAACGACGAACCTCGGGACTTTGAAATCTTCAGGAAGGTTGAAGCGTCTGATCTCTGGAGAGAAGGGAGATGTGCCGAAATCGTCAGAGTTCACCCGAACTTGAGCGAAGCCGGCCATCTCCATGTGCTGTCGTACTGCTTGCTCTATGCGTCGATCAAGCCACTCTCTGGAGTCGCAGTTGTTACCCGAGCTTTCGCCATGAGCCCACTTGCTTCTGTTGTCCTTCAGGGTGCGCCTTTTGGAAGGTAGAGTCGAGGTTGAATCCTTAGAGGATGAACCCGATTGAGTATCCTGCTGTTGGACGCTTGCTGGGCCAGATCTTGCTCCTGACCTTTCCCGGCGGGGGGCCGTCGGCAGCTGTGTCGACAGTGTCAGTGGCTCCTTTCCCTTTATGGTTCTTCGAGGCATGGTGTTTGGGAAGATGACTTTTTGTAGCCGTTTCAAGTGATACCAGGACTCTCTCAGATTATCTCTTAAAGTGAGAGGTCTCGGGTTCGAGTCCTGGGGAGGCTCCCCATAGGGGACAAATAAACAAAAAGGCAAATATGTGGGGAGACCAGCCTTGTGGGCACCGGCAGGTGGTGATCCCACTGGCAGTCGGGTTCAGCCGTGGGTTCGCGTCTCCTACAGTTTCCTTTTGTAATAAGTTTGAGTCAGGATTTTTCTTGGGTATGTTTTTCATTTAACTAGGAGTTTTGTTCATGAATTACCAAAGGGAGATATTAAAAGAATTTTTGAGTGTTGGCAAATTCATTGGGTGATGGACAAAGCTGAGATTTATATTTTATATGTGTTTTTCGAGATTGGACTACTCAAGATTGCATTTTTGAGAAAAAATTCAAGAGATCTGAAAATTCACTATGTGCGCTTGAGCGGACACCAGAATGTCACGCGCTCAAGCAATTCTCTCTTGTGCTCGAACCGGTCACACGAAGCGCAATTTTTCTGGAAAAAGAATCCCATCCTCTCGAGCGGGTCCCACCTTGCGCTCTAGTGGACGACGCGCGAAATTAGAATCCTGAACCAGAAACCACTTCCTAATTTCCTTCATCCTACTAATTTGAGTACTACTTGTCTAACAAGACTCAAGACACGAACCAAAGTCTATATATTATCATTCTCTCTCATTCAGCGCTTACTTCTCTCTCCAATTCTAAAGCCTAAACCATGTAAAAGCAAATTTGAGTAATGAAAATAAAATGTCCTCATATTTTCTATATGAACAGTATCTGGGATTTTTCTACACCGTTTTACAATTTTTTAGCGTACAAAGTTTAATCAAGTGTTTAATTTGGATGAGATTTAAAAAAAACACACAAAGGCAACCCATTTGTCGTACGGGCTTTATGCTAGTGCATGTACCAATATGCTTTTATTTATTGTATTGGTTTTACACAACCATAAGCTTGCTACACATGGACTCGTTGTCTATAAATAACCACAGTGACTACATGTATATTTTATACCTCAATATAGAAGTCCATAAAATAGATGATGGATATCTTCTACTCTTGCATTGGAACAACACGAAGGGGGTCCTCCAACTGTAAGGTAATGCCCAACTTACTGCACATATTTATCTCTTCTGGTGACATCTCGTTGGGAAGCTCCCATGCAAATGAATGAAGAAGGGACGCCAGCATTAGGTGCACCATTTTCAAGGCAAGAGGCGAGCCAGGACATATCCTTCGACCTGCACCGAATGGTATAAATTGACAATCTTGGCCTTTAAAATCAAGTTTAGAATGTAAGAACCTCTCAGGCAAGAAGGAAGCAGGGTTTGTCCAAGCATTTGGGTCCCTCCCAATGGCCCATGCATTCACAATAACTTGAGCATCCTTGGGAATGATATACCCACAAATCTCCACAGTAGACAAAGCTCTATGAGGGATGAGGAGGGGAGCTGGTGGGTGTAGGCGCAGGATTTCCTTCACTACTGCTTGTAAGTAAGGGAGTCGAGCAATATCTGATTCTTCCACTTGTTTCCCTTTGGGGATCATTTCCTTGAGTTCTGATCGAGCCATTGACATGATATTTGGATTGTGAAGCAACTCAGCCATGGCCCATTCAATGGTGCTTGAGCTTGTGTCGCTGCCCGCAACAAATAAGTCCTGGTTAGCAAACATTTGTCGTTAGAGAGGAAACTTGACTAATTCGATTAGGCGCATATTCTAGATTTCAAGAAAAAATAATAAGTTATATGTGTGTATTGCTTATAAGAAACTAGCTAGAACTCAAGCAACTTACGTAAACACTAGACACTAACCCAACCAGCTGCTCCAGCTGACCAGCAGCCAGAGGAAAATTAATAATAAAAGTTGATTGAGAACTTGAAGGAACAAGACCATGTAAAATTGTTTGCACCAAATCTCATAAACTTTTGTGTTTTTTTTTTTTCCTTTAGGTGTGGGGTGGGGCTCTATAACGTTTTAAAATTAAAACATGTGGCAAATTGGTAATGACGGTCGGTCTAGTTTTATGATTTACAAGAGGACAGGGGATTATTACACACAAATTATCTGATTTAATTGAGTTTCAAATGTCCAATCTAATTAAGCCAATGAAATGGCAATCAACCTCTAATAGAATAGCTTTTATTTTAACTACGCATTCTATATAACTTTAGATTGGGTAATTTGCTGCTACCAAGCCCCCCCCCCCCTCTCCCTCCTTCTTTCTTCCTCCCTCCCCATTTATTTTCTCTCCTTCCCTCCCCACCTCTTCCGCTCTTCCTTCCCAACCCAGTCATCGGCGGGGAAGGAGATTGGGCTGCAGCAGGCAGAAACCCTGCTGCGGGGGGGGGGGGGGGGGGGGGGGGGGGGTAAAACCGCAGTACCAATAAAATCCCTCTTTAATCTTTGAATAGAAACACATGTAAGGTCAGTCTTAGCTGTCTCTTTATCATTGGATGCTTTATCAAAAATGTAACGTTGAAGTGTGCGAGCACAACTAAAAACACGCACAAGTTCAAAGAAGATTTGAGGATTGATGACGTTCATGCACAGGTATGAGTTGGAATTCAGAAGTTCATGTTGTTTAATAGGGCCTGCCTATTTAATGTCTAGATGCAGCGGATGGACCATACGTGAAAATCTCGTGATTAAGATTTTTGCAGTAAAATAAAATAAGAAATGAAGAACCATACATATGTTGGAAATTTATACTAAAAGCATATTTTTATGTATTTGTCTTTGACCGATTTATTAGTATATTTTGGTCTTTCATCTTAATGAGAATTTGAATGGGCAAATGATTGCATTGTTTAATATTATGCATATGTGTGTCTTTTATTCTATAAAGTAGACAAGTTGGTGTATAAAGTTTAACTTATACACGGAAGACTTGTTTGTCGGTTCTTATAGAATATAAGTTGTTATTCACAATCTAGGTGGATTTGGACACACCATCAGTACAATTGTAGCATGATGTTTCAGCAGGCTTGTCTTGGCTGCGGGAAACAGAATAGTTTCAATATCATTATGCTAGTACACTTTGTGTGTATTGAACAGAACTGCTTTTTGGGTTTATTGTCTTTATACTGACTATATAAGACGATTAACATCCAAATGGTTATTATGAGTGCTTATACTCTTAATCCCGATATAAATAATATACACATATATTTAATGTTTCACATTTTGATTTACAAAGGAGTGAGATCTTTTATGGGTCAATAATCTCAGTAAATTGGATGACTACACTGTGTGTATGGTGCATATTAATTTATTAACGGAATCCACGTCCCGTGATAGGGATTGATAATATCCCCTTGATGAAGCTTATAAGTTTTGATAATGTCAAATCCTGTAGGTGGGCTTTGTGTCCGACATATCAAATAAGTTAAGTGTAAGGTTTCAAGGAATTATAAAGATATCGATTAAATATAGATGTCAGTAATTATTTAATCGATGGTATTTGAAATTTTAACGTAGGGAGATTATTAAGCATTTAATAATAAGAAGCTCGAAAATATTATTTTGAAAATAAGGATAGGAGTGCAATTATAATTCTCTAGTGAGCTGAATTATAATTTATGGAATTAGGATTCTAATTTGAGTCGAAATAAGGTTTTTTATTTCCATTAGAAGCCTATTCATTATTTACTTCTTAGGGTCCCTACTGTAGCCTATATATATGCGCTATTGCTCTCTAGGTTAAACACAAGAGAAATCTCGTTTTTTAGGGTAGAGAGAATTCGCAGAAGAGGCCCACTCCATGGTGTAAATTTTAGCATAGAGGAATACAGTAGAAGATCTTGGGATTTTCGAGTTGCTGTGTTACCGAGGTCAAATCAGAGAGATCTTGCAGGTATGATCTTCGATCATCGTTATTTCCGCATTTAATCTGTACGCGATATCAAAAGAAAAAACACACACAAAAAGTTGCCAACGCATTGATAGTTCATTCAGTGGCGTAGGCATAGGACGGTAAGGAGGTGACTTGGGGTGGATCTTCCAATGTAATGTAATAAACCATTTACTAACCCAAAAGCTTAAGCTGATAGGTGGAAGGCCCACGCGTGTATATTAAGACATGTCAAGCCTATTACTTAGGCGATGTGGGATGTGGGACTTCCCAACAACAGCTGACAAGCGAAAAGAGATTTTTATGAAAAAAGTAACCTTAAATACTTATTAGATGAATTGATATCGTTATCTACGTAATGATATTGTTATCTACATGATACCCATTTTGCATATATCCCACCTACTGGAATCAATGTTTTAGTTTCTCCATCTCTGTTTTCAATGAAGTTTCCATAAACATCGAAGACTAAGGGGAGAAATACACACTTAGAAGGATGAACAATTCAAATCCGACGAGATAATACACATATAAAAGGTTGTTTCTCTTCTCTTGTTTTCTTCTCCAAATATTCCAATGTTAAGACAGCTTTCTACTTACAGTGAAATGACAACCTTTTGTTTTTCTCCAAGCGCCTTGAAGCCTTTGGTAGTCATGATCTTTATTAATCTTCCTGTTCAATATATTAGAAGCCCTATTCTTTATTCAACAAACCTAACTCTCTTTGAAAAAAAATACCCAGTCAATGGTTATCAATGCTGAAATGCTGAGATTAACTAATCCAAGAGGCTTGGTCAATGGTGTTCTTGAAGCTAGTGGCTAGTATGTTGGAATTTGAGATGACTTGAGAAGTCTTTTGATGAATTGAAGAAATTTAGTATCTTAAGTATTGTTTTGAGTTGGAATTATTGTCAACACAATGTCACAAGCATGATGATAATAGGCTGGTGTTGATAGAGCTAGAAAGAAGAATAAGAATTGAAACAGGTCAGGAATTCAGAATTCCTGAAGCAGAGCATGCGGTCGACCGGGCACCCCATGCGGTCGACCGAAGCAAGAGAAACCTGCAGAAAAAGTTTCAGACTGCTCCCAGTTATTTTCGTGACACAGTGTGTCTTCGGTCGACCGGGACCCCAGGATGTCGACCGAGCACGAAAGTTGTCTGATTCCAGACAGTGTATGATGTCGACCGAGCAACACAGGATGTCGACCGAGCACGGGAAGACAAAGTTGCGCAGAAACAGAAGTCTTGCACGAAAATTCAGCATTCTTATCTAATTTGTTTGGGACTCTTTCTAAACGAATTGTAGCCTGTTTTGAATACAATTAAGGGTTAACATAACCTATAAAAAGGCATGTATGGGTCGTTCTAAAGTACACCAGAAGAGAGAAAGAAGAGAAGAGAAAAGAGAGAGAGTTTTGGAGAGAAGAGAGTGTTGTTGCTGTGTGCTGTTGTGCTGCATCTTTCTACAGCAAGTGTGGACGAGGATGTGCTCTTGAAGATGGTATTTCGTCCATAAGATAAGTGTCTCTCTGTTTATGTTTTAATTTCAATTTGTAAGGGATTGAGAGAGAGAGATTGTAGAGGGGAAGGTCTATAGAAAAAGGTTTCTATTCTTGTTCTGTAGAACATCAAGTTGGTGCTTGGTGTCTGGGGTTTGGTGATCCTATTGGTTGGTGCAGATAAATTGTAAAGGGAGTCGGTGCTTCCTAGATAGTTGGTGCTATCTGAAACTAAAGGGAGTTGTTGCTTCCTAGATAGTTGGTGCTATCTGAAACTCAAGGGAGTAGGTGCTTCCTAGATAGTTGGTGCTATCTGAAACTAAGGGTTGGTGCTTTTTGTCGTTGTTGCGACTAAATAAGATTCAGATCTGTCCCGGATTGGTGTTCGGACAGTCTTTGAACCGTGGACGTAGCCTTTCGGTGAACCACGTTAAATCTGGTGTCATTGTGTGATTTGATTTGCTTTTGTTGTTAGTTTGGACCTGTTGAAAAAGGAATCACTGATTCACCCCCCCCCCCCCTCTCAGTGATCGCGATATCTAACAATTGGTATCAGAGCGTAAGGTTCCCTTGAAAAGCTTAACACGCTAAGGGTGATCTCTTGTCAAATCATATGGCAACCAATACAGGGAATAAGAAAGCACCTTTGTTTGATGGTTCTAATTACTCCTTCTGAAAGATCAGAATGCAGGCTTTCATTAAGTCACTTGGCTATGATGTCTGGGAGACTGTCAGAGTCGGTTACAATATTGCCATTGTACCCAATGATGCTGCAACGAAGAAGTTAGCAGACAACGACTCTAAGGCGCAGAATGCACTCTTTAGTGGCCTTGTGGACAGCGAGCTGGTCAAAGTAATTGCATGCAAAACAGCCAAGGAAATATGGGACAAGTTGAAAAGCATTCATGAAGGAGATGAGAAGATCAAAGAAGCAAAATTGCAAACCCATCGCTCTCAATTTGAATCTCTTCGCATGGAGGAAAGCGAGAATGTTGACTCATACTTGCAACGAGTGAATGAAGTCACGAATGACATTCGTGGACTAGGGGAAGAGATAAAAGAACCAGTCATCGTCAAAAAGGTTCTAAGATCTCTTCTTCCCCGGTTTGATTCAAAAGTCTCAGCCATAGAAGAAGCCAATGATCTGAATGAATTTTCCATGGATGAGTTGCATGGTTCACTCACTGCCTATGAGATGCGCATAGGTAAGACGTCTTCATCTGATAGAGAAGCGGCCTTCAAAGTTCAGAAAAAGGGAAAAGAGACTGCTGGTCATGATTCTGATATTGATGATGATGAGCTTGAGGCTCAATTTGTTAGAAAGCTGAAGAAAGGAAGCAATGGAAAGTACAAAGGGAAGCTACCCTTTAAATGCTTCAATTGTGGCGGTGTTGGTCACTTTGCTGCGAAGTGCCCGCTGAAAGAGAATAATGATGATGACTCTTATGTTGATAAGAGTAAGTGGAAGAAAAATTTCAGAAAGAGGGGCAAATCAAAAAGCTTCATCAGTCAATATAATGACAGCACGTCTGAAACTTCAGACGATGATGAATCAGCCGAGGCAACTGAAGCTCTCTTCATGGTTACCGTTGAAGAAGAAGAGGAGCAAGAGCCGGAAGAGGAAGAGGAGGCTGAGGTCAATCTCGAAGAAGAACTCATTGCCGCACTTGAGGAGCTTAGCATGGAACGAAAAACAAGTAAGAAAAATCTGAAACTTCTTCATGAATCTGAAAGTTCAATTATTGCTTTGAAAACTCAAGTTGAAGAATATAAAAGAATGGTGGAAGTCCTTCAAAATCAAATAAGTATCAAAAAGGAAGAGGCTATGAAACTTGAAACTGAAATCGCTAGAGCAAAGGCTGAAAACTTGGAAAGTAGCCGAAAACTCAAAGCACTCCAAGCGATTGAAGGGACAATGAAACTCAATGAAATTCTGAAAGTTCAAAAGCCCTTCCACAATAAATTTGGTATTGGATTTGAAACCGAAGAGTCCTCTAAAGCTGCACCTTCTTTGCTTATGAAACAAAGTGCCATACCTCTCAAGGCTACAAAGCATCAAATTCAGCCTAATATTGAGATGTCAATGCTTGGAGAACTAAAGTTCTTCCTTGGTTTACAAGTTCAGCAGCTGAAACATGGTATCTTCATATCACAGATGAAATACATCAAGGAAATGCTGAAGCGATTTAACATGGAAGACAGCAAGCCAGTGAGCACACCAATGACAACGAACACAAAGCTAAGCAAAGATGATAAGGGTTCGTCCGTTGATCACACCACTTATCGTTCTATGATAGGAAGCTTGCTTTATTTGACTGCTACAAGACCGGATCTTCTGCAAGCAGTGTGTATGGTGGCTCGATTTCAAGCATCACCAACTGAAACGCACCTCACAGTAGTAAAAAGGATATTTCAATATCTGAAAGGTACCATGGAGCTTGGCATTTGGTATCCTAAAGGCAAATCCTTTACTCTTGTTGCATACTCTGACGCCGATTGGGCTGGTTGTATAGATGATCGCAAGAGTACAAGCGGTGGTGCATTCTATCTCGGTGACAGGTTGGTGGCATGGCATAGTAAGAAACAAGACTCCGTATCCCTTTCTACAGCGGAAGCGGAATATATTGCAGCGGCAACTTGTTGTACACAAGTGTTATGGATGCGGCAAATGCTCTCTGATCTAGGAGTTCCGATAACGGATCCTACGCCGATCCTCTGTGACAACACTAGTGCAATCCACATCTCCAAGAATCCTGTTCAACATTCTAGAACAAAGCATGTAGCAATTCGCTATCACTTTCTCAAGGAAAAGGTTGCAGATGGTGAGGTAAAGTTGGAATATGTCCCAACTACTGAGCAAGTTGCTGATATCTTCACAAAACCTCTGCCAAAAGAAGTCTTCGAGTATCTCCGAAAAAAATTAGGAGTTACTCACTCTCCTAATCCTTAGGAGAAGGGCTTGAAAGGGGGAGCAAAGTATTCCTTGAATATCCTATTCGCTCCTTCGATGGTCCCTTTGGACTTGTTGTCAAAGGGGGGGAAAGACTGAAGCTAGGAGAAAGCTATGTTAGAAGATGTTAGAAGAAGTTATGCTATGATAACTTTGGGGGAGTTTGGTATCAAGAATGTGAAGATCTTGATTTTCTTAAAGACAGGGGGAGACTATGGTTCTGAAGAAGCTTCATGAAGATCAACTAGATTAATGTGTTGAAGTTCCAATAGTGTTGCCAACAATTCCAAAGGGGGAGATTGTTGGAATTTGAGATGACTTGAGAAGTCTTTTGATGAATTGAAGAAATTTAGTATCTCAAGTATTGTTTTGAGTTGGAATTATTGTCAACACAATGTCACAAGCATGATGATAATAGGCTGGTGTTGATAGAGCTAGAAAGAAGAATAAGAATTGAAACAGGTCAGGAATTCAGAATTCCTGAAGCAGAGCATGCGGTCGACCGGGCACCCCATGCAGTCGACCGAAGCAAAAGAAACCTGCAGAAAAAGTTTCAGACTGCTCCCAGTTATTTTCGTGACACAGTGTGTCTTCGGTCGACCGGGACCCCAGGATGTCGACCGAGCACGAAAGTTGTCTGATTCCAGACAGTGTATGATGTCGACCGAGCAACACAGGATGTCGACCGAGCACGGGAAGACAGAGTTGCGCAGAAACAGAAGTCTTGCACGAAAATTCAGCATTCTTATCTAATTTGTTTGGGACTCTTTCTAAACGAATTGTAGCCTGTTTTGAATACAATTAAGGGTTAACATAACCTATAAAAAGGCATGTATGGGTCGTTCTAAAGTACACCAGAAGAGAGAAAGAAGAGAAGAAAAAAGAGAGAGAGTTTTGGAGAGAAGAGAGTGATGTTGCTGTGTGCTGTTGTGCTGCATCTTTCTACAGCAAGTGTGGACGAGGATGTGCTCTTGAAGATGGTATTTCGTCCATAAGATAAGTGTCTCTCTGTTTATGTTTTAATTTCAATTTGTAAGGGATTGAGAGAGAGAGATTGTAGAGGGGAGGGTCTATAGAAAAAGGTTTCTATTCTTGTTCTGTAGAACATCAAGTTGGTGCTTGGTGTCTGGGGTTTGGTGATCCTATCTGTTGGTGCAGATAAATTGTAAAGGGAGTCGGTGCTTCCTAGATAGTTGGTGCTATCTGAAACTAAAGGGAGTTGTTGCTTCCTAGATAGTTGGTGCTATCTGAAACTCAAGGGAGTAGGTGCTTCCTAGATAGTTGGTGCTATCTGAAACTAAGGGTTGGTGCTCTTTGTCGTTGTTGCGACTAAATAAGATTCAGATCTGTCCCGGATTGGTGTTCGGACAGTCTTTGAACCGTGGACGTAGCCTTTCGGTGAACCACGTTAAATCTGGTGTCATTGTGTGATTTGATTTGCTTTTGTTGTTAGTTTGGACCTGTTGAAAAAGGAATCACTGATTCACCCCCCCCCCCTCTCAGTGATCGCGATATCTAACATAGTATGCCTCTTTTTTTCCTTTTTTTTTTTTTGTGCTTTCTCTTCTTTTGTCTTGCTTTTACGCTTTCTTGCTTTTTTTTCAAGAACAAGTTAATATTTGTTGACGCGTTCATCCATTACAAGCGTTCATTTCTTCTCTTAATCTTCTAAATTAAGAGAAGCTTCATTGAAAACGGAGATGGAGAAACTAAAACATCGACTCTTCTAGGTTGGTGGGCGGGACATTTGCAAAATGAGTGTCGGGTTGATAACGATATCATTACGCATGTAATGATCATATCGTTACATGTTGTCGGGAGGGTGATTCTGTCCTAAAAAAATGTATTATACCTTAATCTATCAATTCTTTATTTTTCATAATCAATTTATCTAATTAGTACTTAAGGCTAATCTTTTCATGAAGATTCTGAGAGAGAAATACTAAGTTCATAAGGAATATGATCACTAATCACGTTGCGGCCATATTCTCATGGTGGGTGCATTAAAACTATTTAGGAGGTACTGTCTGTTTAATGGGGCCCACCTTTTCTTTTATGTACTCAGGAAAAATGAAATAAGACAGAAGAAAAAACTAATAACTCTACATAGAAATAAAGAAGGGGATTTTACTGAAAAAATCACAAAATATAGGCATTTATTTGAAATGGTCCTTGCAAAACGTGCAGCACTAACTAGGTCCTCCCGCCAATTTTTTTTTATTTTTTTATACTTTTTTATGAGTGACGATAGCGTCACCATGGGCGACTCATGGGCGACGCTAGCGTCGCTCATCGCACCCCATGCGTCGCTCGTCATACCTTCTTCCCTTCTTTTCTTTTCCCTTCTTTCTCTTCTTCCTCCTCCTCTTTCATCTCTGGACTTAATCCAACAGCCAGTTTCCTCTCCCCCCACATCTTTCTTCTTCCTCTCTTTCGGTTTTCCAACATGTTCTCACGCCTCCACCTTGATAGTCCCAACCCCATCTCCAAAATCACAAAAAAACCACTCCCCTTCTTGAATCAAAAACCCATTCTCCCAAATCCCATAAGTTTCTTAAAAAACCAACAAACCCCACCCAACCCCAACCCCAACCCCAATCCCAATCCGCTCTTCGATTATTGCCACTGTTTCTGCCCCCAAGCCCCTAAATTTTTCAAAAACACCAAACACCCAGAAAATCAATCCATCAAATAAATTCTCTTACCAGCAGCAGAAAATCAGCTCTAAGAAACCCACCAATGGTCAGATGTAGCCCATACAAAAACGAGAATCATTCAAAACCCATCAATCAAAATTAGGTTAATGGGAGACTTTAAAATTAAAAAACGAGATTGTTATAAACTTGTTTTAAAATTCTTTATCTTGCATCTTTGAAGGTTTACAACAATCTGATCTAATAGCTAGATAATGAACAAGTTTGAAAGAAAGGAAAAGAAAGAGGAATCTTGAGACCCACCATATCATAACACCCTTCTCTCCCCCACAACATACAACTTGGAACCCACCATATCATAACACCCAAAGAACCTACATCACCCTTTCATCAGGGCTCGATTTGATCTTCCTGGAATCGGAGATTGAGAAAGAGGAGAAGGAGAGGAAGAAGGAGAGGAAGAAGGAGAGACCAGGAGATGGCGAGACGAGGGACGCTAGCGTCTCCCCTGTCAGATACGAGCGACACTAGCGTCTCACTCTTCTCAAAGTTGAAAAAAAAAAAAAGCGAAACAATGCATGACGGACCGTATTCGTGTTGTATAATTTATAAGGACCATTTCCGATGAATGACTATATTCCGGGACCTTTCCCGTAAAATCCCCAATAAAGAATGATACGTACATCAAAGTTAGAGAACTTATGTTTGCCACTTGACTCCTCTGATAAAAACAAAACATACTTCACTAGAGCCGAGAAAGAGGCTCTAGAAAGTCATGATTTCATTTAAATAATTTTAAAATATAAAAAAATCAAAAACTTATAAAATATAAATATATCTTCTTATTTGCATACATTTATTATTATCAAATTAAATTAATAAATTCATATATGCAAGAAAAGTAATATAATAAAAAAAATGGAAAAAAAGAATTAAAGATGTTACATATTATAAATTTTTATTAGTCCAAAAATTGAATGTAAAGTCCAATCATCAGTTTAAGTTGATGACTTCAAACCTCTCCAAAATTATTAAAAAGAAATATTTAAAATAAAAATAAAATATTAAAATGAGGTGACTCAGCTAATTCTTCTACGTATTTTACCTGGTCCCTAGTCAAAATATGATTACTTAATGAGAACAAGAGGGAACTAAAGGGAGTTTTACCACAAGCAAGGCTTTGATTTCGTGGCGCTTAAGCTGAACCCCCTTCTCGTTCTGAATTCTGATGATCAAGAAGCACATCCAAAAAATCCTCTCTCCTTGAATAATCACCCAATGATCTCTCCCTCAGACGCCGGTCGATCATTTCATCAAACAGATGGTACAGCTTCTCAAGATACCCCCTCGATCGGCGCCTCACCACTTGCAAATCCATCCACCTCAGAAACGGCAGGTAATCCGAAACATTGGGCCTCCCACCCTCCTCCAAGAGCCCCCAAACCACATCCTTAAACTCCTGCGCTTCCTCAGACCCCAAAGCCACCAGATCCACCGAAAAGAGCGTGTTCGACATCAGATTCAAAGTCGTAGCGAAAGCGGCACGTCCGATATCCACCGCCCGTTTCGTGACAGAGCAGTCGCGCACGTGCGAGACCAGCTCCTGCACTTTGGCTCTTCGCAGGCCGATGTTTGCGTCGAGGCTCTTGACGGTCATGATCTGAGTCTTCAAGAGGGCCCGGAGGGTTCGCCAGCGAGGGTTCGGCGGGGTCCACGCGACCGAGGACTCGTGGTAGTTGAGGACTCGAGTTGCGTCGGCAACTGTTCGACCCGAGAAGATGAGGTCATGCTTGAGGAGGAGTTGGTTAGCCATGGTGGCGGTGGAGACGACGAGTGTGGTTAAGCTTCCGAGTTGGAGTGTCATGAGGGGGCCGTAGAGTTGGGCGAGTTGGGCGAGGGACTCGTTGGGTTTTTGGAGCCGAGTTTGAAGAGGCTTCCTACGATGGGGAGAGGGAAGGGGCCTGGTGGGAGTTTACTGTTTCTTGTTTGGAGGAGGAAATGGATGCATGTCCAAACTAAGAGAATTAGGCCGAGAAACGTTAACAAATCCATTCTCTCTCTCTCTGTTCTGTGCGCGCGCAAACGGTGCAAAGCAGAGGTGTTGAGTGAAGGAGAGAAGGCTTCTTCACGTACTTATAGATGAGGTAGGGAATTAGTAGGTGGGGCCACCATGTAGCTCCGCCTGCTAAAAAGCCTGATCACCTGGCCGACCAACCTGACTGCACACTTGGTGTGATGCCCCGGAGTCACACATTAATTATAGAGAGGAAATTGATTGAAATTATATGTAGATCTCACACCCTTACCTTATATGAGGCATTTTGATAGTTTGAGGCCCATCAGAAACAAAACTGTGAGGCCAGTGGGCCCAGGTGCAAGTGGGCGGGTCAAGAGGGCTTACTGCACGGGTACGTGCAGCCCGAGAGTCCCACATCAACTATAGAGAGGAAAGTGATTGGAATTATATGTAGATCTCACACCCTTACCTTATATGAGGCCCACTCTTACCTTATATTAGACATTTTGATGGGTTGAGACCAATCAGAAACAAAACCATGCATGTGTATAGGGTGGGGCGTTACACTTAGCATTGGATCTAACTTCAGATTTTTTAAGATATCAACTACTCGAATTTTATTAGAACAATGTTTGGACAAGGATTAAGCTTCCAACGCCTAAACGAGAGATTATAATCATTCTATGGCCTGACAGTTTTGCACACTCCTAATTCACATTGGAGCTTCTCAAGTGGGTCTCACTTTTGGTGGATATCAGCATCAGCCTTCAGCTCGTTTGACGTCTTTTTTTCATGAACGAATCTTCATTTCTCTGAAACAAAAGCATTAAAAACATGTTTGGCTAAATGACTCTAATCGTTTCAAAGAAGATCTGACTGCTCCATTTCAAAGGAAAATTTAAAACATGTAAAATGGTTTCTCCATAAATGGAAGTCTTCAAAGGAAAATTTAAAACATGTAAAATGGTTTTCCCATAAATGGAAGTCTAAATAGGTTTTGCCACTTAAAACTCTCTCATGAGTCATGTCTCAGTCGAGCTGTCTCACCTACCCCTCTCTCTCTCTCCTCTCTCCTCTCTCCTCTCTCTCCCGTCATTTAGAACGTGGAGTTTAAAGTCCATATTATTGAGCACCATGCTATATACGTGAGGGTGGGACCCATTCTTTTTGAGCTCAAACTTAAAAGATATATGATTGGAGGAGATGAAATACACTTTGAACAATCCAGATGATCTCTATGTGGGCTCACCATTGAGTTCAGAAAAAATATTACTCGGTCTAGTGTGATTTCTGCGACAAAGGATCCAAACTCTTCATTTTCTTCCTCCACTTCTCTTTGTCTCAGTTGCCTCTCCCTCTCCCTTCACTCAATCATTTCGAAAGTAAGAAAATTGTTCCCAAAGAGTAAAAATTCACTACAATGATTTGCACTTTTGTCGGCGCTAAATAAGCGCCGGTAAAGGTCCATAAAACCCCGGCGAAAACTATTACCGGTGAATTCTCTTGCGCTGGCAATCCGCCGGGAAAAGCTTGCCAGTAATAACATTTGCCGACGAAAAAGAGGTAGCGCCGGTAAAAGCCTATACATTGCCAGCGTTTTATTTCACTGGAAAACGAGTTTATTCACTGGAAAAAGAGGTTTATTTTTTCAAAAATAAATGTTCGAAAAACTTTTGCCGACATTATTTTGCGTCGAGAAAAGTGGTTTATTTTTCAAAAAAACTTTCACCGAAGTTATTTTGCGCCGGGAAAAGATTTCCAATTTACGAAAATTAATTTCTCAAATTTTTTTGCCGACGTTTTTTCTTGCGTCAATATTTTTTTAATATATTTTTTTATTTATTTGATTTTTAATTTTCTTTTCCTGTGTGTCACCTGAATAAATTGAAATTGCTAATTCCATTATCAAGACCAAATCTACTACACACCCAACATTCATTTCCTTTCCAAAAATCATTAAAAAATGAAACAAGAAAATTCATTCTACTTCATATTAATATTCAAACATCCTTTCAACATTGAAAGCACTTTACCATTACCATTAGAAAATTAAAACAAATGCTGTAACGCCCTAATTTCGAATACCAAAAAAACCGTCAAGGTACCGAAGTTGGCGCGCTACTTCTCATAAAATCCGAGAACTTCGAAGATCGTAGGTCTGCAGTGAGGTCGAATTTAAAATTTTTTGAACAATACAATATCAATAGTTAAATTGCGGAAACATAAAGAGTAAAGCGGAGGCAATGATAAAGATAGCGGAAGCATAAGGTATCATGATATATCAAATGTAACAAGGTTGAAGTCCAGCCTAAAAATGTCAAGTGATAAGAACAAAGGTTTATTACATATTTTCAGTCACTACCCAGCTCACTACACAAAAACTCAAAACCCAACAACAGATAAATGCTCAAACCCCAGGTACTGGCTCTCCAACCTCCAGCTCGACCTCTTGGTCGGTTGGTCCCCATCCCTAGTCTCCTGCTATGAGTGCCTCTACGAGCGCTAGCGCACCATCCTCATACTCGGAGTTAAAACCTAAGCACCAAGAATGGATCAGAACTAAAGACCTGGCAAGTCACAGTATACAAGTAACATATGATGTATGCATCAAAAGAGTAGAGACAGTAATAAAGTTAAATAGAATGACAATGAGATAGAATCTAGGCAGTTGAGTAAGATAAGCATTAAGGATCAAAATAAACAAGATATCTAATCTATACAATGTGGCACATTCACACGAGCTGGACACCGCGGGATATTATATCGCTGCCCTCCCATACTGAACACAGTTGCAGCGGGGAAACCTCACCAGTGTTAGGAAATGACAAGCCCCGCAATCAACATCTTCACCACACTCATCACTTAGAGACCGGACCCGGTATCATACCATCCGTCTACAACAATGCTCATCATGATAGCTCACTCAACACTCACAGTAGCTCCTATTAGTGATGATCAGTCCAAAGGTTGAGCTTATAACAACTGAGTGAATGTCTATGCAGACTCAGGAAATAATAAAGGTTTGTGTCTATCTAGTCATTGCCTTGTGTGAACAATGTCCTAACAAAGACTTTAAGAAGTCCAAGTACCCAATTCAATCCATGGATCATAGTCCAGGTCCAAGTCCAATCATTAAATCCATACCAAGACCCACCAAATACATGACCTGGTCTATAACAGTCCAAATGAGGTAACAAGTCCATTTCCAAAGATATACAATTCATTCTCATCCATAATGAATTACAAGAACAGTACAATCCAACCTCTTCATTCTTTGGTATTCCACATCCAATCTTAGGCTATAAAAGGGCCCGTCTAGCCATAGACACGGATTAATGTTCACCCAATCACATCATCAGGTCACCTCTAAGTAGTCCTACGTTCAGGTCATCCATTTTTCATTTAATTAACAGTTATAAGCAATAGCAAGGACAATAGAGTGATAGCAATAGTATAAATGAAATAAATATCCAGGTACAAGAATCAACGGGATATATCAACAGTCCATCATAAGTATTGGTCCACTTTCAGGTTCAGGTCCAACTCAGGTAATTCGATCTCTAAATGAAGTCTCAGATGTCAATGGATACTGTGTTTAGTGCTCCAGAAGTTACGGACATCATTGACAACGTTTAAAGGTCGAATCATTTTAAAATACATAACCTAGACCCTAATTGGTGGACCCCACGAGTCAAGGTTGAGCCACACCATTGACTCGTGCTTGGCATATCAATAGAAGTCCATTTGGATGGTCAATGGGGCCCACGAATGATCAAAACATCAAAAATTAAAATATGGAAAAAGTCACTGTACAGTGTGCTCGGTCGACCCCATGGCCTGGGCGGTCGACCCCACACACTAGGATCAGAGGCAATTCACCCTAAGGTAAGGCCTGATATTTCTGGAATTTCCTGTGTGCTCAGTCGACCTCCTGGCCTGGTCGGTCGACCACGCATAATGGAATTTCTGGTTGAAGAATGTCCCAGGTTCCAGTCTCTTATTCCTGGAAATCTTGTATTCTCGGTCAACCTGGCACAGGGATCGGTCGACTGAGGGCATAGGGTTCTTGGTCCTGAAGAGAAGTCCAATTGCGCGGTTTTCCTACTGAAAATTCAGTGTGCTCGGTCGACCTGGCACAGGGCTCGGTCGACCGCGCACACTGATTTTTAGATCAAAATGAAAAATCCTGCTTTCAGCCAATTTTCAAAATCTCTTTGTGCTCAGTCGACTCGGAACAAGTCTCGGTCGACTACGCACACGGGGCTATGAGCCTGTGGGAATTTGGCTGAGACCTGGTTTTTCCCAGGTTTCAGTAACAGGGTCCGGTCGACCGAGTACACTAGCCTGTTGCAAATTCCAGAATTCTGAATTTCCTTCTTCTTCAATCCAATTTCCACCAATACTCATTCAATCTCATCCAATCACCATAAAAACAACAAGAAACATAAAAAGCACTTCAATATACATCCAACCATCTAATCCTTGGGCCATTGATCTTCCAAATGAGATCAACCCATCCATCAATGGCCAAAAATCCATGAAAACATGGTCAAAGGTAGATCTATCAATTCTAACATCAATTGAATAGAAAATTACAGAATCAAAGACAATAAACATTCATTCCATGTTAAGTAAGTATATTGCACTTGCCTCAATTCAATTGCAAGAAGGAAAGAGAGAGAAAATAGAGATCCAAGCTCCAAATATCAAAATTAAGCTCTAAGGTCTTCCACACAAACAATTAGCCCAAAATCTCAAATCTAGAAGAGATCTCTACACCTAAACCCACATCCACAAGAGAATTACTATAAGAAAGGAGATCAAGAGAAAGAAAAAGAGAATTCTAGGGAAATTAAATTGGAAAATGGTTCTTACCTTGATTAGAAGAGGGAGAAGAGATTAGCAAGATAGAGATAGAGACTCTTAGTAATAAGTTGTAGCTTAGTAGATGACCTTCTTCTTGAGGTTCTAAATCTAGGGTTTCTAGAGAGAGAAAGAGCTAGATGGGAGAATTGGAGGGAATTAAGAGTGTTGGAGGAAAATGAGGGAAGAAGAGAGAAAAGAGAGGGAAATGAGTTGAGAAGAGTATCATACATATGGAATGGGAGGGATTTAGTATATATAGGTTGGGGTGTAGCTAGGTACTAAAATACCCTTTTAGTTTGAATAGGATTAGAGTTAAGGCCATGGGTAGTTTAGTCTTTAGGTGAGGTTTCTAGAAGCTTCTCAAGTGAATACGCCCCGATAGTAAATACTAATTCTAAGCTAGGGCCCCTAACTTACTAACTCTAGAAATTGTAAAAGACACCATATTGACTCTATAAATTACACAACAAGGCTAATCTAACAAAAACCTAGGAAAATATCTATCTACCCTTACTAAACCCTATTAATTAGTATAATTAGATACTCTAGGCTACAATATAGTATTGAAATTCAAATTGAGGGTCCACAAGGGGTGGGACCTCACAAATGCTAACATTCTATTATATACCAACATTCAAATGCCAATACAAATTTACATATTCATATATGATCATTTCATTGTTGCACCTTTCCAACACCTGCACCATTGTTTTAAAAAACTTCATGCATCCCTTTTTAACGTATAGCAATATGTTACTCCCAGATCTAAGGCAAGCCATCATGCTGAAGTATGTCAGCTCTGCCACGTGATTCACCAAAAGCCCGAGAAGAACTTGCAGTTGTATCCTTTTCAGTGCCACCTTGGGATTGTTTTTGTTCCTCAAAATTGCACATGCCACTGAAAGATGGAATTACAGAAGGGCATGATAAAAATGATGACTGCTTCTTCACATCACCGCTTCCATCTAAATATCAAGACAGGTAAAAGTAACACGATAAGATATAAGAAAGTGTTGAAGTGCCAAATAAATATATCAAAATGTATAAGAATGGGTTGATGTGCAAAATAAAATCAAACACAAAAAAAGGATCTGCAATTCAACCAAACAAGAAGGTGAAATCATACCTGAAGCAACCATATTTTTTGAATCTATTCTAGCAGTGAAAATAGTTGATTTGGATGAAGTACATAATCTTTCATCACGCTTTGCTCCCTTTGTCAGAGATGTTGTGGTACCAACCATTGGTGACACAGGGCGATTAGACATAAAAGACTTCTTCCTTTCTATCATATTTTGTTTTTTCCCATGCTTCTCGAATTGTCAGAACAAGAGCTAATAGCAGACTGCAATTTAGCATCTGAATCATTGGTATTTGGAGAGGCCTGAGATTGTGCTTTCAAAGGACAAATTTTTCCTAAATGTTTGAATCAACTCCTTTTTTCTTGTGACACCACTGGAAAATTCTCTAGTCAACTTTTGTTTCTGAGAAACATCATGTATCTCTTTGGCTTTTGGCTTTGAGTTATTGACAGTAGATGGCCTTGAAAGAGAACCTGAAAGAGTTTTGAATTGTATAGCTTTAAAGAAAATTACACCAACCAAGAGATGAATTGCCTCTGCCTTCTAAATAAAGCAAGTTACTGACCCAAAAACAGCGAAGGTATTTAAACTTACTGTGAAGTCGTTCTTTCATCCATGATGCATAAGGACTGGAAGAAGCAAGCAGGTGAATAGTCTCCTGAGAACCATTAGAAAGCAGCTTGTGGGTGAAGCTACTGGATGCACTGGCTTTAGTTTCCCAACATTCGAATTCTTGAATGAATTCTCTTGGGAGAGTGCAGCCCTTTTGGAGCTGGTCGTCCCTGGTGATCCAACAGTTGTTTTAACAGCATCTTTATTTAAAATTGAAGCAACTTTTATATTTTCTACATGCATTTCGGTGGGAACCTTAGGAGTTGCCATGACTTTTATGGCTTGGTTTGCCTCTGCCTTCTGTGCCTTGTTCTTCGACTTTGGAAAAAGTTCTTTTTCACCCAATGATGATGATTTTGGAGTTTCCGAAACCACTTCAGTTTTAACCAGTTTTCGCTTCTCAGAATCTTCTTTGAGATGGCATTCTTCACATAGCCAGTCACTTTTTGGAACTTTATGCAACATTATTGGCATGCAATAGCTAAATGACATTAAATGAATGTGTTACCCTTAAAGGTGAATATATATATATATATATATATATATATATATATGAATGTGAAATAGTCAATAAATATAGTACTAGAAAAAAAAAAAAAAAGGATGATTACATGTGCTTTGCACCATCATTGCATTTGCTATAAGTAGCAAGCATCTCCTCACGTCTAGTATCCCCACAGATATCACATACTTTTACCTGTTTCCAGATGGCACAAAAAGTGTCAATTTACGGAAATAATCATTAACTGAAATATACCAAGAGAAAAACCATTCAATTATATATATGTACATATATATCTAGACCAAGAGAAAAATACTATAATTTCATGGATGGAAGGAACTGAGTTAGAAAAGACTCGTTAGAAAAGACTCTCTCTCTCTCTCTCCCACTCGAAAAGACTCTCTCTCTCTCTCCCACTCCCCCTCCCCCCCAAAGCACTTCCATTAGGAAGTAAGAGAAGCCAAATGGTTGAAACAGATTTCATTCTTGTGGATAAAAACTTCTCCAACTCCTTTCCAGTGAAAACAATGAGATCTCACTATAGAACTTCAGCTCCCAAAAGATTTTGTTCTACTTTAACCGGCAGCCGCTTAACTTTTAAAATCTTCAAGCTAAATAAAAGGGTCTAAAAAACTAGAATTACTATAACTTTCACACAACATAGATGAATAACCATGGATTACATCATATAACATTAACTGGACTACACATTTTCACTAAATGGTTAATAGAAATGAAGAATCATATTCAACATGCATACTAATCAACATCACTTACAAAAGAGTTAATAATCTGAAAGGTATGCTAAAATCATGTCTTCCAATTCGCGTTCTTTCATGGTACCATTAGGAGTCTAAGTCCAGAAATGGAGCAATAGACCCCCAGACATGCATTGAAAGGTCAACAGCAGTTTAGTTAATAAGTTCCTTCTGTTGATGCTGTTTTCATATTTATTCTGTTGACCCCACACGGACACTGAGAGGGGGGGGGGGGGGGGTGAATCAGTGTGCCTAAAAATTTTATATGCAAACAATCAACCACACAACCACAACACAGAAGTTTTACGTGGTTCACCCTCAGGCTACATCCACGGTGCACAAAAAGTGCACTTCCACTATTTTAGCAACAACAACTGCTAGGAGCACCAACCCCTTACAACTTTGCCCGCACCAACGGACAAGAGCACCAACCCCTACACTCAAGCACCCACTTGAGTGATTACAAGGATAAACAAATTTATAACACACACAGGTGCCTTACAATAAAATTCCAGCAATACACATAGGTGTCAAGAAAATATCAATCACACAAATAATTTCACCGAGATGAGTTCACTTGCCCTGCAACTCTTATCAACCACAATCACTAATTTCTAGTCACACCCTTTGTCTGCACAATCATAATCTGAGGAAGACTACAAGTAGGAATATAAATCCACATGAAATAGAGGGCAGGATGACCATACCACAGATGAAGAACAGATCATCATGTACTGAAGAACATATTAATCATGACTCTGAGTGAGAGATGGTGATAGGCTCGTACGATCTCAAGAGTGAATCTCAAACTTTGAAAACTCTCTTGCTTGCACCAGGACTTTGGGTTTTTCAGCCTTCAGTTTTTCTCTGCAACTATCTCCGGAATAGAATCAATCTCACTTCAATTGATGGAATTGTTGTTTTGTAGAATCGATGATGATTTCAAAGAGCTAGTTTCAAAGAAACACACCAAGGGGAAGAAAATTGATCCCAACTAGATGTAGGAATCAATTAATTATTTGAACCTTGACTTGAGAGAGGACTTTTGCACAAGACTTTTGCACTCTTTGAAGAAAAATGAATAAACCCCATTTTTCTAATTGAAAATAAGTGCACACTCAACAATTGTGGGCTCTTCCATTAAGACTTTTGCATTATGCAAAAGACTTTTGTTATAATGAAAAAGACTTTTGCATTTGAATGAAGACTTATGCAAATGGACTGACCTACCATTTGAATCAGATGAAATTGATGGGCCATCTGCTGATTACATTCCAACACATAATGGGACCCACAACAAGGTACCAAGAAGAAGAATTAATCTCGCAGTGCAGAAAAACTGCAGAATTTATCTCCACTAGAAAATTCATAACTTCCTCTTCCGAGCTCGAAACGACATGATTCTTGAGCCAAATAAAAGATTTATCAGAGGGCTACAACTTTCATGCTTTGAGATTTAACCCAGATTGAATGGAAGGTAGTGTAAAATCACCTCGAAGCTGACTGGTCTGAGAAAAACAGCAACCTGAGAGAGGCAGAGTTGTCCCACTGTTCGGGCCATAACTTTAAAACCTGAAGTCGGATCGACCTGATTCCAAAACAAAAAATCAAGCCCTCTCACTGATGCACAAAAGTCATGTTGACCACTTTTTAATTCAGATGTTAGATGTGAAGATATAAGCATAACAATATGCTTAACTGACATGACCTAAACATGCAGTTGCCCAGTTTCACTTTGAATGCTTGCAACCTTCATCATACTGCTTTCCAACACCATGCCAACACCCTAGGATTGACAACAATTACAAACTAAAACAAATGACCAACAATCTCCCCCTTTGGAATTGTTGTCAACACCTGCGGACTTGGAGAAGAAAATAAATTTCATTTGACTCCCCCTGTCACCAAACCTTCTCAGCCCAACTGCAAAGCATACATATAATTTCATTTGACTCCCCCTGTCATCGAACCTTCTCAGCCCAACTGCAAAACATGCATACCTGTCACCGAACCTTCTCAGCCCAACTGCAAAACATACATATCTCCCCCTTTGACAACAATAACAAAGGGAGATGTCCAGAAGGGAAAAGTGCTCCAACAATATGCCCGCACTCCCCCTGTCTCCAATTCTCCCTAATGCTTTGGAGAAGAAGTAACCCCCAATTTCATTCGGAGGTATTCAAAGACTTCTTTCGGTAGAGGCTTTGTGAAAATATCCGCAACTTGTTCTGTAGTCGGAACATACTCTAACTTCACCTCTCCATCATTCACCTTGTCCTTCAAGAAGTGGTACCTGATGGCAATATGTTTGGTCCTGCTGTGCTGAACTGGATTCTTTGAGATGCTAATGGCGCTTGTATTATCGCACAAAATAGGAATGGCCTCAACTAACTGAATTCCCAAATCCTTTAGCATCTGTCGCATCCAAAGAAGTTGTGTGCAACAAGTTGTCGCAGCAATATACTCAGCTTCTGTTGTAGACAAGGAAACTGAATCTTGTTTCTTGCTGTGCCAGGCTACCAACTTGTCACCTAAGTAGAATGCACCTCCACTAGTGCTCTTCCTGTCATCTACACATCCTGCCCAATCTGCATTTGAGTAGGCTATTAATGTGAAATCCTTTCCTCGTGGATACCATAAACCATATTCTGCTGTGCCTTTGATGTACCGGAATATCCTCTTCACTGCTGTCACATGTGTTTCCCTTGGATCTGCCTGAAATCTAGCAACCATACACACAGCTTGTAAAATGTCTGGCCTAGTAGCTGTCAGGTACAATAGACTTCCAATCATGGACCTATACATGGTGTTATCAACAGTCACTGACTCATCATTTTTACTCAACTTGCAGCTCGTTGTCATGGGTGTGCTGACAGGTTTTGAGTCTTCCATGTTAAACTTCTTTAACATCTCCTTGACATACTTTACCTGTGAGATAAACATGCCGTTCTTCATTTGGTTAACCTGGAGGCCAAGAAAGAATGAGAGCTCCCCAATCATGGACATTTCAAACTCAGTCCTCATCTTCTCTGCAAACTCTGTACATAATTCATCTTTGTTGCCTGCGAAGATGATGTCATCCACGTACACTACCACAACTACCTGAGTACCATCTTCTGTCCTCACGTATAGGTTGCTGTCTACAACACCCTTTTTGTACCCAAGTTGCTGTAGGTAGGCATCCAGCCGAGAGTACCATGCCCTTGGTGCTTGTTTTAGGCCATAGAGAGCCTTTTTCAGTTTACATACCATATTTGAGTCGTCTCCCAACTGAAATCCATCTGGTTGCTCTATATATACTTCTTCTTCCAGGTTGCCATTCAGAAAAGCAGACTTGACATCCATTTGGTAGACTTTGAAGCTCTTATATACTGCCAAAGCTAGAAACATACGAATAGCCTCAAGCCGAGCCACAGGTGCAAAGGTTTCTTCAAAATCAATCCCTTCAACTTGTGCATAGCCTTTACAAACAAGTCTAGCTTTGTTCCTCACTACTTGTCCTTCCTCATTCAACTTATTTCTGAAAATCCACTTGGTACCAATGACATTTTTGGTTTTTGGTCTAGGTACCAGCTCCCAAGTTTTGTTTTTCTCAATCTGATCCAACTCTTCATGCATTGCCTTGACCCAACTGTCATCTTTACTTGCTTCTGCAACAGCTTTGGGTTCAACTGTGGACAAGAGAGAGAATAAACTGGTTTTCATCCTCCTAGTTTGTACTCCAACCTGTGGATCTCCAATGATATCAGTTTCGTTAATACCATGGTAATTATGCCATCTGTCATTTTCTTTCTTCTCTTTTGAGTTATCGTCCGACATTCCTTCCTTGTGACTAGGCAAGTCTTCAATCTCATTGTTATCATCAGGATTTTCATACATTGGATACTCAATCTCCTGAATATTCTTTGGAATTTTTTTGTTTTCATCAAACTTAACATCTATACTCTCGACTATTTTCTGGAGCCTTTTATTGTAGCACCTGTAGGCCTTGCTTCTAGTAGAATAGCCTATGAAGATGCCTTCATCTGCACGATCATCAAATTTCCCAAGATTTTGATCCAATCTTTTTATAAAGCACTTACTGCCGAATACCTTGAAGTACTTCACCGATGCTCTCTTGCCAAACCACAGTTCATAGGGACTCTTGTCAGTGTGTGCTCTAAGCATACATCTGTTCTGAATGTATACAGCAGTGTGAACTGCTTCTCTCCAAAATCCATCTGCAAGCTTGCTCTCTGTCAACATGGTTCTGGCCATTTCTTGTACTGTCCTGTTCTTCCTCTCAACCACACCATTTTGCTGAGGTGTGCGAGCTGCAGAAAATTGCCTACGAATCCCATGTTCTTGACAATACTCCTCAAACTCATCTGAAGTAAACTCTCCTCCTCTGTCTGACCTCAACACCTTGATTCTCCTGCCAGTCTGATTTTCGACCTGTTTTCTAAAGATCTTGAACATATTGAATGCTTCATCTTTGTTCTTCAGAAACATAATCCAAGTCATGCGAGAGTGATCATCGATGAATAATATGAAGTATTTGTCTCCGCTCAAACTCCGAGTCCTCATCGGGCCACACAAGTCCGTGTGTACCAGCTCTAAAGGCTTGCTTGTGTTGTACTCTTTTGACTTGAAAGAAGCTCTAGTTAGCTTCCCTTTCTGACATGCATCACAGACACTGTCTTGAGCTTTCCCAATGTGAGGTATGTCCCGAACTGCCTTCTTGGAGCATATATTAGACAAATTTTTGAAGCTTATGTGCCCAAGTCTCCTATGCCACAACCAACTTTCATCTTCCCTCCCTAGCATGCATGTATTCACTGTAGTCTCAGAGAGAGTATATAAGTTGCCTGAAGTCCTCATACCAACTGCCACAACCTTTCCATTGTTGTCTAAGATTTCACAGCCATGTTTGTTGAAGAAAATGCCATGTCCTCTATCACATATCTGACTGACACTCAACAAGTTGTGTTTCAACCCATCAACAAACAACACTTCTTCGGATCTGATTTTGCCGTCAATTATCCTCACCAAACCTTTCCCAACAATCTTAGCTCCATCATTATTTCCGAATTTCACTGATCCTCCATCATACTGCTGTAGCTTGAAGAACTTACTCTTGTCACCAGTCATGTGACTAGAGCATCCACTGTCTAGAATCCATGAAGTCAATTTTCCTTGTGCTTTGAAGGCTGTCTGTACTATCAAGGAGTTATCCTTGTCTTTTTGTTCTTTTCTTTTCCAAACCTTTTTAACTGATTTAGCAGGCTTATCTGTTTCAATACTGGTCAACTCAGCAGCCTTAGGAGCCCTCTGTTGATATGTAATAGCATTTGCGTTTTGAAATTGTACCTGTCTTCGATTAGGGGCATATGCATGCATACAATTTCTAGCAAGATGCCCAAAATTATGACAAATAAAGCATTCTACAGGATACATCATAAGAGCATCAAAATGGTTCCTATTCACAAAATTTCTAGGCCTCAAATTAAATTTGCAGGTCATCATTTTATGTCCATATGTATTGCATTGGAAACAGTAACCATGGAAGTGAGAAATTGACCTGAAGTTTGTAGATTGTATCTGCATAGGAGGCCTGAAGTTTTGCTGCTCTGGCTTCTTCTTTGGTGGAGCAAATTTCCTTTGAGGTTTTTGAGTTTGTGGTATTGCTTTTGGAGGAGTTACATTCACAACTGTCTGTTCAGTTTTCTGAGGCGCTTCTTTAACTTGTTTAGAAGAAGACTCTCCCTCATACCCAAGGCCAAATTTTAGATGAGGAGGCCTTTGAACACTGAGAATCTCATTCAACTTGGAGGACCCTTGATAAGCATTCAGCTTCTGTGAGAACTTCTCCAACTGTGTTTTCAAACCAGTCACCTCCTCCTCTAACTTACTATTTTCTTCAGTCTTCAAAACTACCTGTGCCTCAAGATCTTCATGTATCATCTTGCTTTCCTCCAATTTCAATTTCAATGTTACAACCATCTCCTCTGCATCAACTAGCCTTTTTGAAGTTTTCTTATGATTTTTCCTTTCAAAAGATAGTTCCTCAAGTGCAGCCAACAACTCTCCTTCCAAGTTAATTTCAGCATCTTCATCATCACTTGATGATTTTCCCTTTTCAGACTTGTTATCTTCAACTTGTTCATCAAGCATGGCCATAAAAAGAGCCTCTGCTGCTTCATTCCCACTGTCTTCGGAATCATCATCTGAAGAACTGGACATTTTCTTTGACACTAGGCTTTTAGACTTCCCTTTCTTAAAGCGATAGTTTTTCTTGAAGAATTTTTTCTTAGGTATATCATCGTCATTTTCTTCTTTGTCCTTATGAGGACACTTAGCAGCAAAATGACCCACATCTCCACAGTTAAAACACTTGAAAGGCAGCTTCCCTTTATATTTACCTTGACCCTTCTTCAATTTTCGAACGAAGTTAGCTGCTAGTTCTTCATCTGGATCATCTGAATCATCTTTATCTGACTTAACCACTTCCTTAGCCTTATTCTTTGCACTGAAAGCAGCTTCCCTGTCAGAAGATTTGGGTTTCCCTATTCTCATCTCATATGCTGTCAGTGAACCATGCAGTTCATCCATGCTGAAGACATCTAGATCTTTGGCTTCTTCGATGGCAGAAGCTTTGGCATCATATCTGGCAGGAAGAGTTCTCAAAATTTTCTTAACAATAGACTTTTCTTTTAGCTCTTCACCAAGCCCTCTAATAGAGTTCACAACTTCATTGACTCTCAGTAGATATGATCCAATGGTCTCACTTTCGGTCATTTTCAAACTCTCAAACTGAGCCCGGTGAGTTTGCAGTTTTGTCTCTTTTATTTTCTTGTCTCCCTCATGAACACTCTGCAGCTTATCCCATATCTCCTTTGAGGTCCTACAGGACATGACCTTGACAAGTTCATTGTCTGACAATCCACACATCAGAGCATTCCTTGCCTTTGAATCATTCTCAAGTAATTTCTTCTCAGCCGCATCAGTAGGATCTTCTTTTCCTTTGTAGCCTTTTCTTACACAGTCCCATATGTCATACCCCAATGCCGAAAGATAAGTTTGTATCCTGACTTTCCAAAAAGAGTAATTTGTCCCATCAAATAGTGGTGCTTTATTAGAAGAGAAACCTTCTCCTGAAGCCATGTGGGTTGTAACAAGATCACCCAAAGCAGATTATGCTTGTAAATGGGACCTTGCTCTGATACCAATTGTTGACCCCACACGGACACTGAGAGGGGGGGGGGGGTGAATCAGTGTGCCTAAAAATTTTATATGCAAACAATCAACCACACAACCACAACACAGAAGTTTTACGTGGTTCACCCTCAGGCTACATCCACGGTGCACAAAAAGTGCACTTCCACTATTTTAGCAACAACAACTGCTAGGAGCACCAACCCCTTACAACTTTGCCCGCACCAACGGACAAGAGCACCAACCCCTACACTCAAGCACCCACTTGAGTGATTACAAGGATAAACAAATTTATAACACACACAGGTGCCTTACAATAAAATTCCAGCAATACACATAGGTGTCAAGAAAATATCAATCACACAAATAATTTCACCGAGATGAGTTCACTTGCCCTGCAACTCTTATCAACCACAATCACTAATTTCTAGTCACACCCTTTGTCTGCACAATCATAATCTGAGGAAGACTACAAGTAGGAATATAAATCCACATGAAATAGAGGGCAGGATGACCATACCACAGATGAAGAACAGATCATCATGTACTGAAGAACATATTAATCATGACTCTGAGTGAGAGATGGTGATAGGCTCGTACGATCTCAAGAGTGAATCTCAAACTTTGAAAACTCTCTTGCTTGCACCAGGACTTTGGGTTTTTCAGCCTTCAGTTTTTCTCTGCAACTATCTCCGGAATAGAATCAATCTCACTTCAATTGATGGAATTGTTGTTTTGTAGAATCGATGATGATTTCAAAGAGCTAGTTTCAAAGAAACACACCAAGGGGAAGAAAATTGATCCCAACTAGATGTAGGAATCAATTAATTATTTGAACCTTGACTTGAGAGAGGACTTTTGCACAAGACTTTTGCACTCTTTGAAGAAAAATGAATAAACCCCATTTTTCTAATTGAAAATAAGTGCACACTCAACAATTGTGGGCTCTTCCATTAAGACTTTGCATTATGCAAAAGACTTTTGTTATAATGAAAAAGACTTTTGCATTTGAATGAAGACTTATGCAAATGGACTGACCTACCATTTGAATCAGATGAAATTGATGGGCCATCTGCTGATTACATTCCAACACATAATGGGACCCACAACAAGGTACCAAGAAGAAGAATTAATCTCGCAGTGCAGAAAAACTGCAGAATTTATCTCCACTAGAAAATTCATAACTTCCTCTTCCGAGCTCGAAACGACATGATTCTTGAGCCAAATAAAAGATTTATCAGAGGGCTACAACTTTCATGCTTTGAGATTTAACCCAGATTGAATGGAAGGTAGTGTAAAATCACCTCGAAGCTGACTGGTCTGAGAAAAACAGCAACCTGAGAGAGGCAGAGTTGTCCCACTGTTCGGGCCATAACTTTAAAACCTGAAGTCGGATCGACCTGATTCCAAAACAAAAAATCAAGCCCTCTCACTGATGCACAAAAGTCATGTTGACCACTTTTTAATTCAGATGTTAGATGTGAAGATATAAGCATAACAATATGCTTAACTGACATGACCTAAACATGCAGTTGCCCAGTTTCACTTTGAATGCTTGCAACCTTCATCATACTGCTTTCTAACACCATGCCAACACCCTAGGATTGACAACAATTACAAACTAAAACAAATGACCAACATATTCTGTGTTCTATTTTAAAAAAAGGGCGACCAGAAAGTATAGCCTGCTTTCCATAATATTTGATTTGCGTGTGTTTTTGCTTAAAATATAGATAATAGAATTTTCCAATAAATCTCATGGCTGCTTACAATTTTTAACAGGATGAATCCTGAAATGGTAGCAGGTATCTTTTCATATCCAAAAGAAGAAAAAGGTCCAATCTTCTACACATCTTCAATTTGTGAAAAGGAAAACTGACAATGATCGACAACAAGTGTATGCTTCTCTTATTCATTATATTTCAATCAATATCTTTACCAAAAAAAAGAAAAAAAGAAAGAAAACATAGCAGGCCATCCTTTTAAATGGTTTTATTATTGTCTAGCTAGGTTTTCATTCCAGTGATCCGTAGACCTGTTGAAATTGCATCTTGCATTATTATTTTGATTCATCTAAGGTGGCATTTGCCATGATGAGCTTTTCTAGGCAAGATTGGACATGCTTTCTTTGAGTTAAAATCAGAAATATATATGTATTCTTTTTAATTATCACTATGCCTTGCCTCTTTCTTCCAAAATGGCATATTCAATACCAGTAATTTAAGGAAGTCTCCATCGCATTCCAACTACAAAATAAAGGTTAATCACAGAAGTAAAAGAAGATCACCCCTGTGATTGGACAAAATGAAAAGGCCCATAACAGTGATCCTCTAGATGCTTTTCTTCTCTGGAATGGACTAAGGCCAGACTAATCTTTCCTCAATGAGATATTAATTGAGTGGTTACAAGATCTCCAGATGCAACAATTCAGTTGACCAAATAAAGAGAGAAAAACATGCGTAAAAGCAAACCAAAGTCGTCCTTTGGAAAACAAAAATTCATGTGGTGCTTGGTGTTCCACTGTCTATGGTCTAAAACCCTCAAAACCATTCAATTCAAAATATACGTGCACCAGTTACATCACTCTACATCCATTACATTTAGTGTGAAGGGGGAAAAAGACATTATTACCAGCTCTGTCTATATCAACTAAAACAAAATAAAGTATACCAAATAAAACAAAGTGTAGAGATGAGCGAGATAGAGAAAATATAAGCTGCAATGTATGAAATATGAGTCTCAATTGGATATTTTAAAGTGAAAACAAAAATAAATAAATACAACTTACATCATCCTCCAAAGTATCAGATGCAAAATGCTCAATCTTGGAGATAAGTTGAGACTGTAGTGGATGTTCTTCCTGCCTACCAGTTGGTTCCGGTGAGGCTTGATTTATTGTGTTCATTACCTGGAAGCACACTAGCCGAGTCAAGTGCAGCAAATTTGTGCCCATCAGCATTGCTAGCTCCTATTCGTCCTACCAATAAAGATTCTACATGTCCCATGTTACATTCAGCAACTGTTTCTTCCTGGGGCTAACAATTTACATTTTCTCCTGAATCTTTGGTGTATCCACAACCAAACAATGAGTTGCCGCTTTGAGAACGAGCACATGGAGATTTCAATTTTGGTGTACTATTTATTACATTAAAATCATTTGAGGAAGGAGGCTCTGATTGGTCAGAGTTGTGGGAGAAACCTACAGTTCCTGATGTAAAACCAGGACTATCTTGAAAAGAATGTTTTCTACAAGTAGTTGGTCTGCTAATGTCATGATGGTTCTCTTCTCTTTCACACTGACAACCAGTGTTTGATGTTGAATTGCCTTTTCAAATCCTTCTGCAGGAGAATTACTAGCCAAAGCTGAAGTATTCTTTCTATCAGAATCAACATTATGATCACTGACTGGTTCATTTGCATCTTTAACACTGGTCGCACATGATATAATATAATCATGACATTCCAAGCTCTGCTGCTCCTCGTATTCTTTTGAAGTCTTTTAGCCAATATCCAATGGAATGCTTTTATCAGAAGAAACAAAAACACCATGAACAACAACCTTGCACTGTTTAGCATGAAGCTTGCCATTAATCAATGGTTCTACTAGATTCAAATGACAACCGTGGAAGCAACTCAATATTGTCAAATACCTCAGCTGCATCAGGGGTCCTCACAGTTGCTTTACTTTCAGCATTTTCAGAGAATGAATTACTTGTTTCACTATCTGTATGCTGCTGCTCACATGCTCTACTCTTAAGTAGAGGTAACACCTCCACATCACTGGAAGAACAGTAGTTAGCCTTCTTTCCATTGCAGATTTCACCAGAAAGCTCATCCTCAATTTTCGATTCCATGAATGACACAGTTTGACCAAAATGCACACAGGAGGTGCAGGGAGCAGCACACATGTTGCATTTCCCAGATTCTTCTCTAATTTGTAGACTGTGTGCTCATAATATATCAAAATTCGTAAAGATTACATATGCATGACTAATGCAAACAAATATTTATTATTTAGAAAAAAAAAAGAAAAATACTCAAAATACATATAGAAATAAGTGAGTCATGAAATGGGAAAAGAGAACATACACCTAACTGAATTATGATACTTTCATTTAAACTACATAACAGCTAAACTAGACCTCATTCTAGTACTAAAGCTGTAACCCAACTGTACTTTCCCATAGATTAATTCCATGTTTTTTTTAAACAAACTTTTCCACATTGACAAGCAGCAAATTAGGCTGCAAGGACAAGTTTTGAACAGGAATCAACTCCGAAGCATACATGGCTTTTTTTAAACAAAAACTTAAGATAACTTAAGATACATTCACCATAGCACAACAGAGAACATGTGATTAGACCAAGTAGTTATTTAAAAACTAAAATCATAATGAATAAAAGGGTTCTCTAGAGCATCACTACAAAACCACAATACAGAATCAGAATAAATCCATACACAAGAAATTGTACTACAACAATAATATAGTGAAATCAGGGTGCCATTTACAAGACATAATTATTATATAGTTTCCAAAGTAGATTTGATACAATCTTTCAGAATATTTCTCAGCCCATAGATTTTCTATACATGGTAGTACGGTGATTCAACCTAGCCCACAATCAAGCTTACATTTGTTGTTCATAGCCGTGTGTTATCTCAGCAAGTCTTCATTCAATCCCTGGGAAAGCACCTTTTTTCACATCATTGTAATCACTCCAAAAACCCTGCAAATTATTCCCATTTAAAACTAACATTCCACCAAAATAAACACAAGAGTAGGTTTTTTAATGTTTCACCATAGAGAATCTACTAAAAATAAATCCCAGCAGAAATTGGGGTTTTTTAATGAAGAAAAAATAGGGTCTTTTAATCGATTGACACTTTCAGTGAAATTGAGAAGAGAATGGAAGAATTGATGATGAAGAATAAAATTATGTGAATGGAGCTTTTAAGATGATGAATTACCTTAAGAATTTCTAAAGAGAGAGAAGACTGTGATTGAGATCGTGTGAAATCTGAAAAAATAAGAATAATGCAGGGCCTAGGATTACTCATGGAACCAATTCCGTTCTTCCACCCCAAAACCAAAACCAAATCTTACAAACTTAAAAACCCAGATCCCCAAAAAAAAAAAAAAACCCTAAGTCCCCAAAAACTACAAAATGGAGCCCGGATTTCCATTTCTAGCCATATATTTGAGGACCCCAAAAAACATGAAAATGAAAAAAAAAAAATAAAAAGCAAAGATTATACCTAGAGATTTTTGCAAAGAGCAGTTGCGGTCTTTAATGGCATGGCGGAGCTGGCCCAGGCCGAGGAGGTTCTGGTAGGTCAGTCTTCAAGCAATCTTTCTGCTGTGACGAAACTATTACTGCTCAGATTGAGAGACATCCATTTCTTTAAGCTATCACTCTGCTCGTTGAAGGACTCCTACAGCAGTAAGAAACTGAGAAGGGCGTAGGGATTCAAGCCTCTGTGTGGAGAACCCACTGACTGATTTGCAGAGAAGACATAGCATTGGTTTGATCTCAAGTTGCAGAGGGTTCCGTCGCCAGATCTATGTGTTGATAGTCGCCAGAGTAAGAGCGAAAGAGAAAAGGAGAATCCTTGCATATCGACCACGCACGTCTCTCGTTGAAGATGGAGGAGGCGCAGGGAGAACAGTAGGGAACGGGAGAAAGAGGGAAAAAGAATTGGGGGAAGTTTTTGGTTTTCAGGAAAGGAACGAAAAAAAGGGAGCATTAGTATGTTTTGGCCCGCTATTGTAAAATAAAAAAATAGAAAAGAAACAATTTTCGGCGTAATTACTGCACTGATAAAAGTAACACGAAGGATAAATTACCGTACGGACAGTCTTAAAGCTGACAATAGCTCCAGAACAGTTCAAAAATGTATATTTACAACAGAGCAGTTCCATCCATAGGATATCGCATAAGGATGTAGGATATCTCACAATCACTTAAACAGTCTGCGTATTTATTTATTTTTCTTGACTTTGGGACGACCAAACCACCATCCAAACCGTTGGATAGCTGTATGAGTGTATGAATTAATATCGTACCAAATTTGAACCGTTGATCTATCACGGTTATCGAGAAATTTGCAAGAAAGTCACGTTGTTTTGTAAATTACAAGAAGTATAAGCTACGTTTTGTTTTGCAAGTTTCTTGATAACCGTGATAGATCAACGGTTCAAATTTGGTACGATATTAATTCATACACTCATACAGCTATCCAACAGTTTGGATGGTAGTTTGGTGGTCCCACAATCAAGAAAAAAAAAAGAAAAAAAAATGAACTGGTTTTGCTCAAGAATCAAGATAGATAGATATCTCTATGTATATTGTATTGTCATTTGGCCAAATTTACTTTAATCAAAGGGGTCCCCGTCTTCAAACTAATCACATGTAAAATATGAATAACATGAAGAGAGAGGGACTAACCCAACTTTTAAAAAGATGAAAATGCTCGGAATTTTAAAAATCAAAACGCATGAATTAGGCCCATTATTCAAGAATTGGGTGGTTGATATCATATGAACTGTGGAGATATGGGGACCACATAAAAATTTGTTGAATGATTGATTGCAGGAAAGTATATGATCGAATTGGATTTATCATGGGTTGGCCCATTGCATGATTTTTCTTTAAAAAACCAAAGTATGTGGGATATAAAATTAGTTCACCTTTTATGGTGTAAAATGTAAATAGTGCCTACGATTGTCAATGGGCCAAATACGGGCCTGAGATACCAAGGTTGTATAAAGTTAGATGCTGACTTACTCTCATACTTACCAAATCAAACCAAACCAAGCATTTTCCCACTAGGTGGGGTCGACTATATGGATTTGACGACGCCAATCAAATCTGTTTAGAGCCATGTCCTCCGTTAGATCCATGTAGGCAATGTCATGTTAATAGTTTCTTTCCAACTTCTCTTGGGTCTCCCTCTCCCTCTCCTACTCTTGGCAATCTCCATACTTTCACACCTTTTAACAGGTGCCTCCGTTGGACGCCTTCTAACATGGCCGAATCATCTCAGTCAATTTTCTCTCATTTTATCTCCAATTGGTGCTATTCCTACTTTGCCCCTAATCTCCTCATTCCTAATCCTATCTCTCCTTGTGATCCCGCACATCCATCTTAGCATTCTCATCTCCGCAACTTCCATCTTCTTAACATGATTATGCTTTACTGCCCAACACTCTGATCCATATAACAACGTTGGTCGTACCGCCACCTTATAATACTTTCTTTTAACCTTGAAGGGGACTTTTCGATCACACAGGACCCGACCCCCGAAGCACTCCTCCATTTGGTCCACCTGGCCTGAATCCTGTGACTTACATCAGTATCAATCCCTCTATCCTGTTGCACCATAGATCCAAGGTACCTAAAGTTTTCTTTCTCTGCAATCTTTTATATGCCCAAACTTACTTCTATATTACCAGGTGTCCTACTTTGACTAAACTTGCATTCCATATATTCCGTTTTACATCGACTTAGCCTAAACCCTTTTGTCTCTAATGTTTTTTGCCACAATTCTAGTTTAGCATTCACTCCTTCTCTCGTCTCATCCACTAAAACAATGTCATCTGCAAATAGCATACACCACGGCACCTCATCCTGGATATGTCTTGTAATTTCATCCATAACTAGGGCAAATAAGTATGGGCTTAACGCTGAGCCTTGGTGTAGACCAATCATGATAGAAAACTCCTTAGTTTCACCGCCAGTCGTCCTTATAGATGTCACGACTCTATCATACATATCATTTATCGCCTCAATATATGCGACACACACTATTTTCTTTTTCAGAACTCTCCAAAGAATCTCCCTAGGAACCCGATCATAGGCCTTCTCCAAGTCAATGAACACCATATGTAAATCGTTATGACCTTCTCTATACTGTTCCATTAACCTCCTCAAGAGAAAGATAGCCTCCATGGTTGATTTCTCAGGCATGAAACCAAATTGATTCTCTGAAACGTTTGTTATTCTTCTTAGTCTTCTCTCAATAACTCTCTCCCATAATTTCATCGTATGGCTCATCAATTTAATTCCGCGGTAGTTCGCACAGTTCTGAATATCTCATTTGTTCTTGTATATGGGTATAAGAATACTTTTCCTCCATGCATTAGGCATCTTCTTGCTCTGTAGCACTACATTAAAAAGCTTTGTCAACCAACTAATGCCATCCTCCCCCAAGCACGTCCAGACCTCAATAGAGATATCATCTGGCCCAACCGCTTTCCCATTCTTTATTCTTTTTAATACTTCTGTAACTTCTTCCCTACTGATTCTCCTATAGAACATATGATTCGCTTCTTCTCTAGAAATGGTAAGCTGCCCCAATTGTATGTCACTACTACTGCTTTTGTTAAATAACTTGTAGAAGTAGCTCTTCAAGTGCTCATTTATCTCCTCTTCATTTACTAATACATTTTCATCCTCATCCTTAATGCATTTAACTAGGTTTAAGTCCTTGGTCCGCCGATCTCTGATTTTAGCAAGCTTGAATATTTCTCTTTCGCCTTCCTTAGTGTCAAGTCGCCTACATAGCTCCTCAAATGCCTTTGCCTTGGCCTCACTAACTGCCTTTTTGGTTTCTCTTTTTGCTTCTTTATACCTCTCCAAGTTCGCTTTATTTCGATCATTTTGCCAAGTTTTAAAGTACTCTCTTTTAACTCTTATCTTGTCTTGGACGGCTTCGCTCCAACACCATGCCTCTTTCTGTACCGGAGCACACCCTTTGGATTCTCCTAAGACTTCTTTTTTGATCGGTCCCCAAGTGTAGGGTACGATTGTAGTAATAATCTGATAAATCCAGGTCGATCCACAGGGAGCAATGCTTTTCAAGAAACCTTCCAACTTTGACCTATCCTAACTAAATACTAAATCTGGCCTAAATAGAAACTAATTAAATTAGATAACCAAATACAAAAAAAGCTTAATTACAATGCTTTCAAAAAAATAAAGGAACTATTGTAATAAAGGAAACCTAATCTAAGCAATACTAAAATAGCTAAAAACCTGCAAAAGAACACACAAATCAAACGACTAGTTTAATATAAAAAAATCGAAATAAAATTTCCTAAATTAGATCCTACTTACCAAAATTAATTTTTATGAAAATATGAATGATCTATAATACCCTAAATGCTAACAATGCAATTTTATGCAATTTTCTAACTATATGATGCATGCTGTAAGAAATTCTAAGTATGGAAACTATTACGCAGCCCTATTTTCACTGGACTGTACGACTGGCCTAAGATGGTGTGAACCTAAATCTAATGGCTGGGATCAATAGTCTGATGATGCATGAACACAACAAAAAAAGAAAAACCGAAAAAAGACTTAAAACGAAAAAGATATGATCACCTAAAAATGCCTACTTGAACTGTTTTGTTGCTGAAATCTGAACGCAGGCTTACCAACTACCCCTTTTTGAGCCTTTGGTTGACATGGTTTCCTAGGTTATTTTTGGCTAAAATTCTGGGGTTTCAAAGTCCAATTACCATACTTTAAATCTGCCATTTTGTGGATAAAAATATTAACTTTTACTTGGTTTTTAAATCATGTACTTTTGTAACCCAGTTGGGTCAATTCTGCTGAACTGTGCAGGATTTTTCACTATTCACTTATCAAATCCGAATTTAGTGTTTCTAATCAGTTGATAATCTTGTGATTTCAGCAACAAAAACTTGTTCTAATGCAATTTCTAAATATGAAGTATACACAAAGACACTTTCTAACCATATATCATGCAAATAACAAGAATAAAAAGCTTCTACTAAACATAGAAAGATGCAAGTTGAGTTTTTAAATCTAGAATTTGTAAATAGAAAAAAAATAAAGAATATTAACTTGAAAATAACAACAAAAGGGGTGGAAAGAAAATGAAAAGTGGAAAAGTAGTACCAAAGATCTAGAATCTAGACAATCCTACAAGTATTGACAATGCGATGATAATGTCCTCTCTTCTCAGAGTAGGAAGAAAATTATGCAAGTGATTATTTGATGTCTCTCGACTTTTGATATTTTTATTTTCTTTTCAAACCCTTGATCTAATCATGTGAAATATTGTCTCCAATCAAAACACATAAAAGAACTAAAATAAGAAAATTAAATCACTTACATAGAAAGTTGCGAAATCAATCCAAGTATTGTCTTTTTTCCTTGATCTTGAAATACAAAAAATTAAGATTCTTCTCTCTTCATCATTCTCTCAACATGATCTCTCAACCTATGTCTAAACAATTAGGAGGAAAAAAGAAGAAGAAAGGGACTTAAAGAGAAAGTGGATGGGAGTGGAATAGAGAGGGGAAGAGTCTCCTTGGCTGTTACAAAAAGTCTTGGACAAAGTGATGGACCTCCAGCCCCTTTGGCTAGACCCTTTTTTTATAATCTCTGATGTCCCTTTGTTTGGTAACACACCTCCTCCATCTTGGCTTGAATTCCAAGCAATCCTCCTATCTTGGCAACAATTCAAACTTCAATTGATTTCTTATCAGTGACAGAGTCTTGTGGTCCAATTCTATCCATCTTGGGTTCCTCAAAAGATCTTTAAGATTGCTTCTTAATTTCCTTCTTGGTCTTTATCTCCTTCTTGACTAGATTTCTTCTTCTACAAGTTTGACTTTGTGGAGATCTCATTCCAATACAAAACTTGCCATCCACCCACGTTGCTTTTCCATATATGCCATAATAATTCCAAGTGGACTTGACTCCTTTGTATTAGGTGGAAGCTTCTTTAAAAACTCTTTCACAACCAAGACACATTCATCTTACCATCATGGTCCCACCAATCATGTAAATCTTCATGGGATATATTTATATAAAATTCCATGTGTGGGCCATAAAGCACTAAGAACTTCCTTGCATTTTATGGAGATCTTCTTGCTTTTCTTTACAAGTTTGATGAGTTTCCCATGCTTGCACATCTGACTTTCCCTTGACCTCTCTCCTCAAACTTCATCAATGCGGGTCCCATGTTGTTGATTTTTCCTAAAAATTGAAAGAAATTAATTAATCACATATAATAAAATAAACATGAATTATGCATGGGACCCTACATGCCTAATGATGCACCCAAATGACAAACTTTCTAAAAAATAGCACATGGTGCCAAAAATAGCAAGTATGCATTGATGAAGCCAAAAACTAATTTTGGGGTGATGAATGAGATGAAAAATCCTAATTTCACAAAAGTCATGCAATTCAATGAATTTTGACCAATTCTGACCATTTTTCCAAAAATATCCCCAAATACATGTAATCATGAAATTAAGTGCAATTCTATGAAATTAAACCTAATTAAGTCCACAAATGCTCTTGAAATGATGACCTAATGATCTAATTGTGTGGACTTATCATTTTCCTACCCTCCTAATACACTCTGCTACCTTATCCCACATATTATTTGCACTCTCATTTATTGCCCAAACGTCTTCCTCTAGTACTCTTTCCCTTAAAGCTAATTGCTTATCACCTTTTAGGTTCCACCATTTAGTCCTTGTGCATCTATACAACTTCTTTTTTCTAGTCCACCTTTGTAGTTGTGCATCTTTACAAGCTAAGCCGTCTCTTTTCCTAGTTAAGAAGAAGTCAATTTGTGTCCTTGATGAGCCACTCTTATAAGTCACCAAATGCTCCTCTCTTCCTAAAAAAAGTGTTAGTTACCATGAGATCATAAGCTACTGAAAACTCTAAGATATCATTCATTTCTTCATTTCTATTACCGTACCCATGTCCCCCGTGTACTCCTATGTATCCACCTACGTCGCGTCCTACATGACCGTTCAAATCTCCTCCTATGAAGACCATCTCTCCTTGGGGTATCTCTAGTAACACTCCTTCTAAGTCTTCCCAAAACTTCTCCTTATGTCCATCTCTTAAGGCCACCTGGGGGGCATAAGCACTAATTACGTTCACTATCTCTTCTCCTAACACTAACTTAATTGCAATAATCCTATCTCCATAACGCTTTACATTAATTACATCTTCCTTTAAGTCCTTGTTTACCACTATGCCGACCCCATTCCTCAATCTATTAAGTCCTGTATACCATAACTTATACCCAGTCCTCTCAATCTCTTTAGCTTTGTGTCCCATCCATCTTGTCTCTTGCAAGCAAGCAATTGCGATTCGTCTCCTTTCCATTGTATCCACCACTTCAATTAGTTTCCCAGTTAGGCTCCCAATGTTCCAAGTACCCAATCTCAACCTTCTAGTTTGGACTAGCTTCCTTACCCCCCACACTCGTCCAATAAAGTGTGAGGACCCTTGCCTATTTAACACTGTACCCGGGCGCTGATACAGCGGTCCTTGCTCACTTATCACTGTACCCGGACCATACAGCGCGTTAATTTCTTTTTTTTATTTTACTCTTGTAAATACTCACACATCTTACTTAAGTCCCTCCCAATTAGGACAACAACTAGAGATCCACCTTGGGTGTTTTTATGGAGGAAGGTGCCTCACCGTGGAGCTATGAGTGGCACTCTCATTCTGCTGTGTGTGTGTGTGTGTGTGTGTGTGTGTGTGGGGGGGGGGGGGGGGGGGGGGGGGGAGGAAGGCTCTCCTAAGTTTAAACTTAGGATAAGATTCCGTAAGCTAACTTCTGGGGCCCATCTTTAGTCCATCAAAATGGACCAAACACACGACCTCCCTAAATTACACATGCCCACCAATTTTTGGTTAGGTCCAAATTTACTAGACCGTTCGATCGACTGTGTACAGATCCGATTGGACCGTTGACCATTAAACTTTTGGTGCCTAGATGGAGATAATAGAAACCACGATTGTGGATGATTTTTTACAGGAATGAGGGTCGCAGGGAGTCCTTGAAATCCCCCCCCCCCCCCCCCCCCCCCCCCCATCCCCATGTGGGCCCCTAGATGGGCCCCACCACACAATTGAGCTTACTTCAGCTTATCTTAAACTTAGGAGAGCTTGCCCATATATATATATGATGTTTCTAAATATTTCACTCTATAATGTGAAATGGGCTTGAGTTTTAGATATTTGATACCAAACTCACCCTAGCAGCAACAAACCTAGCACCTAAATGGGCTGTATTGAGAATGGTGTCTTACCCGAGTGGTAAGACACGTTAGTTCTCACCGCCTTAGACCTGCCCCCTCTCCTTGCATACTCGAGTTTCCCTCTTTTGCATGTGTGAGTTTGTCTCTCACCATATGTATGAGTTCTCTCCCTATGTTTTCTGGTTCTTCTTCTTATATGTATGAGTCTCTAGGGGGCCCATCCCCCTTAGCTAGGATACTAAAAAAAGGGTTGTGTTTATGTTGGGTTGGCTTAATCAAAAGGTTCCTGGTTTATTTTTAACCCAATTAAAGGGGTTCGAGACCCTATCATGCCGTTGGGTGAGGGAAGTAGACCTCAAGTGAGAGCCCTGGGGTGAGGTGAAGAGCTCTCGGATGAGGAAAGGTGGTATGCGCATGGATCAATTCCTAGACAGCCAGGTGAGAACTAACGCATCTTACCACATCTTTACCCATTCTCAATAAAAAGCTCAAATTTTAAAAAGGGATCTATCCAATTTGGATGATGCTGTATTTGGGAAACTTGTTCACTATTCTTTTTTTCTTGGATTTTTAGG
Source organism: Litsea cubeba (assembly GCA_012931725.1). Lineage (NCBI taxonomy): Eukaryota > Viridiplantae > Streptophyta > Magnoliopsida > Laurales > Lauraceae > Litsea > Litsea cubeba. The sequence continues at coordinate 28,852,260 of CM022946.1, forward strand.
ACCATTGTATTCTAGTTTTACATGAAAAATCAAAGCTAAATAGCCATTGATCCATCAGTGGTTGGCAAAATAGGATATGTTTTTCTTTCTTATGCTTTCTTGTTTTTATTGCAGATTCATGGGTCAGCTTAATCAAAAGTTTGAGAGAGACAAAGGGAGCAAACAAAAACAGATCCATGGGTTAGCTTAATCAATAGTTTGAGAGAGACAGAGGGAGCAAACAAAGATCGAACCCGGGTTACCCGGGTGACAGGCGGGAATACTTACCACTATACTACAACAACTTTTTTTTTAAGCTTTTGTAAATTAGTATCTCTATCATAAACTCTCTAAACGGCTCTCTAAGTTCCCACTAAATTAACACTTGGGATACCATGATTAGGATCATGTGGATGGTCTTAAACCGGAAATTTCAGCTTCATGATTGCAAGTTATCCCAGCTGTTTCAATCAAATGGGCATAATATTAAGGCTTGGTAGATATCGCATAATCCGGAAGAAAGTTTTCTTTATGTATTAAGGCTCAGCATGGGATGGACTGAAATTGCATTGGGCCTACATATCGAACACACCAGACACGTTTGTTAGAGTGCCTACTAAAAAAAAATTCGAACTTTATAGGCCCTAGCCCATACCCATGGATGGCTCATGTTTGTGATGCATTCTCTCCAGGCTGGTCCATATGATCATGATTTTGACTTTTAAGCACGACCAAGGCTTGAGTATGAAGGAAGTAGTTGTAGCAGAAGCTTTTATAAGAGTTGGCTAATACAAAAGCGATAAGGACAGCGTCGGTTTGAATCGGTTTGAATTAGGCACTGGTGTGGAGATGTGGAGATATGTGACTGTCTACGAGAGATCAGTCACGTATGATGCAGAAGATGATGATGGAGAATTGGAGATCTAGTGGAAGGGAGATGAATTCTTCAAACTTATTCCAAGCTATATCTCTCATGTTTATATATAACCCTTAGGCTAATGGGTGATAAGGTCGCTATTCAAATTCGAATTGAGAGATGATTATGATCAATCTCTCTCAATTTGAATTTGAATGTAGATATGATAAAGAGATAGAGAGTTGGATAAAACTCAAGTTACCCTTATCCAATCACCATGAGACTCCTTATGAGGGGTGTATCTTTGTGAGTGGGGTCCACCCACATGTAAATACAAGCGGGCCCCATCACAAATGCCAACAGAGTCTAGTGTGTAAATGTAGTAGGATGGCTGGAAAAATGAAAAATGCTCAGCTCTGGTATTGGGTATTCAGGGCTTGGATATGAAATTCTATGGACTCAAACCTAGACCCGAGTTTATAAGTTCATGCATTTAATTCTCGAGAGGATTACACAATAGAGAGGAAAATTATTTTGAGTTTCTACATGGCTGACCATTTTGTTGCCAATGCAATGCATTTTTCTTCCAACAAAAAAAAAGGACAAATTGTTACAGTCCTAAATAATTAAAAGACTTGATTTGAGGTGTTCCATCTAGGGCTTTTGACGTATTGGTTAGGTCCATGACATTTGGTATCCGAGGTGACCTCCATATCTCGGGTTGAGTCATGGAGAGGGCTACTCTCCATAGTATAGGATCCTCTCTATGCACAAACAAATACAAATTGAAAAGGGATCCAAATATTGAACCTGAACTAATATTTCAACTTCATCCAGGGACCTTTTCATCCATGATGATGGCATTCTGTGAAGGTTTACCAGGGTCTCTAGATCAAGGACCGTGTTCTATACTATTGGCATCCATCTCACTTCTCACCAGACTAATCATGCCAATAAATGACTCAGTGGGTTTCCAACTAGAAAAGTCTTCAAGATCTTGCATGGACAAAACTAGCAGAAAAATCTATGGGGCATGCCCATGAAAGGTGGCCCAACTAGATGATGGTCCACTTGACCGATCATCATCAACTCTATGTGCGGGTATGATGGGCATGTCAAGTTGTCTATACGCTTGGCCGGGGTTTCAGCTGATGTGACTTGATGAGGAATGTTCTATTTGTTATGTGTGGAGCCTGGTACACCCAAGCACACTGTTAACTTAGGCCCACTGTAAGGGTATTTCCATAATAATATTACCATGAGCGTTTATGTAACCCCAGCATAGCACGATCTATATCTTGTATTCTTATCTTCTACCTTTGAGCATAGTGGAATCGGTGTAATCCGTGGGGTAATCCGTGGATGTACCTCAATCTTGAGAAAACTACGTAAATCTGTGTGTCTTCGTTATGTTGTTGATTGCATCTTGTTCTCACTTTCCCTACACTATTGTTATGAGAAATGCTCTCCCATGTTGATGGGGAATTTTTCATGCTGGTATCTCTTTTGTGGAGCTACATGGGGTTCATTTTTAATTGATCTAACTCATTCATCTCACACATTATTACTTTTTAGAGCTGGGAAAACGGTTGTAACAAAAATGTCCCATTCTCGATCCTCCACATATAGGCCACCCACACATAAGAAACACCCCTTCTAAAGAAAATGGCATTCCTCTCTCACAACTTCCATTGAAAACTCCTTTCATCCTCTTTCAAGGAAATAAGATAAAGAATCATAGAACCTCTTTTAATCTTCACTTCGCTATTCTTAATGCGATGGAAAAAAACTGAAAATCATATTGAACGTTCCAACTTTCATGATATAGAATTGGAGTTTAGTAATTCCATTTACATTCTTACAAAATCTTTGCAAAGTGTAACTTTTCTTCACACCACAACAACTTTGAGACGCTAAAACCCCTTCACTCATCTCTCATGTTATGAAAAATCCTCTTCTATCACCTTTTCTTCTAAAGGCAAACAAGCTTTACGGCTTCCAAAATAACAGGTGAGAATTGACTTTGACACTATGTTTGGGAAGGGGGAGGGGAGGGGAGGGAAAATTTGAGGGGGAAGGAAAATGAAGGGGAGGGGAGGGAAGGAAAAATTAATTTTACCTTCCCTTGTTTGGATAGTAAAAAAGTAGGGGAAAGAAAAGTGAAAAAGTAGTGTTTTGTTTATTTGTGAGATATAGAGAAAATTACCAATTTACCCTTACTTTTGCAAAAAGATAAAAAAATCCTTTTTTTTGTTGGATAAAGGGCAGTTTAGTAAATTTATAACAAATCCCCATTCCCAAACACCCTCAGTTAGGGCATTCCCCCCATTTTCCCCTCTACTTTTTCCTCCCCCTCAGCTTACACCCT